>JARHVA010000592.1:2520000-3120000 GCA_037957365.1 Torreya grandis
TCACGATCTGAGAGAAGAATCTATTTTGCATCTACCTAATGATAATAAAGGTAGTTAGCTTGAAACATCATTATATCCATAAAACAATATAGTATAATAATCAAACATGATCAAAATATACAAAATATAAAAGTACTGCTAACTCATAACAAACTAATCATATAAATTAAGTAACACAAATAGTCCCATAATCAATATATGTTATCAAGCTTAATGAAATGTTAGTTAATCAACTAATCAACCATAATAATCTATGAATCAAATTGTTTATTTAGCTTAAAGAGGAATTAGGATGTGACATCCTTCCCCCCTAATGCTGGTCATTGCCTTGATGACATTTATTCTAACACAAATCATGAATTTTAAAACATTGTTCAATAAAGACCTTACAGTATGACACTTATATCAGAATATTGGTTCCACAAGACCTTATAGTATGACACTTATCTATTACATAAATGAAGTTTGTGAGTGTCAATTACTTTGATTGGTTCTACTATGACCATCCTGGGTTCCATAACCTATAAAGCATTCCAATCCAATATATGTGAAGGATCAATGACATACTTTTAAAGATAAGACACATGGAAGACATTATGCAAAAGAGCTAGATCTAGTGGCAATGCAAGCCTATACGCTACAGGGTTGACCACTTATAAAACTTTGAAGGGTCCTACATAGCTCTATGAAAATTTCATTGACTTCCCAAGTTTAATAGAGCTTTTCTGAGGCTTAACCTAAAGAAACACATTATCAACTACAAAAAACTACCTAGCTATTATCTTTAGATCAACATAACCTTTCTATCTATCATTGACCTCGACCAACCTCTACTTGATCGTCCTAGCTTACTCTTTCATTTCTAAAAACATCTCATGTCCAAAGACTACCCTTTATTTTAGCCTGTCCTAACTAATTGGTGTTTTACACCTTCTTTTGTCTAACACCTCAAATGAAGACATCTTTAATGCTGATTGGTATGAGTTATTATAAGAAAAATCAATTAATAAAAGATAATCTTTTCACTTGTATTATTGATTCATGTAATACATACAAAGGATATATTTTAAAACTTGATTAACTCACTCTATTTGTCCATCAGTTTGTGGGTGATATATAGTGTTGAAGTTAAACTAAGTACCAAAGCTAAATTTAAAATCAACCAAAACCTAAAAGTCATCTTTAGATCATGATCTGAAATGATTTTTTATAGAAAACCGTGTAATCAGGATACTTCATGAATATCTTTGCAAGTGTAGGTGCATCATTAGTTAAATTACCTGGTATGAAGTGAGCTATCCATCAGTTTGTGGGTGATATGTAGTGTTGAAGTTCAAATGAATATCATAGCTAAATTTAGAGTCAACCAAAACCTAGAAGTCATATTTATATCATGATCTAAAATCATTTTATATAGAAAACCATGTAACTGATACACTTCCTTCAAAAATATCTTTGCAAGTGTAGGTGCATCATCAGTGAAATTACTTGGTATGAAGTGAGCTACCTTGGTTAGTTTGTCAACTACTACTAAGATCATGTCATGCCTATTTCATTATAATGACAAACCTTCAAAAAAATCCATATTGATCACCTCCCACCTCCATTCTAATATGTAATGTAGATACAACAATCCAAATGGATGCACATGTTCATCTTTTACATGCTAACATTCTAGACAATGAGACACAAAATCCATTACATCTCTCTTGATTCCTTTCCAAATATAGAGTGGTCTAAGCTCAACCATGAGCTTGGTTACTCTTGGATGCCTTGGGGCATTATGTATTTATTTTAGCATTGTGATACTCATATTCTCTCTATTAGGCACATATATCCTATTAGTTTACCTATTAACCCTCCAAATTGCACCCTAAGAGGAGGTTGTTCAGGCCTACTTCCAAGCTTGAGGTAACATGGGAATGGCCCACGGCTATGGGTGTCCTATGGCTAGGCTAGACCTCTAGTTTATGGGGTTAGCTCCCTTTATACATCTATTATGGATAAAAATCACTAATACCTACTAATTGGGGTGAAAATGGATAGGGGAATGCATAAAAGGAAACATAATCTAAGGATGGTGATGCATCAACATGATTATCCACTTTATTTGCCTTAAACAACACTAATGAACTAGACAAACAACTAAGATACTATCTCCAAGAAATATTATGAAAAAATGTTTAAGATGGAGGCTATATTAGGTGGATATAAAATAAGGGCCATGAAAGGGAGGTTCGATCTTAGACACTTACCAGTTAGATTCCACTTTAAGCTTAATCACCAACACCTTTTACACATCATGTGACTTGCATAAAACACATATTAACATCTAGGTGAGATAAGGACCTATAATGTGAGAGAAACCTACCACATATGCATATTAACAATAAAATAACACACTAGATACCAACATGAAGGAGTTGTAATAGTTTATTTATTAGTCCAAGAGGTTTACAAAGTGCAAATCTAGGAAGAGTTTCCTCATACCCAGGTAAGGGATCAAAACAAAGGTATAAGGGTTGAATATATAAGATATGAGAAGGTGAGAGAATATATTATGGCATGTGGAAGACATGGATAGGTCATGAATGAATCTCATTCACTCCATCATCATTTAGTCATAACAGTCTCCCCTTCTTTCCATGTGTTCTTTTTGCTAGTGGATAGTGGTCTTTAATGAAGAGTGTGGCATAGAGATGGAGTGGTAGAGGTTGGTGGAGACTTGTTTAACCCATTGAAGGCATAAACATGCCTAAATATATCTAATCATCTCTCCTTTGATAGTTACAAACATCAAGGTGGCTCAATTAAGTTTCCCATGAAGTACCTAGTGGCCCATCTTCCCTTGCATGTTGGATAAGTTCAAGAAACTACCCAAATAATCCATAGTGTGCATGGATTTTAAGCCTATTAAACTTGATCAATAATTAACCATGGTGTAATAACCTTTAATTGACACTTATAACAACCCATCTATGTCATTAGTCATCCTCTTGTTTGACTAGGTAGGTCACTTAGGCAATCAGTCCTAATGGCTTAGTGTCACTTATTTAGATGGCCATAGAACCTAAGTAGGGCCTTAAGGACTAGTAAATGCTCATGTTTAAAGTCCATAAAATCACATCACATCATGACTTAGGCCTTTATAAGTGGTATACACTTGCAATTTTTCCAATCTAGGTGATTAGGTCACCTTCTATTAGCCTTCTTGGATTGGCTCTTTGACACATATCTATATGAACACTTTCAAGTAGAATTGTAAGCTTTTCATGATTTGGGAATTTGAAACAAGTCTCATAGTACATACTCTAATGATTGGAAAGCTTTTACCAAGTCATGTACCTTGTTTTCTTCTTAAATCCTTACAAAAACATAGTTTTTGACAAGTCTATATAGTAGTCTGTATAGACTAATATCATGAGTAGGGTCTCTTATAAGTGGAATAGGTGATCGAAGGGTTTTCCAAGAAAATTTAAGGTGCTTGATTGAAAATATATCAAGTTTTCTCTAATTAAGTCTATCTTAGCATTTAAGCAAGGTTTTAGAGGTCCACCATCTTAATGATGGTTTATAGAGTACAAACCTCCAAACCAAAGCTTCTTGCAATGAAAATTTAGCCTACATACCCCCTCAAATATCCTAAAAATATTTAGGCCCATGTAAAATATATGTTGAGATATGAATAAAATATGGTGCTCTTTGAGCTCCTTGTTAGGCAATTTGTGCAGGTTATGGTGTTAAAATTTGTTCATAGAGTTGGGCCCCTGAATCCCACTATCTCCTTCATGGATCTTGAGTCCATATGGGTTACCAAATTCATATAAGAGATTTGGGTTTGAGTAATTCTATGATGGAAGATATGAATGTTGAAAGTGGCAACTTGATATGACTACTTAGAATAGTGGAGTTCAAAAAGGTGCTAAGACTGAGTTTGACCACTTATTTACATTCCCCTATTCTAAATATCTCCCTGAAGACCTAATTCATAATTATACATCTTCTCATGGTCTTTATTTTGATTGGGGAGGTCTGGTATGCTACAAGACAAAGGCTGGGGTTTTGAGGCCTTAACGATGCTGTAAGATTTACAAGCCTAATACTGATTTTGAGATTCTTGTAGGTAGGTTAGTGGCCTCATAATCATTATATTACCTTTATCTACTTGGTTCCACCCCTCTACAACTATCTCTAGCTACCCAAACTCCATTTCAGTCTCCCTTTCTCATATAAGCCTACCTTGAGTGCCATTGTTCACTGTTAAGCATTAGTGTTTGAGAGTGGGTACTAGAGGCTTGAGTGGTTTCATATCTCTCTTTAGTAGTGCTGATGGAGTATGTTATATTCATATAATATATCTCCATGATTTGGAAACATCTCTTTCAATAGGAATCTGCTTTAATTCTGATCTACATACTTCTCATATGTTGCCTAGGGTTTATAGGCTTCACGATATAATTAACCATACAGGCTTAGTTCTTGAGATTTATTCTCAATTTTTAAAGTTTTGGGATCACTAACATCTATTAAATAATCATTTATCCCCTTTTTATGTTCCCTATCCTCAAACACCTAATCTATTGTATGTGTTTTCAGATTTTATGTTTAGGCATGTATATATCAGTTTTAGGCCTAGTTAGGTCATTAAGCCCTTTCTTTTTAGAATATGAGACTCTTATCACTTAGAAAAATTTAATTAATCTTTATCTCTTCCCCTTATTCTAATGTTTTAAGGCCTCTAGATGACCCCAAACCTGCACATGCCTATAACTCCTATACATATACCTATTTAGGCCTATATAGGCCTGTGTAGGCTATTAAGATCCTTCTAACCTATAAGATTAAACCATATTAGTGGGAACACTTAGGTCACTTATTAAATAAGTTATATACCCCATTTTCATCTTTGAACTTCACCCCCTATAGGATTTTACACTCTAACTCTCCTTCTTACCTTTTTGCCTAAAACTACCCTTTTAGGCCTAATAAGCCTGACTAGCCTATCAAGGCCCTCCTGATGTATGAAAGGAATAAATCACTTGATGAAAACATTTATAATATTTAGGGAACAAGATAGGGAATCTATTTTTACCTCCACATCTTACTTTATTTAGGGTTCCTCATGTCTTCTTTACTCTGCTTGTAGGTGGGAGTCTTGCATCTGACTGTGTGAAAGAGAGTAGACCTTACCCTCATGAAAAATTTATAATTGATATTATTACATGGATTTTTTAATCTTATGGCACCCCATATACTCAAAATTACCTAACAATGGCTCTTTTACTCAATTGATTTTGCTTCTAAAGTCAGCCTATAGGTGGTGATCTTGGGTCTCTTAATTGTGTGTGATCATTTGAGAGGTGGGCTCTGATGCTCTATCATTATAATAGGTTACCTCAGCATGTTGGTGGCCTCATAATACTATTTAACACCCTTTTAATCTGTTTAATTTTATCATGCTCTCAAGGTCTCTTCAAACTTGTCACTGTAGTCTTGTGTGTGCACTTTGGGTGTCTAAATGAGTTTGTCTCTTCAGGGTTGAGGTGACAAGTTGATCCATGTCAAACCTTTATCACTCCATATACCATGCCTATTATATTCCTTTAATGCTTTCAAGTATCCTTAATATTTATCTATATCTCATCCTAACAATCCTCCATTTGCTTGGACTCCCTTAGGCCTATAGGTGCCTAAATGAAGGGTAGTCTCTCAAAGGTTGAGGATGAGAGTGGATCTAAGTGTAGATAAGTGAGGTAAATTAAGGTAATAGAATAGGGAGTGAAAATAATATGGATTAACTTATGTGTATCTTTAACACAACCAAAAGACTCTTTGTAGCTACTCTATCCTCACTTTGCAAAGGAGATCACATCCATGAATGATAGTTACATTAGGTATAATCTGATGGAGTTATTTGACCTGATAATTATACAAATATTGGGAGGAAAATAAGGCTTGAATGGTCCCAAGGAACTCCTCATTCAGCCTAAAACCACTAAACTCTTCCATCTTATGCATTAGAAACTTTGCAACATGAAGGAACTTCTCTATAGTCTTACAAATGGAGAAAACCTGAATGTTTCCTTGCTTCTTAGAGCTCACACATGTGAACTAGGTGCGGAGAGTGATGGATATGGACCTTTAGTATTCATATAACACACATCAAGTATTTTTTTTCAAAACCACTTCAAGGATACACCAAAACTGTTACAATTTTGACCCTTGCACAGATGAAGAAGACTAATCTAGTTACTTAAGTTCTTAATGTTTGTTCATAAATAATATGGGGTCAATATTGAAACCAATTCATAATATTTTAAGGGAATTAGACACCCTTACTCATTCCAAGATATTAAATCCTCACCTTCTCTCTCATGTATGGACTGAGCACGAACTTGAAATCTTGTCCATGCCTGCCAAAGAGCTCAATGGAGAAGGGGAAATGGTTTTGGACCTATATTGCACACTTTGGACATGAAACTTCTCTGATCCAATTGTAAGAGACATTTCATGAAGTACCTAATATTTTCCAACTTTGACATGGCTGTACGGATCTGTACAACCCTATAACTCTTTCAAAATAACTTATTTTCTCAAGTTTCAAACCTTAGGACACCATTGGTGGGTAGGAGGAGGGAAAATATAAGTCAAATTACATATGAAAATAGATGGTATAGTTGGGGGGAGTTGAAGAGACACACTTTCCCATGTGTGAATCTCATTTGATGAATAAAAGGTGGGTTTGGCTCCAAAATGGGCTCTTTATTATATGAAACTACCCTAAAATGACTTTATGGTTGAAATGAGACCCTTTTGGGACCATTTTAATACAATTTGACATTAAAAAATTACCCTTTCCAAATATTTTCAATCCAATTTGACTAATATAACATGTTTTAAGGATTATTTGATGGTTTAGAGGATGAATCAAGGTTTGGATCAATACACCATGGGACATGACCTTGAACACATTATTAGACTTCACATTATGACTCAAATGAGGCTTGGACACCCCTCGCATCTACTATCAAGGTCCTGTCACAAGAAGTGGCTTAAAATAGGCTTAAAATCATGAGAACCAAAAACCTTAACCTTTGCTACAAGACCTTAATTTTATCAAATAAGGTCAAGACCATTATCTAGAATTCACAAGACATTTTGACACTCTCTTACTCACTCAATGAACACCATGATCACTTAGTGTGTCAACCAAATATGTCAAAACAAATATGACATATGATGATCTCTGCAAGTAATGATTAGTACAAACCATGACACCTTAATCAATGCTAAAATGATTTTTAAGGAGTATTTAAGAGGTCATGCCAAGTTCTAGATACCATGAACAAGATTATAGGGGTTTTCATGAAAGTTTTTTGATTATAGGGGTTGACATTTGCCCTGGGAGGCCTAATTGTCAATAATACCTCAAAAGACCATCATTCTTTATTTTGAATCCCTTATGATTAGGATTCTAAGCATTCTTAGATAATGGTTTCCTAATCTGATCATACAATTCATTTCCTAGAAATAATTTAATCACTTTATCCTTTAAGGTACTCCTAATAGTAGCCATAACTGCTTTGTGCCTTCTAAGACTTAGAGCATCAGTTACTATGTTTTCCTTACCTTTGATATAATTAATATCAAAATCATAATTAGACAAGAACTCTAACTATCATCTTTGATGAGCATTCAAATTTGGTTGGGTAAAGATGTTCTTGAGTCCTAAGTTATCAGTCTTAAGCTCAAATGGTTTTTCTAATAGATAATACCTCAAAACTTTCAAAGTATGAATAATTGCCATAAGTTCTAGGTCATAAGGGGTATAATTCACCTCATATGGCTTCACTTTCCTAGACTCATAGGCTACCACTAAACCATCCTACATAAGAAACCCTTCAAGTCCATCCCCAAATGCATTGGTGATCACTGAGAATTGACCATTAAGATCGAGAACTCTTAGCATTGGTGCTAAAGTAATCCTATTTTTTAGTTCCTAAAAGGCTACCTCACATTTATCTAACTAGATGAAACTCTGATTCTTGTACTAAAGAGAGATAAATTGATTAGCTATCTTAGAAAAATTTAGAATAAATTTCCTATAATAACCTAATAACCCCATGAAACTTCTTACCTCATGCACATTATTTGGTGCCAACCACTCCATTATGGCTCTTATCTTTACTAGATCTACTGAAATATCATCTACAAAGATAATATGTCATAGATACTATGCTTTATTTTGGATTAATGCACACTTAGATAGGTTTCCATATAATCTATGCTCCTACAAACATTAAAAAACAATTACCAGATGTTGTAAGTGCTCTTCTTCATCCTTGGAATAAATGAGGATGTCATCAAGAAAGACAAACACAAAATGATCTAGGTAATCTCTGAACACACTATTAATAAGATTTATAAATGTTTTTAGAGCATTTGTCATTCTAAATGGTAACACTATGAATTTGTAGTGCCCATATTGAGTCTTCAATGGTGTTTTTGGGATATCCTCTTATCAGATCATTAATTGGTGATACCCTACTCTAAGATTAATCTTTAAAAAGACTTTGTCCCCTCATATTTGATCAAAGAGATCATTAATGTGTGGCAATAGATATCTATTCTTTATCATTATTTTATTCAACATCTTATAGTCTATACATAGTCAAAGAGTGCCATCCTTCTTGACGAAGACAACTGGAGCACCTCATGGTAACACACTTGATCAAATCAGTCCTTTTGACAACAACTACTAGAGTTATGCCTTTAACTCAACCAATTTAGTGGTTTTCATTCTATATGGTACCTTAGACTATAGTTTTGATCTAGGTATAATATCAATCAATAAATCAAACTCATAATTAGGTGGTAATCTTGGTAATTCTTCCAAAAACACATCATAAAAGTTTCTTAGAAAAGGATAATCTTTGATAGATGGTTCCTTAGATTCTTCCATATCATTTATCTTAATGATAAATTCCTGGCATCCCTTTGAGATTTCTTGAGTTGAATTACAGAAATATGCCTTAGCTTCAACTCCCTTTTCTCACCCTAAAGTTGTGTCTGATTTTTGAAATCATCTTGACACTCAACCTTATTTTGAAAATAGTCAACCTTGGCTTTATGCTTCGCAAACAATTGAATCTTGGGATCACATTATATGATCCCAATCATGATGCATAAAGATATTATACTATAGTAACTTAGGCAACCTAATCTCTGCTTCAACTAAACACTTTTCAACTTTGACCTTTGAGTCATTCCCATATTATACTGACTGTGCATTTGCGATAACTTTAGCCTTTATATACAATTTTCTAAGCATTCTAGGAGCAATTAAACATTTTATAGCTCTCATAATAATTAAAATAGAAATTGGATGATTGAACATAATACTTGACAATTCTATGAGTGAAGCTTGATACTCAACCTATCAATTGTCACTAGCTACATGAATCTACATTTGAAACGTACTTTGTTGAGAAGTTGAACCCTTGTTCTTTAATTTGTCTTGAGGACATTCTCAAGCAAAATGGTTACCTCAACAAATGAAGCAACTTCCAACTTGTCATTTCCTCTAAGATTATTGGTCTTGAAACCACTCTTGAAACCATTACCAGGTTTCCTATTCACTGAAATAATATTAAGCTTGGTGTTTTAATGATTGAAATGACCCTTGGAATATCTACTCCTCTACTTCTAGTTCTTCTTCTTAAAAGTTGGTTTAGAACTTCCAAATTTCTTTTTGAACTTATCTTTGACTTGGGTAAGAGATTTCAGTTTTTATTCTTGCATAATTACCTTCTTAAACACTTGATCCATGGTAGATGGACCATGCATGTATAGTTCACAACGTATTTGATGTTTCAATCCCATGATTAATTTACTGATTCTAAACCTATCATCTTCTTGGTACTAAGGTACATACTTAAGAAGCTTGGTGAACTGCTCCTTGTATTCATTCACTAATAAATCCCCTTGCTTAAGATTCTAAAAATCTATAAGTTTTTGGTTGAATTATATTTGTGGAAGCCATCATGACGTAAATAGTGTCACAAACTATGTCCAAGTGGTGATGGATGAGTTGAGGTTCATCTCGAGCTTCTTGTTTGCCCACCAAGTCGCTATTTCACCAACAAGCTGATAAGTTCCCCAGACTACTTTCATGACTTTAGAATAATTTTAAATCTTAAAATACTTCTCTATTTTTATTATCCATGACTCAGCTCCATCTCTTAATATAGTTCCATTGAACTTAGGTGGATTCACATTTTTCATGTCACGTGCTAACTCTGTAGTTCGATCTCTCGCATCTTGTGGCATGTCCTCATGCCTCTAACTTAAAGATGTTATTAGTCATTAGAATGATCTTCAGGTTATTCCTAAGCATTATCCTCTTTATGGACATGCACTTCTTATTTTAGGGCTATGATTCAGTCCCTAATATCTTACATGGTTGTGAGGATTTGGTCCAACTTCATAGCTTGCTCAATATCAAGTTGATTTGGATCAATAAGGGGTTTGGTATTCGAAGTGCCTTCACCTCTTAGTCTATCATGCACCATTATTCTTCCTATTTATTAGGTGAATAAGTTTGTGTTAGTAGACACATTAAGTTTTAGAGTTTGAACCTCAACTTTGATACCACAATGTAACAACCCCACTAGGTTTTACCAATCTATTGCAATAATATTTTTAAAAATTAAATACACATATTCAACATATAGATTTCACCACAAGAAACCTAAATAATGATTTTTAAATAACTAAATTAATTTAGTTAACCATAAAGGTTATAGCTAATCCACTTACCTAAATATCACCATGAACAAATATAAAAATCATGATCAATACTGAAACAACAATAAATATTACATATCATCATAAATAAAATAACACAAATTCAACCAGTGTTGATACAATATTACAACCACTACTATAGAAGTAGAATGTATAAATGTTATAGTTTTCAATAATACATAAAAATATCTCAAATGATAAAACCTGATGTAAAACTCCTCTAAACAGAGACTCCATGACTCAAGAGTCTCCATGACTCAAGTATCAATATGTAATCTCAAGTATAGTACTTCAGTTTGGAGGGAGAGCATCATTCGAGTGCTTTTCCACTCTAACCATAGGCCATAAATCCCCTGCACTATCTTCCAAACAATGGGATGGCCCTCCCTTCATAGATGGGTAGATAATGATGGTTCAAAAATCCAAAGTAACAAACCAAAAATTGTGTGTTGAAGATATCTAATACATAATGTGTACCATAAAAAAATCTATTTTAATATGATATCACACAAATATGAAAACTATACCAACATTTGAAATGACAATGTTCATAAAATATTACTTTGGCCAAAGTTTTCAATATAAAATGATCTCTAGGATTGCTTAAATTCATACACACCACTTGATTGGATTACACCTCATCTTGCATTGATGGTGCTAATTATTTCCAATGGATTCTATTCACTGCTTAATTAGGGTCATGAATGCGAGATTTCATTAAAAAAAAAAATAATATTAAAAACCAATAGATTCATAAAAATATTTCCCTTTTGCAAATTAAAATTATGCTAAGTACAAAAATATCACATACATTCATTTAGTTTGTCAAATGAAGTTAAATGAATCCATTTATCTAGTTTATTACATATAATAAACAAAATCCAAAAACTATCTTAAACATGCCATCTAGGTATGATCACATCAAAACTGTTAGTTACCTATAATACTAAGTAACTTATAATGTTATTTCTCCATGAATCAACATTATATCTCAGGCTCATAAATTGTTCCTATTCCACATATAACAAAAACAAGCTCAAACATACTATTATGCTATGTATTTAAACTCCTAAATACATTAATTTAATGCTTTATATTTAAACATTAAAATATAAACAAACATCAATTATACATGGTTATGATATTAACTCTTATATACATAACACAACTATATATATATATATATATATATATATATATATATATATATATATATATATATATATATGAATGGTGTATTTCTTTCCAATTTTTTATTCTCGATAAACAATTATATAAAATAAACCATTTATATGTATCTATATATATTTTCATACAAATGTAATTCAATACAAATACTTCATTTTTATATAGTATAATCCTACGATGACATCCACTATCTTTCTTCTTAGAGTATATTATATACACTAAGTATATAATCAGCTCATAAACAAAAGACCCCATTAATCTTTTTCTCTAAACTAAGTATCCCATTGTCCTTTAATAAATAAACATAGATAATATTATCATCATACACAACTATTCCTTTATCTATCAAACTATTAAACCAACATACCAAATCATTTGATTTAAGTTTGTCCTTTAAATTGATTTCAAAGAGCATACAAGAACACACAAGCAACTCTACCCCACATAGGTTTCAATAACACAACACAGATTTACCAAATAAACTATGCAATTATATGATTTAACCCATGTATGAGTCCCTCTATTGACTGAGCCAGGGTCTTTTATAATTCAAGACAAATCCAAATGACATAGTACATATTCACATCTAAATTTATATGTAATCCATATATATTATGAACACAGTTTAAAACTAAACTCAACTATATTGATTTAACAAAATTGGGTATATAACCCTGCATAAGGTTGAGTGTAAATCTACAGTCATTTTATCATCACCTGACTCTGGTACATGATAAGACTAAATGAAAAGTTCCCCAATTTTTATATATAAACAAGTATGCATAATACAGGGGTTTATTATATAGCCGAGAGTATAAATGTATACTTCCTATATATATAAATAACTTCATTCAATACTAAAGCTAACATAATCTAAATGAAACCAAAACCTCTAGAGTTTGACTATACTGATAACTTTAGAATGTATTACATACTGTCATCTATTAAAGCATGATAGTTTCAAAATATAGGGTTATATATAAATATATAGTACACAGTCACCCCTTTAAAACCCTATGAAACAAGTTATATGTATGCATTTATACGTGTGTATATATATATATGTATGTATGTGTGTGTATATATATATTATACACACACACACACACACACACACACACACACACACACACACACACACACACACACACACACACACACACACACACACACACACACACACATACAAATATATATAAATATATATATCTCATCGATTTTACCCATATATATATATATATATTCATAAACCCACTTTTGTATAATGAAAATCATTATTTATATCTAATGTCAAGAGTAGGTGTATGTACAGTCGAACCCATAATTTATTCAAATTTATAATCCATATTAAAAATACCCAAAATGAATATATATACATTGATTTCACTATATAAGATCGAGCCATAATGTATATATCCAGCAAGTATAGGTTCATAATATGAACAGGGTTTTTCGAACTTAAAGAGGAGTTTAAGACAATATTTCATAGAAGCCTATATAGTCATGGCAATTCTATGGCTTTACCCAAAAACCCTCAGGTTGCCTTGAGTTGAATGTGGGGTTCTGTGGAGGCCGAGCCTTCCATAGGGCTCCACATACCACTCAGTTATTCTAAGATTCAAACAAAGAAACCTAGTAACCAAATTCAAAAACCCATTCAATTTACACATAGGAATTTAATTATAGAACCAACTTGGTAATGTATGTATGCCAAAGAAATCCAACAAGATCCTTCTTCTTACACTTGTTCACCACCTTCTTCTCCTTCTATCTCCTCTTCTCTATATGTCGTGAGCCATGTATCATTCACATCCCCCATTCTCTTCTTATTATCATTTTTCCATCAACCTCCTTGGCACCATTTAATGCATGCAAAAATAGGTCAACAAAACTCCCTATATTTTTTCATTCACTACCATGCAAATAGCCAGTAAAAACTCTAGGATTTTACTAAATGATGCTTAACTCGAAGTCAACGAGTGGTTAGTAACCCTAATCAATCAAAACTTTCTTTCCATGGATTAAAATAATCATAATATAACCCTTAAAATAATTACATGTCATTTGACATAAGTTTCTTCCTCATTGATTTTAAAATAAATAAAAAATAATATAACCTTCATGCCATACCATGCAATGTTCATAAAATTTGTTGATTCAACCTTCTATGCAAAGTCGACCATTTGACTGACTTATAAATTAAATAGTATGACAATGTATTCAAAGACCATAGTTTACATTACTTTGTCAACCAGAAAACACTTTGTAACATATGATTTACAATACATTAAATCTTTTATAATGACATTTAAAACAATGTCATTTATCTTTCAACATTAAAATAAACATATATAAATATCTCGTTATAATAATCTTTAATTATTATTACCTATATATTTTACATCAATAACAATGGAATCCATTTATACCTTTTTAATGCCTACATAACATCAAAACATTATACTACACATCCATTCTAAATAAGGCAATAAGATGAGCATAACATATACAATTTCACTCATTCAACCAAACAATTACATCAAATGAGATAAGCTATGCATGATCACTAATTTAGTGAAATCACCCAAACAACAACATGATCATTAGTAGCAACTAAATTTAACAAAATCTTAAAAGAACACAATATTCATTTAAACATAAAACAAAACATACTATAACTATCTATCAAATAATACAATCATCAAATACAAATGTGGCATGTGCAAGGGTTTTCAGATTTGTCCTCTATCATCCCTCAACATTTCCATCTAACCACCCTCTCTGATGATGCTCTCCCTCTATCACGATATGAGGGAAGAATCTATCCTACATCCACCTCATGACAATGAATGTAGTTAGCCTGAAACATCATTATATCCATAAAATAGTGTAGTATAATAATCAAACATGATCACAACATACATAATATAAAATTACTGCTAACTCATAACAAACTAATCATGTAAATTAAGTAACACAAATTGTCCTATAATCATCATATGTCATCAAGCTTAATCAAATATTAGTTAATCAACTAATCAACCATAATAATCCACGGATCAAACTAATTATTCAATTTAGAGAAAAATCGAGATGTGAAATCTTTATTAAGTCTTAGAAATTGCATAGGGTCACGTCAACTTGAAATTTTAGGCTAAGATTATAATATTCTTCATAGTAGGCCTCATAATCCATTCTGGAGTCATTGTCATTCTTCTTATTTTGACTCTTTCTTCTTTAACTCTTTTTTGTCTAGTTGTATTTTTATTGATGAAACTAGATCTTGAATGCTTGTCCATTCTATATTGCCTTTGTTTTATCAAATCCATAAAATAATCTTTTTGAGTTTCTTCCATAACTCACAGGATATCTAAATCATTTTTCTATATCTTACCTTGTAGGCTAAAAAGATCATATCTATGATACCATTGAAATATCCCTTTCTGCATATTTTATAAACTCTATAATTTACTATGAATCCTTTCCAATATTTAAAATCAATCAAATACTAAACTAATCCACATGCAATATTGATATTGGAAACCCACTTAAAAATTCACTAAAATCCTTATTGTATTGATATGAAAGCATACAAAATACTGGTAATGAAGAAATAAGATAATAAATTGCACATGTAATACAAAAATTCTAAATCTAATAACAACCAAATTGCAATATTTTATTTAATGTGTTGTCTACACTTTTAACACTAAGAAACACATTTAAATAGAATAGTAAATTCAAAACAACAAACCCTTACTTTTCAAACTCCTAATAAAATCAACATGCACATTAGCAATAACCCTGGTACAATAATGATTCACCAAAGACAAGCTACAATAGTTTAGAAAAATATATTATAGGGCTTCAAGGAGGGATGACACTAATCTGGAGGGTGGTATGATGGACTTGAATGTTTCTATAACCCCACTCAATAGATTATAGAAGGGTAAATTCCAATGCAACAACAAATAAGATATAAATCCCAACACAATAGGTTTGTCGCTAGAAGAAACCTAACATAGTAGTCTGTAAATACTTCAAACCTTCACAAAGTACTCAAATTCAATAGAAATGTTTAGCCACATTGAAACTGAATTTTAATCTTGATTTGTAAGCACAAATATGATTCCTGAATGGAATCACCTTAATGGGTTAGGGAATTTTTGTCCTCCAAACCTATATATCAAATGGTTTTCATCTTCAGATAAAAAAATTTAAATACAAAAGCTCAAACTTTGGAATAGGGTTTTGTTTTCAAAGATGAATAATGAATAATGACTATTTTGAACTTATCTCCTCTTTTTATAACTTCCCTTTTCCAATTTACCCTAAAAGTATTTAAAAATACTTTTAATAAAACATTATTTTTCATCCACTTTATAAGAATTACTTTTTGACCCTCTTAATAAGAATAATACATGAGTGTATTTTTATGTTATAAAATATAATTGACTTAGGATAACTTAAAGTATTATTAATAATTTATTTCTCTAACTTTATCCCTTAGCCTTTGATAAATAAGGAATAGGCCATGGGTCTTTCGATCAATTAATTCTGAGGAGACATGACACATATAACATCAGATATAGGTTAAATTAACTTATTATTTTCAAATAATTCACTGGATTTTATTCACTAGTTTATATGCCTCTTAAGGAAACCCCTACCTTCCATAAGCTCCACTTACCATATAGCATGAGAATATGTCTTGTTCACAAATGTGGTCAAATAATTTGTGGGTTGTATGTTTCCACATTTTTCATATGTTATTTAATAAAATAATTTTTATTACCCTATTAAATGTAGATATATAGATATATAGGCATCATTAAATAGTGTTTTTGGTTTTTGATGCATTAGTTGTATGCTGATAATTGGTATTCTCTAAGTCTAGACTATAACTTTTGAAATATATATATTTGTTTTTTTGAATATGTTATTCTTATTTTTTTATTGGCATTTTTTTCCAATAAATGGGGATGTGAAACATGGAATTTTTAATCAAATTCAGTAGTTTGGCTAAAGTTTTTTTAAAAAAAAATAAAAAATCGATTAATAGGCCATTAATGGCCTCTGCTACCTCTGCACACACAAGCCTGCATTGAATGCTCCTACTGGTTGTGTATTGAATGTACTGGCTACATCATGGCAATAATAATTTGCCTCAACATATGCAATGCTCATATATATATATATATTTATATTTTGTATTTATAGATGTTTAATGGGTATAGTTGATGGTGTTTTTGCCACTAAAAAAATAACACCTGTGTTGCTTAGTTTTTTCTCTTGTATGGATACAAGGTCACTATTGAGGTCTATAAAGAGGTGAGATGACTAAATTTTAATATTTACAAGATCCCAAATTAATGTAAAAAATATACCTAGGTGTGTATATTGTTTTAGAGTATTTTTTTGTATGGGTGTCTATTTTTGAAATATTTTTAGTCATTATAAGAGGGTTTTTTGTTTAAAAGCTATGGACAAAAATGATTTTTGTATACATTTTTTTGTACATGCATTGGGCAATGTTTTTACCATTGAACGAATAACTCTTACATCGCCTCATTTTTTTTCTTGTTTAGATGTGAACCCATTGTTGAATCTTGTAATGAGATGAGATGCCTAAATTTTAATGTTTGTGAGATGCCAAATTGATTTCAAAAAAACACCTAGTGTGTATACTATTTCAAAAAATTATTTGTACCGATGTCCATTTTCAAAGTGTTTTTTATTGTTACATGAGGGTTTTTTGTGTAAAAACTACAAAGAAAAATGAACGTTTGTTGTTTTTTTTATCTTCATTAATCATTTATAGATGCATTTGATAATATTTTTCTATTGAAACAATAAATCATGTGTCCCTAGTTTTTTTAGTGGATGAGGTTTTGGATTCTCACACACACACACATATAAGGGTACATGGTATCACCAAGACAAACCGATCATGATACCATAAGAAGGATGGCATTTTAATCACTTTGGATGCTTTATCATGTTGTGTCTACATATTGAACTAATTTAATGTAACACCCCATTAATGCAAAATATATTGAGTACTATGTCACCTTAACATGAAATGAGAATTGAATTTTGAACCTCCCATTAACAAGTGTGTGTGTGTGTGTGTGTGTGTGTGTGTGTGTGTGTGTGTGTATTCATTTTTTCTCTCATAGATGCAAAAAACTGATAATATTTTATTTCTGGGATTTTTTTAATTCTTTTTTTTCTAATAACAATGATGATTTTTTCATTAGTTGTCAAAGTAGTTTCCTTATCTATAGGCAAATTCACTTTTCAGGTTTATAACTAGATGAGATGGATAAATATTAATGTTTGTGAGATGTCAAATTGATTTAAAAAATATACCTAGGGGTGTATACAATTTCAAAGAATTGTTTATATGGGCATGTATTTTAAAAATATTTTCTATTGTTGTAAGAGAGGTTTTAAATAAAAACTGTGAAGAAAATGTTCTTTTTAGTGACAAATGGTGGATTTTGCTTTTTATTTATCGTCTTTATGTATTATATATGTAATTATAAAATATCAAGACTATGTAGGTTTCCACGATGTTGTATGTTTGGAATATATATTTATGGATTCATCATGTTGTTAAAAAATATAGATTCCAATGCTTAAGATACAACATGTGTATCCATATTTAAGGACAAGAAGACTATGAAACCTAATACAACAAAAAAACAACATTATAAACCACCTTAAATAATTAAAATTATAATCAAGTCTCAACAAGTAGAAGGTGGTGTGTGTATACTTAGAATAATTAATCAATGTAAACTAAAATTAATGTATATTGATTAATAACTTATTAAAAATCAGTGTCTCAAACTTATAAAATTATTTTCACGTATCTTTAAATGATTCATTATTGGTCTCCATGAATTACCTATGTCAAGCTCATTGTCTCTATTTAAATTAGTCGGTCTATTTCATATTTTAATAGATTCCCTTACTTTCTTTTTTGAATAATTCTCTTCTCTTACAATAATTTTGGATTTGTCCATACATATGTGGTGATTGGCAACATAAGAGTGATTAAATAGTGTGAAGCTATCAATACAAGATCTGAGAATCTCTCTAGAATGATCTTCAAGTCTAATTTGGAGAGATTTGCTAGTCTCACCCACATAGGGTTTACCACAATTTAGACACTTTTTTGGGTTTTAGGATCTAAAGGATCTTTTATGGAATCAAGGGAAGAATGAAGAGTGTTATGAGGTTTGAATGTTTTTTTGCAAATCAACCCTTTTCACAATTATGTCTATTTTTTTTGAAACACCCTTAATGGAAGGGATTGTGATCTTAGGGGTTTTAGAGTAACTATTATTATTTCTTTGCCTACTTATAGAATGCTTTCTTGATTTCCCATGTTTTGTAATTATTTTTCATAAGGAAATCTAAGAGGTGATATTTATATTGAATGAGATGTTTTGGGTTTAATATCTTCAATGCCCTCATTTCCAAAGAGGCGAGGACAATAATTTTTTGGAAAGGGTGATGGTGTGAGTCTTCTTGTAGGTACACATCCATATAAGTCTTATTCTTATAAAATTAATTAGCTTGTGACTCATACAAATTCTTTGAGATTATTTTATTTTATTTTGGATTACTTAACCCTAAACACGTGTATAACTATGTATATTATTCATATTGTTTATGTATTAAAACTAAGCATAAATCTAAATGTACGAGATAGAAGTTGATCTGACACTTGCACTTAATAATTATGGAAAGTAATAAGAGGGATAAGGTACTTATAATTTTAATTAATTATGCATGTTTTAAATTGAATGTAAGTCGTAGGAAATCTAGGAAACTGGATAATGAGTTGCTCAATCAAGAATTGGAGTATTTGGCATGTTTGGAGAATAAATTTAATCTTTAATTGATATTATCTAATACTAGCCACTAAAATTAATGGTTTCATCTATGTGAATGTTTCTCCTCTATTATTATGCAATCCCTTGCACCTACTTCTCTTTCATTTATGTGTGCAATCCAAAGTTTGAACTGTGCATGCAATATCAATAAATGTGTTTCCTTATTTCAAACCCTAGGTCCACCTTTGACACTAGGTTTATGACTTCAAAGAGTAAATAAGGTGGGTTGATCTGACCTTAACCACTCCTCATTTAATGGTTGAACACTACCTAAATATGTAATACTGTGAAGAGGGAAGTCAAACCACTTGTTTTTCATGTTAGGTGTATATGTGCAATAGTGCCCATTCAATGTATGCAACTTGTAATTTAGCTTTTGACAATTGGAAAATAAAAAAATAGCTTGGCTTTAAGGTGATTTAGACTTTTATAAGATATGATCATTATGAACAATTGTTAAATTGGAAAATGTAAGGCAATCTATTTGAATGTATAAAATTATACAAATATTTCTTGAATGATAGGGAAATAAGCTTAGACCTATTGTATATCTATATGGGACTCTTTAGGTACTTTCTCATGAAATTGACATAAAAAATGTATGGGCCAACCCATACAAATTATTTTAATTTTAAATGTGACCATTTCTTGGTAGGGGACAAAACCATCGGGGTTGGATGTTACCAAAATTTTAGTACCGTCTGAATCTATGATTCTATCCAAGAGACATGAATACAATTTTGATGACTTGGAGATGTTTGAGTATGATAATTGGCTAGTTTTACACATACTAGAAAATTATTGTAGGTGACTAATACTAACATGAGATTATCAAACCCATGGAAAGCATGTGGATGTGAGAGAATAGAAAATAAGAGTCATACGTAGACACAAGTCATGTAGGGTGAATGTAGGATAAAACTGACATTACCAAATATCTAATATCATATTTTAGTATCTATAAATTCCCCCATTTTAGTCTAGTATTGAAACATGATAAAAATATTATAATAAAAGATAAATAAATATACTTGAGTGTGTACAACACACTTTATCTTTGGGAGATGTTATGAATGTGCATATTGATCCAAACAAACCTATAATGAATATGCAATAATCAATGTCCATGAAATGAAAATTTGAAATGAATTAATAGAAAATTAAAACCTTAGAGAATACACCTATAAGTGGGCGAATCATATTTCCTTATAACTTGTTGGATATGATGTTTCTTTATTGAAGCATTGGATAAATGTACTTTCCATTGGAACACTTAGAGAATGGTTCTTCTTGCTGAACCTTTTGAACAATTTGGGATGACCAAGCTCTAATTTATATACGTAAGGTAAGGGAATGGGCTGGGAAGATAAATGCTACAACCCTTATGAACAAGTAACAATTCTAAGGTCGTTGAACATTGTTGAAACTTCAACTGCACCACTTGTGTAACTAATATCACAATTAATCTTATAACCCCAAGATGAAAGGTGAGAGTCATAATTTAGGCTCACTTTGAGTAATTCTAAGGCCAATGAGTGTTTTTGAACCTCAATTACATTACCTCAATAAAAATGAATCAATTGTTACATATTAAATAATATATTCAAGGGTGCTCACTTCTAGGCACCATAAAGTATGTTTGAAAAATATAAAATTAATATAGAGTGTATGTGCACAAACAAGCTTCATACCCTATGAAATATTGCCAATATGATACAAAATGCCATTCATATATATGCTATTTTTTCCAAATCTAAGAACATGTCTCTCATGATCTTGTAAATATGTGCATGTGCATCACATATGCCCCCAAATGTGTCTAAATATGTGAATATTTGAAAACCTATATTTTATGTTACTATAAAATTGTGTGCATATGCATGGTAAATGCATCCAAGTATACTTGCATCTGAAAACTTATAACTAATGTCACTATAAAATGAGTACATATGCATGGCATATGCCCCAACTAAAATATGTAAATTCTTTTTCCATATCTGAATCACCCTGATATATAAACCACTTTGAAATTTTTGAATCCTATAAACTATGTAAGTTTTTTAATTTTCTACTCATGAAGGCTTAAGTCTCTATGATAATATCATTAATATACCTCCTTTTTTAGGTGAGGGATGTAGCCTTCAAGTCACTCATCTTAAAATAAAAGAGTTAACCTTCACAATATGTATAAAGATGTAATCATGTCAACATGTGGATAATAAGCCATCATAGTAATGAATTTGTCATCAAAACATTGTATGAAAATTATGTAATTCAAGGCAAACAAGTGTCATGTCAAGATGTATATAGTCATTAGGCCCGAATTTGTAACCATCATTGATATAATCTTTGAATAAGACTATGTAGTAAAAGTGCATGATGTGAATCATGACATCACATAGAAATGGAGAGGTGCAATGGATCATGACACCCCCAAACTCAAAAAAATAGCAAGCTTAAAAAGCTCAATAGATAATGTCATGGCCATGATGCACATAATAAAATCAGATGCACTAACATGCAATGTCACACATAAGGCTAAGTGCCACATACAAGGGGAAATAAATGTTGTAGATAAGGTCAAAGGTCACAAACAACGGGTAATATAATGTCTCAAACAAGGCCAAGGGCCACACACAATGAACAAGTGAATGTCACACACACAAGGTGAAGGACCAAAAATAATATACAGGAAATGACTAACCTATTATGAAAGAGAAACAAAATAAATGATGCATAGAATGAGTAAGATGGTCTACACTATCCAAGTATGACAATGTCACAACATAGTAAAATAACATATCCATGAAGTCTAGCATTGTATAGAGTATGAGTAATAGCAAGACATGTGTAAGAGATCAATATAGTTCATCATTGTAAATGGAAGGTCATAAAATTATACAACTTGTAATAATGTGATCTTTGGAACAAGACTTCCTTAGCATTGGCATGGCAACTGGGTGTAGGAATGTCCAACATCTATCTATCCATGTGTCATGCGTATATGTCTTACATGTCACTCATGTATATCATGAAATTCCTATGCATAAGAAAAAGTATATGTAATATATCAAACATATGATAAATAACACATATAAATGGTGTAAACTAGCAAACATGTCATGCTTAGGTCCTAATTTTTTATTTTTTAGAATAATTGAATGTTTTTAAAAATTTATGATTTTTTCCACAAATTTTGAATGTTAGAGTGTGAAGAATGCCAACCAAAGAGATGCACACATGAATTTCATATTTCGTATGGTGTGACGACCACCTTCATGTATACAAGTTTTTACAGAGTTATTTAAAATTTAAATATAAGTTCAACTTATGATCTTATTATTTAAAGTCAAGTTATAAAAAGTTAAATTTATTAAATTTAATTAACTTTTAAGTTCCATATTTATGTCTAACTCTATTTGAGTATGAATATGGAAAAAAGATCTTCTATTATACTATAACCTTCATCATCATTACTCATAGTATCTTATGTATGATGTTTAATGATGCAATAATCTTTTCAATCTCATGAAAAACCCAAATCATTACCTTATTACTAAATCTCTTGAACATTTAATTTTATAATCACTCTGATTTGAGTTACTTTCTTATATTCATCATTTAAGAACACTATGATCTCCATTGAAATATTTATTATCCATTATACAATTCGACTTTGTATTGAGATTGACCAACTTGAAGGAATTGCGAAAAAATAATATCTATTATATTGATTTTAAAAGATCAATGAATTTTATCCTGATCTCTGTTTAAATCTGATTCACGTCAATTTCTGATTGGATTCCTTCAAGTAACCTGACCTGTATTTGGTCTGCAACCTTTATTATTTTATTAAGGAGCATATCTTTCCTTCTTTCTGCACAAAATTCCATTCTAAAATTTTCTCTTTATGATGTTCTTGTTGACAACTATCGACAGAACAACACACAACCCTCTAAAATTGAAATACTTAAGTGGAAGTAAATCCAGATAAATTATGGACATTGAAAAACTACTTCAGGGGAATTCAAGTGTGTCTTAAGACTCGTACGGTGCCTTAAATCCTTGTTGGTGTTTCAATTCCCATCATACAACCAAGGTCAAACAACAATATTATCAGAATGATACCAACAAGAAGACCTTCAATTGACACAAGTCTATTGAAGCTTTGGAGACCAAATACCAGGTAGTTAACTAATAAAGGAAAATGTAAAGAGCGATAGAACTTAATGCAAATAATGATTTCCTCTACCATTTCCAATCTTTAACACAAAAGTGCATATAATTATTGACTTGGTCCTTTATTATTCATATATTATAGCTATAAGATCCAATTCTAATGCTACGCCTCCAAAGAATATTCAATCCCATCTGGCATAATCAATATTTATTTTTAAGCTCAATTCGATTATGTAACAATACTCGACCTCGGATATGTTACCAAATGAAATAATATAATCATTATGATTTTAGTCATTCATGTTTGATTTGATAAATGTCTTTTACAAGACCAATTCGAAGAGACAAACAATGCATATCATTACCATTGGCCAATGGATAAATTATAAACCAAATTGATGGAGAGTTACTAGATTGCGTCGTGTCTTTAATGCTAGCTGAGCGAACGATTTACCTCGTCAACGATGCAAATCGACTATGCAATTCCAAAATTGATAAGAAGATATCTGACGACTTTCCCGATCTAAATTTGAATACAGAAATACATTTTATAATTTTCTTAGCAGGATTGCATAATTTATTTGCTTTTTCTCAATCAAAACTCATCCCGAAACCATTACAATTTCATCCAAGAGTATTCAGATATATAAAAACATAGTCGGCTTTTCCTTGAAACATGTATATTATAATCTTTATTTCTTTCCACAACTAAAGCACAAATACCGGATCTATTGATCTCACTACAATAGAAATACATACCAGTATTCCTTTTTCCTCTCATTGTATTATCAATTTAAGATTTGTAGACTTTAATATATAAATGCACCTCTTCAATGCCTAGGAAAATGTGAAGAGCAATCCTTCAATCTTTATTCACGATTCGATCCTTTTTAATAATATAGTCCTACTGACCATTTTCATAGGCTTAAAGCCTTATTCCTTCTCTCCAAATCTTACTCTACCTTCTTTGTGGGCTTTTCCTCAGTCCTTCCTTTATTAAAAACAAACAACCCTGATCATTAAAAGTATCAGATTTGACATTCAATCTTATATAGTCTCTCTTCACCATCACGACCTCAACTAAATCAATACAAAGACCAAATCAAAGTCTCGAATGAATATTTAAAACTTCAAATACAACACAATATTTTATTTATGATCATAATGCAGGCCTAAAATCTCGAAGGTTCCTCACTATCCTTTTTCCATGCACTACTCCACACTTTGCACATACAATATCTTATATCCCTAACTATTTGCCTTATTAGGCTTACTTCAATCTTATTTCTATGTAGCTGAAATTCTTAAATTTAGATTAGTCTTAACAAAGACCAATATTCTCTCCATTTAGTCTTATCTACATAGGGTTTTGTTCCACTTTGGGTTGATGAGGTGGTTTTCACCTTTACATACAAATATATTCATTTACCTATGTGAATGTACCTTTAACTCCAATCTAGATAAACTAAAGCTTCCTTAGGATTTTATTGACCCTCCTAAGACACCTAAAAGGACCTTTTTACATTATATCTCCTCATATTTATAAATTTACAGATTGTCTTTCTGATGCTTCTGCATTATTTAACTCGAGGATGCAACATATCCTATGAAATTTATTGCATAATAGGAGGAACCTTTGCCTGTGTTTGTTATGGAATGCATTAGATTGTCAATAACTTATTCTAGGATGTGGAGTAAATACTGGTTATCGTGAGTCCTGAATGACTCTGTTATGTGATGGGAGCTAAAGTATTGGCCATCTAGTAAAGCCAACTACTCTGCTTTAAGTTGTTTGTGTAGAATGAACCTAAGTAGGTTTCATAATTGACTACATGGAATGATTCTAAATAAGTGTGGGAACTACCTCTTTAGTATAATATTGAATGGGTGTAGTAACTAACTCTGTGAAATGATCTTGATAGGTGTAAAAACCAACTACAATAGTGGTGGGGGTGGAGGAGGAAATGCTTTTGGTTGAAGAGGATACTCATATGGAATACCTAGAACTATCACCACCCTATTATAATGCATATGCATGATACATAGATGTATCATATATGGTACTACATGGAGTATGTGTATTCAATGGCATCCTAGCAAAATGTCAAATACACATATGCTTAATAAAACTATAAATGGCATTGCAATTACTTCAAGGCTTACCTTAAGAGGTAATGTTATGTGTCCCAATGGGTTATGTATTTGTCTATCTAATCCTTTAACTATCATAGTTTTTTCTACAGAATCCTTATGTGTGTATTCAAGAGTATGAAGAAGTGTCATTGCACAAGCATTTTCACTTGAACCATTATTTATTATGACACTATAAATAAGATATAAATCAACTTAGGCTCATATGACTAATGAGTTGAAATTTGAATCTCCATCCATAATATCACTGCCTTCAAATGTAATTATAGGTCACTATAATAATATGTTTATAAATGTACCAATAAGACTATCCACTATGTGATCATATGTCGAAGAAGGAGGGTTTGTGTTGTATTTAAAATGCACGTCAAAAATATCTTTAATTTATGTTGCCTTAAGATTTAAAAGGGGATCAAAAAATATTTTCAATATTTGCATTTCCATTAGGTTATTGTCTTGGATCCTCTATAGGTGTGCTAAGCTCAATAATGATGTCATCAATGAGATCTTGTATCTTATACCTTAACTTATAGCATCTATTTATAGAATGGATAACACATAGATGATAATTGTAATATATATTATTATCATATCCCTTAGGTGTATGCGTACTCATACCAACTTATTTTGGTGGAGGGAGAGATATAGTGTTGCATTCAAGTAACTTATGTAATAGTATATGAGGAGGTTAAGGTAATCATGAAAATTCTCTCTTTTGTAGAGTGGATAAGAGAAGTTTATTTGTAAGCTACGATACTTAATTAACCATTGTTTTTACCTCATTATTAGTATTATTAAATTTGGCCTTGTATCTTAATTTAGTTTTAAGTTTTGAAGTCAAAGTAGTTATAAGATTATGCATATATTTGGATTTGTTCAAAGCTATGATCTTAACTTATTGATCTCTGATTGTATGGCATAGACCATTAAATGACTTGAATTTATTAAATTCAATAAACTTATGAAGTGGAGCAAAAAAACTTTGATTTGTGATGTCTTTTAATTTACTATATGCCATAGGATTGGTCATCTTAGATAACATGGTCATATATCATAGTACATAATCATTGATTGGCTCATTACATTTTTGTTTGAGTTTAATAATTTGAACATAAGATAGTTTCTCATTGATGTTGATTGAAAGGTGTGCTAAAAAGTGATCTACCAAAGGATTGAATTTATTAATTGATTGGAATGGGAGATCATACAACCATCGTAAAACATAGCCTTTAAGATTGTATGAAAATAACTTGGCCATCAATTTGTCATTAGATGCATATTCCAAACATGTTGCGTGAAAGGATACAAGGTGTTGTTCTAGATCATCTTTACAATCTTACAATGGAAGCTTAGGAGTTGAAAAACATATAGGTAAAGGGTAAGCTAAAATATCTAGGGCTAATGGATTATGAAACAAAGCATGTGAATCCATAGAATGACTAGCTCTAGAGGCACCTTAATTTAACTGAAACACCCTACCTTGTAGAGTTGAAATAATCTACTCAAGGTATTGTGTAGTAGGTGAGGTTGATGACGCAAAATTCATAGTAGTTATAGGATTGGAATGGTTGATTATGTATAAATAGGCATGGTAATATGAAAAAAATCTTGTGTTTACCTCATAACTTGAGTGGGAATTACATGTGTAGCCAAAGGTGTAGATGTAGGCATAATAACAATCATATTAGTCTGAATACCTATGGAGGAATTACTACCTCCAAAAGTTTGATTGATCTCATCGAAGAGATCATATTTTTGCTAGATGTGTTATCCCTACCTAATTTTTTTATTTATCTTATGTTACATATAATAATGCATCATGCATTGTGGATTCATGTTAGTAAAATGAGTAAATTCCCTTTCATAAATGTCATCAAATCTATCTATAAACTCTACATATTCATTTCCTTGATTAGTATACATAGTACTTATTTCATGAGCAATGTTAGATTCAATAATCGTACAAGTTTTGTGAAGAGGGTGAATAGAAAGAGGAGTAAAGGGATTCATGCATGCCCTTTAGCATTTATTGATAACATGAAGCATCTCAAATTGAATATTATAAAAGCATGATTTTAGGTACTCTTGAGATTGTTCATTATATATTTTAGCCTTATTAATTCACACAAATGTGATCCATGGTATTTCATAGTTATTAAAAAAAATTTCATATTACAGAAAAAAAACATGTAATGATTACAATTATAATTTGAATAATTTTTTTTATGTACATCCATTATAGCCACGTGTAGTTTTTGTATAAAGGAAAATAAGAAATCAAAGCTGAAAATTAGATTTATATACAAATATATAAAACCCTAGAAATAAGGAAGGAACCTTAAGGGAATCTTACGGTTTGGATATGTTCAAGACAATATATGGGTTCACATATATGTTTTACTTATTTTGGATTAGTTTACCCTAAATTAGTGTAAAAATATGTAAATTATTCAAATTATTTATGTATTACAATCAGGTAAAATCTAAATGTAAAAGGCAAAATTTGATTTAACACTTACACTTAATACTTATGGAAATTATCAAGAGGGATAATATACTTACTATTTTATAGAATTTTACAGGGCTAAAACTGGATACATGTAGCCATAAAGGTAGGAAACTAGACTATGAGTCACTTAGATCAGGAACTGCAGTTTTGGGCATACTTGGATAGTAACATCAACCTCTGGTTGATACCATTTGATGTTAGGGATCAAAACTAATGGTTTAATCTATGTGAATGCTCCTATATTATACTCTATGTCATTGAAACTGCTTTTCTTTTGTCTATGTGTGCAATCCTAAGGTTTGACTATGTGTGTAGTACTTAAAAACCTGTCTCCTTCTCTTGGAACCTTAGGTCCACTTTTGACACCAGGTTTAGGTTTGTAAGAGGATAAATAAGGTGGGTTGAGTTGAACTCAACCAATTCTTATTAAATGGATAAGTGTTTTCTACATATCCAATACTTGGAAGAGGGAAGTTAAACCGAACTTAGATCTATCCATTAGGTGTATGTGTGTAATAGTGACCGTTCAATGTATGCAACTTGTGATGTAGCTTTTGAAACTTGGAAAATGAAAACTTTAGCTTGATTCGAGGTGATTTAGACTTGGATAAGCCCTGATCCTTCTGACATATTGGTAAATTATAAATAATAGGGCAATCCCTTTGAATGTGTATAAATGTACATATGTTTCCTTGATGTGTGCTTAATAAAGAAATAGGTTTAGACATATTTTATATTTATATGGGACTCTTTGGGTGCTTTATCACACCATCAACATATGAGCTAATCCATAGAAATTATTTTAATCTAAAATTTGATCCTTACTTGGGATAAAATTATCATGTTTGGACGTTGTCAGAATTTCAATATTGTCCGAGTCTAATGGTTCTATCTAGAAGACAAAAATACTGATCTAATGATTTGGAGACATTTGAGTATGATAACTAACTAGTTTGGCATAAACTAGGGAATTATTTTAGGTGATTGATAGCAATTTTTTATATGATCAGACCCATGGAAAGCATGTGGATGTGAGAGAATAGCAAATAAGGGTCATATATGTATGCATAATTCATATAGGTAGGTCAAAATTGATATTGCCACACATATAATAATAGATTTTAGTGTCTACAGAGATCAAGAATCAAGAAAAGGTAATTTTATTTTCTTTTTTATCCATAGTGAACTGGATTTGTTTTTATCTACCAAAAAAACTCCCAAAAAATTTATCAAGTTATTCATTACCATGGGGCTATTTTACATTGGTATCATCAACAAACCCATCCCACTATTCAAGTTTCAATGGATATAAAGCAAGTGTATTTATCTTGAAATATTGCATTAATATTTTTTCAACAATGGGTGATAATGTCAACCCTATTGTTATTCCCTCCAATTATTCATAAATTTATCCTATAAAAATTAAAAAAATTGATCTCAAACATCATTCTACCAAATCTACAACTTTAAAGATATGATATCATGGATAATATTTATCGTTTCATTTATAAATATCTTAATAAATAGAGAAACAACATCAAAACTCACCAAAATGTCCTTTTCATTAACTTTATGATCCTTAACTTTACAAACAAAGCACTCTGAATCTTTTTATAAAATAAGATGAGTTACCTATTAAATGCTTCAATTTTCAAGCTAAGTAATTCACAAGAGAATGGGTGGGAGTGTTTCTTATATTGCCCATGCTTTGAAGGGCACACCATCCTCGTGTATGCTTGGCACTTCATAGATCCTAGGAGTAATAAGGGCTCTAGATATTAATGATTGTTTCTCTCTATCAATTTAATATGAATTTTTTTACAACTTTAGTGACACCACTAACAACTTTGTTCAAAGGATTTATAGCGACCTTCCTATATCTTCCAATAGTATTTAAATGTTCAATAATTTTGGAACCATACTTATTTCTGTCAAAAAGCACGATAGTGCTACCCTTGTCTGCTTTTAGAATAACAAGATCATTATTATTTCTAATGCATTTAAGGGATTCATGTTCTTCTTTATAAATGGTTTTTTAGCGGATGATCCTTGTTTAAAACAAATGAGTATGTCTCTCTTTATTCTTGGGGAATGTCTAATATTTTATAGATTTAATATGAGATACTTCAAGGCCTTTCAAGCTAACATATTTATCATCTTTTTTATTTTTGTAATAATAAGGCTTTGAATAAAAAATTGATTTATATATTCATTTTCTAATCTATTAATTTTTTGATTCATTATTTATATTATATTAGCATTTGCATTATACCATTTAAAAATTGGATCAAGTATTTATTTCATATAATTTCCTCTACTGTGTTTGATCAAAGAATTGATTGTTTCATAGTCGAAGTGTATGGATTATACATATACTATTTGTATCAAGGGGTTAGTTTAGTTTCATCATTGGATTTGATGGTAGTATCCAAGAATCTTATAACTAGATATTTACATTGTGTATATGTTGTTAATATGGGTGTTCGAGTCGATTACAATATTATATTTCAAAATTGGTTGTGAGATTTTTTCCTTGGTTTTATGGATGTATTCTTTAGTTGATAAAATTTCAATAATTATTGTTAGTTTCTATATTTGGTTTTGGGCTCTTGGATTTTAGAACTAACATAAGTATTGGGATGTGTTATTGGTGAAGTATATAAACTATATGTATGTTTTGTTTAGTTTGTTTAGATTCAGTTGGTATAAAAACACAATGTATCCATGTAATGAAGCACACGAGATATAAGCTAGAGAAATATATTTATAAACAACTATAAAATTATTATGATAATGTAAAATATAAGTAATAAAAAGTAAATCACACCAAAATATGCCCCCAACATAGGCATTCCCCTAATGTAAGCATGACTGAGAGTGTAGACACGATGAAGTTACGAAGAAAATATAAATCAATGATCACATATAAATAGGACAACCTGCATCGAACTCAAATATAACATGCAGAGAACTTGTAGTAACAATGTATATATAAGTATTTATAAATAAGTATATAAACATTGATATGTAATAATGTACCACCATGTAACAAACAAAGATTAAGGAATTTTAGTTTTTAGTTTTATCATTTTTAGAAGAATGGAACCAATCAAGAAACAATCCAAAAGGAGGGAAATAAAACGTAAATGAATAAGCCAAGAGGTGAAAGTAAGAGACAACAAGAAGGAAAATACTAATCAATAAAGACATAAGCAAAGGAGTCAAACTAACAAAAAGTATGAAGAGAAAATCCATACTAACCTACAACTTCCCTTAGTAATGAGTGTACATTAGGGGAAAAGGCCTCAATATATATGTATTATTATCATTGATAATTTTATACATACTTTTGGAATGAGAAAAAATAATGAAAGCCAAGGGACAAACGATAAATAAATCAAGAGGCTATAATAATAACATATCAAATTGAAATATGAAAGAAGAAAGTAACTTCAAAATAAAAAAAGATAGAAAAATCAAGAAGCAAAAAAAATCATGAGAATGTAACCATACAAAAGTAGAAGGAAGTGAGATGAACCCAAAAGCCACACACTATGCAAGAATGAAATTAAACACTGGAGAAAGAAAAAAAATAGAGGAAATATAGAAAAATAAGCTATGTACAATATATTGTTTCATTGAAGTACATAAGATTAAATAACAATGTTAACCAATAACCCCATATAAATGTCCATATCACACATAATAAGCTACCAAATTATATTCATGATCAAGATCTAAAAATGCCATGGAACACAAAACTAAGGAGTCAGATATGTCAATAGTGTTTTTAGGAATGTAATCATCATTGTGGAAATTATATACAATAGCTTTTTTATCCTATTATAAGGAAGCACTTTTCTTGGATCATGTAGTTGAAACCTTACTAGGTGCTTTAGCTCCAAAAAATCCAAGAGTTTGTAATAAGACTACCTTATTTCATGGATGAGTAGACACTCTAACTCTATTTATTTTCACTTGAGGTCATATGATTTGTTGTTTGGGTACCACTTTGGGTAATACTTCGTGTGGAATCGGTAACTCATGGATGCCTCAAATAGTAATCACATTGTTATCAAGTAAATTTTCTAGCCATTGATGTAATTTTGATGGTAATTATCACAATTTATTAAGCTAAGGGATTCAAAGCAGTATATCATATGTATTACTTTTTGAAAATACATGAAACCACATTAGAAAAGTCTTAGGACCTATAGTGATAAGTTATGTGATATCCCCAAGAGGCGTTTGAGTAAGACTATCATAAAATTTAAGAATATTGTCTGTACCATGTAAATTATTTTGAGTATAACCTCATGTAGTATAAAATTTGACTATGCATATGTTTTAACTTGAAACATTGTCAATCATAATGCCTTTAGTTAACTTTGAATGTGAATCTATGAAATCCCATATGAATATGGTCAATTATTAGAATAATTTTTAGGATTATTGTGGTCATATAATGCAATAGAAGGAACCTATTCATGTGCACCCTTGACCAAACCTATGAAACCATCCAAAATATGATAATTTTAAATTGGTGGTTATTGTGTAAGCACTGTGATGTGAACATTATCTTTATATTAAATACTTTCAATGATTGATTTGGTTGTGCATCCAATTTCTTCAATGTATTATTGTGTCCTTCCACTTGAATGATATTACTAACAATTAAATATTGTATCTTATATCTCAATGGAAAACATATGTTGATAGTATGACCCAAAAATTTATGATAGTCAAAATATGAATTCACATCATAATTCTTATATAAAGGCCAATATGATTTAAACTTTCATTATGGAGGTAAGTATATCATATTGCATTCAATAAATTATTTAAGTACATGGTGAAGGCTCTCAGCTAATCCTTTGAATTAATTTTCTTTGAGGTGGAAGGACAACCATCTTAGGTAGTTGAGATACTACATTAATTACATTCTTGGTCTCATTCTTAGTATGAAAAGTAATAGCATCATTAGCCTTAGCCTTGAATGCTATTTTATATTGATATTTAGCTACACTAGAAGTAGGGGAACTAATCCCATATTTAAGCATATTGGCATATATAAGGTTGATTTCATAGTTCCTAACTATATTAAAAATTTCATTAAAAAATTCATCAAAATTTTTATATATGTTGAAAATCACTTTGTCCATAAAAGGTTGAAGCAAAATTTTAGAGAAAATACTTTGTAACTCACTATTAGGTAATTGGTGATACATCTTTGTAAACATTGCTAGAAATTTAAGTACATACTTACTAATAATCTCATTAAGAACTTGTTTAGGCTATGCAAGCTGTGAAAATATGACATTTTGGCCATTTTTATTGAAAAATGAGTTAACAAATTATCTGCCAAAGAATTGAAGTAACACATGGAGCTTGCTAGTAGGGATTAAAAATAATCCAAGGCATAATCCATGAGGCTTTAAGGGAAGAAATTAGTTAATAATATCTCATTATATGAAATTTCTTGACTTAAAACATATAATGATTTGATAGGTTGTGAAGGGTTACACTTATCGTTGAATACTTTAAACTTAGGTGCAATAAAATCAAAAGTCAAAGGATATACAAGAACATAATAATCCAATGGATTAAATAATATATCATGAGAAGTAACTGCATGGCTAAAATTTTGAGATCCTTTAATTTTTTTTTAATTTGCGATTAGATATATTTAATAGGTTTAAGGAGTGCATCTTGAGAAGTAGAAGAAGAAACTTGTGTATAAATAAACACGTTATCATTTTGAGCAATAACATGACCAAGAGATGTAGATTGAAAAACAAATCTAGAAGTAAGAGGCACAAAAGAAGCATTGAGCTAAGAAGGAATGGACATGGTAACTTGCATATAAGCAATAGGTAGGTGCAAAAAAGTAGAAGCAACATATACACTAGAATAATTACCTATTATAGAAGGAAAATATCTAGTAGGTTGAATAGAAGCATTAAAAGATTCATTTACATGTACTTTCTCATGTACAAATTCCATAGCTGTATTTTTATTTTGTAATTCTCTTACAAAAAATAATATGTCATTGACATGTTCAGGATGTTCTTTAATAATTTGTTTAAAGTCAAAAAGTCTTTTTATTCTTTATCTATCCACTTTATTGTTTTCTATGTTTTGAGGTACACAACACTATTATCACTCATATAAATATCATCAAAATAATTTTCAATCATAGCATTCACATTAAAATCATTAAATTTACATCATTCACATTTGTACTATTTTCATTATTATAAATAAAATGAGTAGGAATGACATCTATATTCACCATTATTTTCTATGTTTTGAGGTACATAACTCTTCTTCCTCTTGGTTTAAGATTGATCTCAATGCCAACTTACTTGCCATGATGGTCTCCTTATCTTCTATGAGACTCAAATCATCTGATCCTTCCATGATATGCTACCATATCTACTCTTCTTTTGCTATGTAATCATTTACATCACCTTATTATCCCATTGGTGTCAAGCAAGACACCTCAACTTGCTGCCATGCAAACTTTTCAAGCACTTCAACTTGTGCTTCTTCCTCGTTCTCTACTATTGCCACCTCATTTGTGTTAAACACTTCATTTGGTACTATTGTACCTTCTTTTCCTTCAACTATCATGTTCATTAGCTTCAATGCATTTTCATATAATTCATCTTCAACAAAATTTATATCAACACACTCATCAAAAATAACATTGAAATGAATACCTTGTACTTTTTGGCTCTCCTCCAATCTTTCTTTTTTGAAATTTGCCTCCTTCTTGCTTGTCATGAGGCATGGTCCTGCTAGAAACTCTCTCTCTTATTCATCGTCAATGCATCACCTTCTTCAGGGTAACACAAGGTTGTGTCACCATACTCTATTGCCCACTCCACTTGTTTCTCATAATTAACATGCTACTACTCATGCTTATAATGCTCTTCACCTTCATGAAAATATTCACCTATATATTCACATGCCAAAAATTCATTAGTAATAAACATTAGAGGCTTTCTTTCCCCTTTGCATCTCCTTCTAGGCTGCCTTTCAATTATATTCATCACTTGTCTTCTCTTCTTCTCTATCAATTGCTTGAGAGGCCATCTAGCTTTCCTCTTTATGCACACACAAAATATTGGTCTCATTACTTCCAAGACTTGTTCCAATCTTGTTAAAACCTAATTCATCTCACCTATTTCCTTCTCTCTCTTTAACTATTTTTGATTCAATTCCATCTTCTTGTGGCATTCCTCACTTTTCAATCCCTTCATCATTTTCTTTCACTCTTTCTCCTATCTCACTTTCTTTCTAGGTCTCTCTATTGGACCTATCTCTTCACTTCTTGACAAGCCTTCTCACTTTCCTTCTTAACCATTCACTTGGTCTCTCTCACTTTAATCTCTCTCTCTTGGAGTCTGTCTCTTTCTTTTCTTCACCTAGGACTTCTCTCTCTTGTCCTTTCTCTAGGACCCTCTTCTCTCTCTTCAAGCTCTCTACTTGAGCTTCTCTCTTGGAGCTCCCACGAGGTCTCCTTTCTCACTCTTCAAGCCTTTTTGGATTAATATATTTACCACATCTATTTTATTTTTCACAACTATCTCTGCCTCTCTTTCATACACCTATATCCTCTTTACTTTATTCCTACAACCTCATTAGTCATCTCACAACAACATCTCACAACAACCTTTAATAGGTACTCAACACAATGTACTCATAAACTAAATAAACTCTTGCAAAAAAAAATCAAACATACCATGCCATATAATACTCATACTCTAATACCAAATGATGCAGAGGGATTCATAAAATTATCTTTCATGGACAAAATCACATTCACACAAATACCTACGTATGCTACCTAGCTCTGGCCTGCAATCACTTTTACTAGTTGTCTTCTTTTGGTATGAGGTTCTCTAGTAAATTTTGAAGCATCAAGTTATTTTATTATTTTTAAACCCTTCTCTCTTAAACTTACTTGAACATATGTCATGTCCTTTTATTATCTAATTCATCTACCAACTCACACTTGTCATGCCCATCAACTTTCACACTAGCTATGCTCTTTCATTGACAAGGGTTCATTGATCATTTGGCTCGACTCTTGGTTTAGGTTACTTTAGACTCTAGGAAACCTCTTCTCATTAATATCCTACTAAAATAGTCCTTGCCATTCTCTTGATCTCCTCTTACAACCTCTAAACTCACCTATCCATCATCCATTATTTGCCTTATTTGTGACAAAGTGCTTTAATAGCCTTTTTTAAAGGCTTTTCCCTTATTATGAATTTGTAACTTCTCACTTGGGAAAAATATATTTTTTTTTGATACCCTCTATGGTATTTTGACTATACATGAAGTTTTATGCCCTAGTTAACTTTTAAACTCACTTATCTAGGCTCTTATTAGTTTCTGATTAGGCCTTTTAGGTCTTTTCTTGTCCAACACAAAGTTGGTTGTAATTGTAAAAATCCATAAGTTACCAATTTTAAACCCAATAAATATTTTAACCAAAGAAAAGATGAAATAAACACAAAAATTTGGGCCTATTTCATTGGTGGAATCATTTTTTATTCATCTTTTTGTCAGGAAACCCTAGAACAGGGTTTAGGCTAGTTTTACAAACCCGAGAAGGGTTATAATTTGTTTTTAAGCTTCCTAACACCTTTAAAACAACTATGAAGGTTGTTTGAGGTTTATATGACTTCATTACTTCTTGTATAACTATTGGTATCTCAATCTCATACCTTTGTTCATGTTTTCTCTCGATAAATTGCTTGACTAAGTATATCTAACAAGATTATATCTAAATGTAAGTAGATAGAATGGTATTCAAGAATTTTTTATATATATTTAACCAATATGAAGGCTTATAAATATTTATATAAAAACTTAATATGCCTTCCCAATCATTTAAAATCTCATGGACAACTTTGTTCTATCCTTCCTCCTTATACACAATTTGATTGTGTGAGATTTTCAAAACATCTGTAGATCTGTGTTGATCAACTCAGATATCCTTATAAAAACAAATAAATACAATGTATAAAGTTTCTTAAGGGATTTTTATATCAAGTTACCAATTATTCATACACTCCAAACATCCACCAAATAGAAACTTCTCATCTTACCTTCTCTCAGTCTTCAAAACCACTAAAGGTAAGCACAAAGAACATACATGACTATAACTTGAACATTCAAAAGATAATGAAAATAAATTAAAAAATGATTTAATAACCATAAAAAATCATATTGCAACATACCAATACATTTAAATATTCCTTTAATCAAATACTCTGCTCATTCACTATTTACACTTTATTATTGCATACATAGAGATAACAGGTCTACCAACAACAATGAACTGTTCATACATATTGTTGGGGTTTTCCTCATTTACTCAATTTTAATCCACCCCATACTCTCCTACCTTGAATTAATCCTACTATAAAAAAAATGATCTATTGAAAAAATCCTTAAAAACACCATAACTAACTTCTAACTTCTTTTGTACATTGAAAGTGTCCTCAACTAACTCAACTAGTAACATATTTATCAAAATGACTAACTTATGAGTTTAGGTATGTTTTGGAACATACTAATATCATCACTAAAGTCTAACCACATAAATTACAATGTTCTAACCTTCATTATACATGAATGATGCCCCCATAACTTGATAAGAAGTTTGAAATTTTAAATCATGGGTTTTGGCAAGAAAATGCTAAAAGGTCCCTAATTCAAATTTGTCAACATTATAACACCTATAAATGATTAATAAAGACCTTATATGACTTTGAAAACCTACTAAAGACTCAAAACATGTAAAATAGTTTCATATTTACATTGGGTAGTGATGCTCCTGCATCATACTACCGAGGAACAAATGAAAACTTTACATAAAAGTTATAAATGATCTAGAAATCATGTTCTTTGCAGAACCCTTCTTCCACTTGGATCCCAAGGTATGTTTGAGATTATTATTCCTTATTGATGTTTTCTTAAACTCACTATGGCTCCTCCTTTGTTGTTCTTTCTCTTTCTTTGCATTCTCAACCTGGTCATGGGCAACTACTACTCATTCTTTTTCCTCCAAACACCTGCACATGAATCAAAAAAGTTATACAAAACGACCTCTTAATTTATCTCTTGGAGTGTACTTGGTATCTTCTCAAATGTTTTCTCTTTGGTTGCTAACTCTTGTTCCTCTTGGTTCAATATTGCTCTCAATGCCAACTTAGTTGCCATGATGGTATCCTTGTCTCATATGAAACTCAAATCATCTGATCCTTCCATGATATGCTGCCATATATGCTCTTCTTCTATTATGTATCCATTTACATCACATTTTTATCCCAAAGGTTCAAATCAAGACACCTCAACCTGATACCATACAAAGCTTTCAAGTACTTCAACTTGGGCTTCTTCCTCATTCTCTACTATTGCCACCTCATGTGTGTCAAACACTTTATTTGGTACTATTCTACCTTCTTTTCCTTCAACTATCATGTTAATTAACTTTAATGCATTATCATATAGTCAATATTCAACAAAATCTATATCAACATACTCATCACAAATAGCATTGAAATAAATACCTTATACTTTTTGGCTCTCCTCTAATCTTTCTTGTCTAAAATCTGCCTCCTTATTGCTTGTCATGAGGCATGGTACTGATGCAAACTCTCTCTCTTTTTCTTCTTCATCATCTAATGGATCACCTTCTTTAGGGTAACACAATATTGTGTCACCATACTCTACTATCCACTACACTTTTTTCTCATGATTAGCATGTTGATGTTCATGCTTCCAATGTTCTTCATCTTCATGAAAATCTTCACCTGTATATTTACATTAAAAAAATTATTTAGTCATAAACATTAGAGGTTTGTTTTCCCATTTTAATCTCCTTCTAGGCTTCCTTTCAATCATCTTCATCACTTTTCTTCTCTTTTTCTCTATCAATTGCTTCAGAGGTCATCTAGCTTTCCTCTTTATGCACACATAAAATCTTGGTCTCATTGCTTCCAAGACTTGTTCCAATATTGTTACAACCTATTTCATCTCAGTTATTTATTTCTCTATATCTAACTCTCTTTGCTTCAATTCCATCTTCTTGTGGCATTCCTCACTCTTCAATCCCTTCATCATTTTCTTTCACTCTTTCTCTTCACTATGTCACTTTCTCTTTAGGTCTCTCTATTAGACCTATCTCTTCACTTCTTAACAAGCCTTCTCACTTGCCTTCTTGACCATTCACTTGGTCTCTCTCAATTGAATCTCTCTCTCTCTCTCTCTTGGAGTCTATATATTTATTTTCCTCACCTAGGACTTATCTCTCCTATCCTTTTTATAGGACTCTCTTCTCTCTCTTCAAGCTCTCTACTTGAGCTTCTCTCTTTGAGCTCTCACTAGCTTTCCTTTCTCACTCTTCAAGCCTTCTTGGATTAAGGGATTTTACACACATATTTTATTTTTCACAACTATCTCTGCCTTTCTTTCATACACTTATATCCTCTTTTCTTCATTCTTGTAACCTCATTAGTCATCTCACAACATCTCATAACAACCTTTAATATGTACTCAACATAATGTACTCATAAACTAAATCAAATTTTGTAAATAAAAATCAAATAGACCTTGATACAGAATACTCCTAATCTGATACTAAATGATGTATAGGGCTTCATCAAATTATCTTTCAATGATAAAATCACATTCACACAAATACCTACCTTTGCTACCTAGCTCTGATCTATAATCACTTTTACTAGTTGTCTTCTTTTGGTTCAAGGTTCTCTAGTAAATTTTGAAGCATCAAGTTCTTTTATTATTTGTAAACCCTTCTATCTTTGACTTACTTGAACACATGTCATTTCCTTCTACTATCTAATCCATCTACCAATTCACACTTGTTATTGTCTATCAACTTTCACACTAGCCGTGCTCTTTCATTGATAAGGGTTCATTGATCATTTGGATCCACTCTTGGTTTAGGTTTCTTTAGAATATAAAAAACCTCTTCTCATTATATCCTACTCAAATAGTCCTTAATTTTCTCTTGATATCCTCTTACAACTTTGAAACTCACCTATCCATCATCCACTGTTTGCTCTATGACATAGTATTTTAATAGCCTTTTTGAAGGCTTTTCCCTTAGTATGGATTTATAAATTATCACTTGGGAAAAATAAAAATATTTTTTGATACCCTTTATGGTATTATACCTATCCATGAAGTTTTGTTCCCTATTTAACTTTTAAACTCACTTATCTAGGCTCTTATTAGCCTTTGATAAGGCCTTTTAGGTATTTTCTTACTTGTTCAACACACGGTTGTAATTATACAAATCCATATGTTACCATTTTGAAACCCAATAAATATTATAACTAACACAAAGATGTAACAAATATCAAAATTTGAGCCTTTTTCATTGATGGAATCATTTTTAATTCATCTTTATGTAAGGAAACCCTAGAACAGGGTTTAGGTTGGTTTTGTAGATTCAAGAACGGTCAAAATTCATTTTAAAGCTTACTAATGTATTTAAAACAATTTTTAAGGTTTTTTAAGGTTTATATGACTTCATTAATTCTTATCCAACCATTGGTATCGCAATACCATACCTTTGTTCATGTTTTCTCTCAATAAATTGCTTGATTGAGTATATCTAACAGGACTGTATACAACTATAAGAAGCCAAAATGGTATTCAAGGATTTTTTTTATAGATATTTAACCAATTTTAAGGCTTATAAATATTTATATAAACACTTAATATGTCTTCCCAAACATTTAAAACCTCATGAACAACTTTGTTTTGTCCTTCCTCCTTATACATAGTTTGATTGTGTGAGATTTTTAAAACATCTGTAGGTATGTGTTGATCAACTTAGATATCCTTAAAAAAATAATTGAATATAATGTATAAATTTTCTTAAGGTATTTTTGTATCAGTTAACAATTATTCATACACTCCAAACATCCACAAAATCTAAACTTCTATCTTATCTTCCCTTAGTATTCAAAACCACAAAAGGTAAGAACAAAGAACATAAAGGACTTTAACTTGAACATTCAAAAGATATTGAAACTCAATTAAAAAATTATTTAATCACCATAAAAAATCATATTTCAACTTACCAATTCATTTAAGCATTCCTTTAATCAAATACTTTGCTCATTCACTGTTTACACTTTCTCTATTATTACATACACAGAGATAACAAGTCTACCAATGAAATTTCCTCTTGTAATGAATTGTTCATACATATTATTGGGGTTTTACTCATTTAATTGTTTTGAATCCACCACATACTATCATACCTTGAATGAATCATACTTATAAAATGACTATCTATTGAAAACATCCTCAAAAATACCATAATTAACTTATAACTTTTTTTGTGCGTTGAGAGTATCCTCAACTAACTCAAATACTAACATATTTCTCAAAATGAATAACTTATGAGTTTAGGTATGTTTTGGAACATAATAAACTCATCGATAAAGCATAACCACACAACTTACAATGTTGTAACCTTCATTAGACATGAATGATGCCACTAAAACTTGATAAAGTTTGAAATTTCAAATCATGGGTTTTGGTAAGAAAATGCCATATGGTCCCTAATTTAAATTTGTCAACATTATAACACCTAAAAATGATTCCTATAGACATATTATGACTTTAAAAACCTAATAAAGACTCAAAACATGTAAAATAGTACCATATTTACATTGGTTAGTGATGCTCATGCATTGTATTATTGAGGAACAAATGAAAACATTCCATAAAAGTTATAAATGATCTAGCAATCATGTTATTTGAAATATCCTTCTTCCACTTGGATCCCAAGTAATTTTTGAGACACTTAGTCCTTATTTACACTTTATTAAACTCACTATGAATCCTCCTTTGTCATTCTTTCTCTTTATTTGCATCCTCAACCTGATCACAAGAAACTACTGCTCATTCTCTTTCCTCCAAACACCTGCACATGAAGCAAACAAGTTATACAAAACCACCTCTTTCTTATTCTCTTGGAGTGTACTTGGTATCTACTCAAATTTTTTCTCTTTGGTTTATAACTCTTGTTCCTCTTGGATCAAGATTTCTCTCAATGCCAACTTAACTACCATGATGGTCTCCTTGTCTCCTATGAGACTCAAAACATCTGATCCTTCCATCATATTCTGCCATATCTACTCTTATTCCACTATGTATTCATTTACATCACCTTTTTATCCCATTTTTGCCAAGAAAGATACCTCAACTTGCTGCCATGCAAAATTTTCAAGCACTTCAACTTGTGCTTCTTCCTCATTCTCTACTGTTGCCACCTCATGTGTATCAGACACTTCATTTGGTATTATTGTACCTTCTTTTCCTTAAAATATCATGTTCATTAGCTTCAATGTATTCTCATATAATTCATCTTTAACAAAATATATATCAACATACTCATCAAAAATAACATTGAAATGAATACTTTGTACTTTTTGGTTCTCCTCCAATCTTTCTTGTCTAAAATTTTCCTCCTTATTACTTGTCACGAGGCATGGTATTGCTAAAAACTCTCTTTCTTGTTCTTCATCATCCAGTGGATCACATTATTCATGGTAACACAATATTGTGTAACCATAATCTATTTTCCATTCCACTTGTTTCTCATCATTAACATGTTTTTGCTCATGCTTCTAATGCTCTTCACCTTCATGCAAATATTCACCTATATATTCACATGTAAAGAATTAATTAGTAATAAACATTAGAGGATTACTTTCCCCTTTTCTTCTCCTTCTAGGCTGCCTTGTAATCATCTTCATCACTTATCTTCTCTTCTTCTCTATCAAATGCTTGAGAGGTCGTTTAGGTTTCCTCTTTATGCACACATAGATTTTTGGTCTCATTACTTCCAAGACTTGTTCTAATCTTGTCAAAACTTTTCATATCAACCGTTTACTTCTCTTTATGTAACTCTCTTTGATTCAATTCCATCTTCTTGTGGCATTCCTCACTCTTCAAGCCCTTCATCATTTTCTTCCACTCTTTCTCTTCACTATCTCACTTTTTCTCTAGGTCTCTCTATTGGACCTATCTCTTCACTTCTTAACAAGCCTTCTCCCTTGCCTTCTTGACCATTCAATTGGTCTCTCTAAATTTAATCTATCTCTCTCTCTCTCTCTCTTGGAGTCTATCTCTTTCTTGTCCTCACTTGGGATTTTCTCTCTTGTCCTTTTTCTAGGACTCTCTTCAAGCTCTATATTTGAGATTCTCTCTTAGATCTCTTGCTAGCTCTCCTTTCTAATTCTTCAAGCCTTATTTGATTAAGGGATTTGACACATATTTTTTTTCTCACAACTATCTTTGCCTTTATTTCATACACTTGTAGCCTCTTCACTTCATTCCTACAACCTCATTAGTCATCTCACAACAACATCCCTTTAATACGTACTCAACATAATGTACTTGTAAATTAAATCAAATATTACAAATAAAACTCAAACATACCTTGCCATAGATTAATCTTGATCTGATACCAAATAATGCATAGGGATTCATCAAATTATCTTTCATGGATAGAATCACATTCACATAAATACCTACCTTTGCTACCTAGCTCTGACCTAAAATCACTTTTATCAGCTGTCTTCTTTTGGTACAAGGCTCTCTAATCACTTTTAAAGCATAAATTTCTTTTATTATATGTAAACCCTTCTCTCTTAGACTTACTTGAACATATGTCATGTCATTCTACTATTTAATCCATCTACTATCTCACACTTGTCATTGTCTATCAACTTTCACACTAGCTTTGATCTTTCATTGACAAGGATTCATTGATCATTTGGCTCCACTCTTGGTTTAGGTATATTCAGAATATAGGATACCTCTTCTCATTAATATCCTACTCAAATAGTCTTTACTATTATCTTGATTTCCTCTTACAACCTCTAAACTCACCTATCCATTATCCACTATTTGCCTTCTTTGTGTTAGAGTGTTTTAGTGGCCTTTTTTGAAGGTTTTGCCCTTAGCACGTATTTGTACCTTCTCACTTGGGAAAAATACAAACATTTTTCAATACCCTCTATGGTATTCTACCTATCCATGAATTTTTATGCCCTAGTTCACTTTTAAACCCACTTATCTACACTCTTATTAGCCTTTAATTAGGCATTTTAGGTATTTTCTTCCTTATTTAGCACATAGTTGGTTGTAATTATATGAATCCACACATTACCAGTTTGAAACCTAATAAATATTTTAACCAACACCATGATGCAACACATATCAAAATTTGGGCCTTTTTCATTAATGGAATCATTTTTAATTCATCTTTTTGTAAGGAAACCCTAGAATAGGGTTTAGGTTAGTTTTGCAGACCTGAGAAGGATCAAAATTCATTTTTAAGCTTCCAAACATCTTTAAAAAAAATGTGAAGGTTGTTTGAGGTTTATATTACTTCATTACTTCTTCTCTAACTATTGGTATCTCAATCCATACCTCTGTTCAAGTTTTCTCTCAATAAATTGCTTGACTGAGTATATCTAACAAGATTGTATACAACTGTAAGTAGATAAAATGGTATTCAAGTATTTTTGATAGATATTTAACCACTGTGAAGGATTATAAATATTTATATAAACACTTAATACACCTTCCCAAACATTGAAAACCTCATGGATACTTTGTTCTATCCTTCCTCCTTATACATAATTTGATTGTGTGAGATTTTCAAAACATTTGTATGTCTATTTTGATCAAATCAAGTATCCTTAAAAAAATAATTGAATACAATGTATAAATGTTCTTAAGGGATTTTTATATCAAGTTACCAATTATTCATACACTACAAACATCCACCAAATAGAAACTTCTCATCTTACCTTCCATTAGTCTTCAAAACCACAAAAGGTAAGCACATAAAACATACAAGACTATAAATTAAACATTCAAAATACAATTAAACTCAATTAAAAAATTATTTAATAACCATAAAAATCATATTTAAACTTAAAAATACATCAAAAAATTTCTTTGATCAAATAATCTACTTATTCACTCTTTACTATTTCTCTATTATTGCATACACAAAGATAACAGGTCTACCAATAGAATTTCCTCTTGCAATGAACTGTTCATACATATTATTGGGGTTTTAATAATTTAATCACTTGAAATATACCAAATAATCTCCTAAATTTAATTAATCCTACTCAAAAAATAACTATCTATTGAAAAAATATTCAAAAATACAATAACTAACTTCTAATTTCTTTTGTACATTGAGAGTGTCATCAACTAACTCAACTACTAACATATTTATCAAAATGTCTAACTTATGAGTTTATGTATGTGTTGGAACATCCTAAAATCCTAATAAAGTATAAACACACAACTTATAATGTTTGAACCTTCATTAGACATGAATGATGCCCCCAAAACTTGACAAGAAGTTTGAAATGTCAAATCATGGGTTTTGGTAGGAAAATGTCAAAAGGTCACTAATTCAAATTTATCAACATTATAACACCTAAAAATGATTAATAAATACCTCCTATGAACTTAAAAACCTAATAAATACTCAAAACATGTAAAATAGTTCCATATTTACATTGGGTAGTGATGCTCCTACATCATTTACAAATCCAAAAAGGCTTGAATATATAAACATAAGAGAAGAGAGAGAAGTGAAGATGAAGGGTTATAAGACCAAGTGTAAAAATATATAAACCAATTAAAATTTAAACGTAAATAAGTGGAAAATAATTTAGGAGGCTATCATGAACATGTTTCAATCTAAAATAGAGCACCTTCCTCAAGTTATAGTAGACCCTTCATTATCTTGCTTTAAAAATGTCTTGATGATGGCGAGGGGTTCACTTGATTGTTCAAAATACCATAAGATTAATTGACACATATGGTATGACATTATAAGGTTGATAATAGGCCATTATAGGTCATCTACACCTCCTTAACTAATTCATTCATCCTTGTCACTTATCATTCACTACCTGTAGTCATTCATCATTAGTCCTCTAGGTCTGTCCTCACATTTATCACTCAAAGTGACTTCTAGTTGCTTAAATAAATTGATTGAATTTTATTTATGACACCTATTGAAGGCATATTTTTCCTTTGGTATATCAAAAAGACCTCAAAATATTCTAAGTCACCTTGATCACCATCTCGCTAGGTAGTCCCTTCTGCCTTCTTACTGTCTAGTTAGACTTCTTATGATGAATGAGATAGCAAAGGAATCTGCATGCATTTTTTTTTTTTAGAAATGAGTTTAATAATCTATAAAAAGTATTTTAAGTCTTCCCTCAATGGCTCTTACTTGTATATTCTCCTCTGCACCTATAAAATAAGTCAAATCTTTCAAATAACTTAGTATTAAACCAATCCACATAAATGATAGTATGGCCAAAGTGTATGTCATGGAGTATAGGAGAGTGATATATAGGTTATAATTAGTTTTGTGTCCATTTTAACCATATTAGAATCATTTACCATCGTATCTTTCCCATCGTGTTTAAATAAGGGTTTTAGGAGGTTTAGACTGTTAAGGATTATTCATAAAATCCTGACGTCCAACCTTAGAACCAATTTCAAAAATTTGGGCTATATGACCCCCTTAAACTTACCCAAGTGATTGAGGTCTCATGCACATGGTCCATATAGTTGTGAGTGAATGAAACTAGTGCTCAAGCTCATACAATGTATTCTAGGTAGGTCTATCATAAGATTAGGTTAAAATGACCAACTTGGTGATACTTTCTGCAAATAAATGGCTCCCACTAGTTCTAAATTTTATCATAAAGGTATTCAAATGGTTTATAGAGTTCATGTATCCATATGTATCAAGTCTGAGGCCATGAGGGCTTATGCCTAATTTTAGGCCTAATAGGCCTAACTATAATTTATGTGTGTCATGACCCTCCTGAAGGTTTCCAATGGTTATAAGTCCCTATTTTTCTCTCTCTTCAATGAAACTATATAAATCATTTTAAAATTATTTTTTTCTCTTTATTTCATCTTTCCATCATGAATGCATAGTTCTGCAATATGGACTCCCTGTGGAGTGCCCTCTATCTGAGATAAAATAAAGGGCATCTCCTCTATTTGCCTAGCCTAAAGGAGACTATGAGGAGTTATATTAGGTCTTGATGATCATATATACCAGGTTTCATAACTTGGTCACAAATTTAGACCCATTAAACATTAGATTTCTCAAAATTGGCTCACTAGGACCTTTATTGCAGACATGGTTTTGGACTGGCTGAGTATGGCATTTGAAAACTAGTCTTTGCCCTATTTCCTTATGTTTTAGGATCTCTTGAAATTTTTTTAGACAAGTTTGAGAATGATTTAAACATATTTATCTATCTTTTCCTTTTCAAACTTGCCTCTTATATTAGTTTAGACTGGTCTGCTAACTATGTTAGACTATAAGTTGCAACTCAAACTTCTCAAGTTTCTTGTAGGCATATATTCATGTATGACTACTATGTTTAGCTCCTCCACTTCCTTCTAAGGTTTTTGAGTTAATATTAAACTTATAAACATTCATATCATACCTATGACATGATGTTTTCATACTATCACCATCCATAGACCATAGGTCTACAGTGAGACTATATATATTACCTTAGGACATGTTATGAGGTCCCTGTAGGTGAGCATTTCTTGTCTGAGGATCACATTTATTTTTATCCTTCAACCATTAGGACCATCACACTTTAATATACTCATTGATGTTTTTTATACCATGCCTTTATACCATTATCCTCAATGGACCAAAGGTTACTGCAAGTTATAGGTTCATGTGGGCTCAAAAATAATGTATTTGACTGAGTGTCTTAGAGTGAAAAGTTGATTGAATTGAAACCATCCAACCATTATCCTCTCTTGACCTAGAAATATTCCTTTCATGTTGATAGGTGACATTTCCATTCAAGATACAATAATGAAGTTATTATACTTGTACAAAGCACATAAACACTTACCAAAAGATGATTCATTATTTGAGAAAAGAACTCATTCAGAGATATTAAGGTAATTAAGCTCATTTGCATTTTTCTCAACTTTGATTGAATGTAATCTTTGATTTGATTGTGGAATCAACACTATTTGCCATAGATGACTTGAGAAATTTCATTCAAGTCATGGAAATGTGTATAACCTATTTTTTGGATTTTGGATGGTTTTTATATTCTTTGTACATGCCTATAGGTGACTGTAGGTGAATGTATACATCAGATCTTTGTCCATTCCTTACTCACTACATTAGACTCTATCTCAGTCAAATCCTTGGTCTCCCAATGGGAAATGTGGACTATTCATGCTATGCAATAAGTGAAAATAATATATTATCACTGAACCTAGTTTACTTACTGAGACATAAACTTTGTAACTATGGAAACCTTGTTTACAGATTTCAATGGTATTAATTATTGGCACAGTGAGATGATTCTACCAATCTCTCTATCTTCACACTTGAAAAACATGTTAGAAACATCATGAAGAGGATAAAACATCTCTAAAAAAACACATACAGCTCTTGGAATCATTATACAACTACAAACATATAAGAAAACCAAAGGCCATGAGGATGAGTAGGCAATTTGAAGTTACTAGCATTCTTAAGGATGGTTCATGAAGCACATACCATAAAAATGAAAACCATGACAATGGAATATAAACTCACAAAGACTACCTTCAACCCTCAAGTTCAATTATAAAAACTCTCATCTTCCTATCCATACTAAGAGTAAACCAATTGAGCTATTTAACCATGTCTAGGAGAGCGATGAAGGAGATAGACTAGTTTTTACCAAATTTGAGTTTGTCATAACTTATCAAGCATGGAGATAGACTATGGGGATATAAAAGGACATTTTTTAGCCTTCCCACATGCCAAGTGTACTTTCCTTATCTATACAACTACTCTTAACTACTTATTTTGGAGTGATCTCCTTAGATGGATGTTGAACCTGCATTATGTCAAATACATAACTGGCTCCTGAAACTCAATTGACATCTTGGACATTAGAAAAAAATTTGAATTTTGTCCTTTCATGGAATATATGTATAAGCTCATTAGAAAGGCCAAAAAGGTGACAAAAGGGAATGTTAAGATAATGACATAAATAACCAAGGTGTAAAACATATTAAATGACCTTAAACATAACCATGTGACCATTTAATGAGCTAAAAAGACCTTATAATAAGTTTGATTATATAGGGGTTGACCTAATTTTTTAGGAATATAAAACACAGAGAAATATTAATAAAATAAAGACATAATGAAAATGCAAAAAACACAATACAAGATAGACACATATTTAATGTGGTTCACCCAATATGGGTTATGTCCACACAGAGATAACCAATTCTTCTCTTTATTTAGTCAACAAAATGAAGGGATAAAACCTGCAATACATCCACTACAATCTCCTCTTCACTCACATACAATGTGCTACCATAATTACAATACCCTCATATCAAAAGGAGGGTTACATATAGGGTAAAAATGCACAAACATAATTTCTACCATTAGATCTACAACCTAATAGTGAACGGTCTAGATTTGCTATGAAATTATAATATTTTACAATGCATTTTAGAATAAATTTTCATTTAGGGATGACCCAAACCCCTACTATGGGGGCTTCCAAGTAGGTTACTACCCCCTCAGACCCCCATGGCAACCATAGTAGGGGGTGCGTTGTCCCCCCCACACCCCCTTATCGGGATCTGAGCATTAAAATAAGATCAAGATCCACCATCCAAAAATCTTCCACTTGGAGAATGATTGTTTCAACTCCACCGCTACAAATATTCCTTGCACTTTTGTTTGAACTTTGACCCTGACATGTTTCTCATGTTCCTTATTATCCTTGAAGACCTATTGAACCTAAAAAAATCTCCAGCTTCTCCTTTGTGATTGCTTTTGTTAGCATATCTATAAGATTCTAACTTGTATGGATCTTTTCTAACTTTAGTTGACCATCATCCAAAATTGAACAAATAAAATGATACTTGAGTTTTATATGTTTGGTTCTTGAGTGGAATACCAAGTTCTTTACTAAATGAATCACACTTTGGCTCTCACTGTACAACCTGTAATCTTCCTGCTTATGCCTCAACTCTTCCATGAACCATTGAATTCATATCATCTCCTTGCTAGCTTCTATAGCTACAAAATACTTTGCCTCTGTAGTTGACAAAATAACTATCTTCTATAATTTTTAAATATAACTAACTATTGTATCACCAATAGTGAAAACATAACTTGTGGTGCTCTTCCTACCATCTAAATATCCAACCATGTCTACATCAACATATCCTTATAAGGTAACATCTGAACCTTCATATCAAAATTGTCTATCAATGGTCCCTCTCAAGTACCTAAGAATCAACTGGACTGCATCCCAATGCTCTTTTCCTAGATTATTGATAAACCTGTTGATAAATCCCATTGTATGCATAATATATGGTCTCATGCACACCATAACATACATTAAACTTCCAAATGCTGAAGCATATGGAACTTTAGACATGTAATTGATTTATTCCTACATTTTAAGACACTATTCCTTGCTTAATTTGAAGTGCCCTCCTAAGGGTGTACTTATAGGTTTTGCATCTTATATATTGGACCTGACTAACACCTTATTGATGAACTGTTCTTGAGACAATGTCAATTTGATATTTTTCCTATCTCTTATTATTCTCATACCAAAGATTTGCTTTGCAACACCCAAATCCTTCATTGCAAATGAATTTGCTAATTTTCTTTTGAAATCATTTATATCTCATATATTAGACCCTAAAACAAACATGTCATCTACATACAATAAAAAAATAATATAGCTACCATTCTCTAATATCTTAAAATAGATATAGTGGTCAGAATGACATCTACTATAACCTTGTTTTGTCATAAACATGTCAAATTTCAAATACCACTACCTTGGAGCTTGCTTTAGACCATACAAACTCTTCTTCAATCTGTACACCATTTTCTCCCTACTTTTTACTTCGTATCCCTATGGATTTTCTAGATATATTTCCTCCTCCAAATCACCATGAAGGAAAATAGTCTTCACATCTAACTATTCAAGGTGCAAATCTTCTACTACTACCAAACTTAAAACAATTATTTGGGAAGTCATTTTTATAACTGGAGAAAATATTTTATCAAAATCAATACCTTTATTTTGTGCAAACCCCTTTACAACATGTCTAGCCTTGTACCTCTTTTTTCCTCCATCTTCTTCTTTCAACCTATAAACCCATTTATTCTTCAATGCTCTTTTACCTGCAGGCAATTGAACCAAATCCCATGTTTGGTTATGTACCAAGGAGTCCATCTCCTCTTTCATGCCTTGCTCTTACTTTTTTTTTGTTTCTACATACATTATTTCTTCATAGATTTTTGGCTCACCACCATTAGACAATAATACATAATAAAGTGAAGGAGAGTATTGTTTAGGGAGTCTACTCAGTCTGGTAGATCTTCTAACTACACTTTCAAGAGTTTTACATACTTGTTGTTGTTGTAGTTGTTGCACATTCTAATTTTTTGGCACTTTTGGAATTTCATTTCCTATGATTTATTAAGTACTACATAATCTATAATTGGATTTTGTTATTTTTTACTTGTAATTGATCTTTGTACATGACCTTCTTATTAAAGATCACATCTCTACTCCTAATGATTTTGTGATTTTTAAAATCCCATAAATGGTAGCCAAAATCATTAACTTCATATCAATAAAAGTACATTTCTTGGATTTTTCTTCAAGCTTGGTTCTATTTTATTTATCAGTATGTATAAAATGATTTACAACCAAAAGTATTTAAAAAGGAATAATCTACTTTTTTACCTATCCATGCTTCTTCTAGAATGTCACCATCTAAAGGATTTGAAGGTCCTCTATTTATTAAGTAAACAAAAGTATCCACAACATCTACCCAAAACTGTAAGGGTAACCCTGCATGTAATCTCATACTCCTTGCATGCTCCATGATTATCCTACTCATCCTTTTTGACACACCATTTTGTTGTGGTGTTCTTGGAACCATGTTCTCTCTATAAACTCTATGGGATGAACAATAATTATCAAATTCTTTACTACAATATTCACCTCCATTGTCTGGTCTAACACACTTCAACTTATTTTCTGTCTCATTCTCAACCAAAGCTTTCCATTTCTTACAAGTATCAAAAACATCATTTTTTTTTCATATGCAATAAACCCAAGTTTTTCTAGTTGCATCATCAATAAAAGTAAGATAATAAGAAGAGCCACCAAGCAATGATATCTGAGTTGGTCCCCATACATTTATATACATAAGCTCTAACTTTTTATCCTTCTTTGTCTTCTAAACTCTGATAAATCTGAATCTCTTCTATTTTCCATACACACAATGCTCACAAAAATCCAAATCCACCTTATTCAACTCTGGCAATAAATTCCTTAAGTGTAGAATTTGCATCCCCTTCTTACTCATGTGCCCAAGTTTGTGGTGCCATAATTTTGTATCCACTTCTATAGAAGATAAAGAAATAGAAGAGTGAACATTACCATTATATAAATATAATGTACCTACTTCTCTCTTTTTTCTATTACCAATGATCCTTTAGTGACCTTCCATGAATTTTTTGCAAATGTAACTATGCAGCCCTCACTTCTCAACTGCCCTATTGAAGTTAGATTTCTTCTCAACTTAGGAACATGCCTCACTTCTTTCAGAAACCATTTATTTCCATTTTATAATTTTATCTTTACCTTACCCTTTCCTATAATTTTATAGGGTTCACCATCAACCAAATAAACCTGTCCAAAATCACCTTGAACATAGTCTTGAAAATATTTCTTTTTGGGTGTAACATGAAATGAAACCCCTGGATCTAACACCTAAGAATCATTAATATTATCTAAATAAAGGATTAAATCATCTTGAAACACATCACCTGCTACATTTTGTTCTTGATTTTTATCTTGTTGTCCATTTCCTTGTTTTCATTTTTAAAACCAACAATCTTTCTTCAGGTGTCCTTTCTTTCCATAAATCTAGCTCACCAACATTCTTGTGGATTTAGATCTACCCTTCTTAGACTTCCCATGATTCCCTGAGCCCTTTACTCTATCTTTTTATCTTCCCCTATTCTCCATAGTCAAAGCATTACCTTATGTCTCACCTGTTCTTTTCCATAACATTTCCTCACTAAGAATAACACCAATAACATCATCAAACTTTAAAGTGTTTGAACCAAAGATAGAATTACTCACAACCATGACCAAGCCATTTTAATTTTATGGCAATGAGCATAAAATCAAAATATCCCTAACCTCATCATCAAAATTTACTCCTACAAATCTTAACTGATTTATGATCATGTTAAATTTATTTAAATGATCAACAACAAACCCACCTTCTTACATTTCTAGATTAAATAAATGTTTCATAAGAAATACCTTGTTAGAGGCTAAGGTTTTTTCATACACTCTATCTAATGCCTTTATCACATCTTCTATTATCTTTTCTTTTGAAATATTGAGGGTTATCGATGCTACCAGGCACATCCGTATTATTCCTAGTGCCGTTTTGTCAAGAACCTCCTAGTCTTCATCCTTCATAGTCATTGGTTTCTTTGCTATTCTATGCAATGGTAGGAAAATATCCATTTGATATAGATAGACCAATTATTTTCATCTTCCATAGTTAGTAGTTTTGGTTGTTGAGCTTTTTGACCTTAAACTTGTCTTCTTTTGCCATTGCTCCCACTTGAAGTAGTAACCCTTTTTTCCTACAAGTTTATTTGCCAAATAAACCTTCAGCTCTAATACCAATTAAAATGTAGGAAACACAATACAAGATAGACACAAATTTAACATGGTTCACCTAATATGGGTTACATCCATATAGAAATAACTAATTCTTCTCTTTATTCAGTCCAACAAAATAAAGGAATAAAACCTGTAATTCATCCACTATAATCTCCTCTTCACTCACATATAATGCACCACTGTAATTAAAATACTCTCATAGTAAAAGGAGGGTTACATATAGGGAAAAATGCATAAATATAATATCTACCATTAGATCTTCAACCTAATAGTGAATGGTCCAGATTTACTATGAAATTACAATATTTTACAATGGATTTTAAATGAAATTTTTCTTCGAGGGCACTTGCCTCAAACCCCCACTAGGGGGAGATTCCAAGTAGGTCACCTTCCCTTAAACCCCCATGGTGACCATAGTGGGGGAGGCATTGCTCCCCCATACCCCCCTCTCGAGAATTGGGCACTAAAATAAGATCAGGCTTGACCATCCAACTTAATTTAATATAGGGTCAAATTTGGTCAACATTTTTGTAATTTACTAGTGGTGGAAAGCTTGATTTGCCAAAGACCAATAACCTTATCCTATCCATTAGGATATGGGTCACATATACACTATTATTGACACTAGTAAACCTTTGAAAGGACACCAAACACACCACACATAACAAAGAAACAAGAAACAAGATAAGAAACAAAACTAACACTTGTGTTCTCATGAACACTTATGGAAAACACAAACCAACTGAAAGGAAATGCACCTATACTAATATGTACAATACTTCAGGATATTTAAGGTGAAGAATATTATTCATTACTTCAAATTGGGTTAAAGACAATGTTCCTTGTGTCATTGTTGCTCCAAGAAAATAATCCATCATATGAGGCATGTTTATTTATGAAGACTTGTTTGTGGATATATTAAAAAAACTTACCATGGTTGAGTCTTTTGTTGAATGCAAGATTTTAATTTGGATTTCTCAAGAACACTCCATCCATCTCTCCAAGAAACTTATTTGAGGTGGTAGATTGCTTAGACTTTGTCATGTTCATTTGATAGTTTTCAACTTGGTCACTAGGGATCACTACAACATTCTCAAATTTAGGCACATTTGAAACATAGTATGTTTTTTATTGTAAGTGATCAAGACTATCCTCTTTATACTCATCAAATATTTCATATTCTACCAAGGGTGTTTCTTACTTAGTCGAGACTTCCAACTTTTTCTTATGCTTATCAACCACATCATGTTTTACCAAGGTTGCTTCTTGCTTGATAGAGATCTCAAGCTCTTCTTTATGTTCATTGAGAACATGATTGACCTTAAAATTAGGTCTACATTCATCTTGAAGGACTAAAAGTTTGATAACCTCCTCAAATTCTTAAACAATGGCATAATATTACTGCCACATGTCATCCACTTCATCTTGAGGTACAAGTTCATGAATATTATTGCCTTATATAGGCAGAATGGGCTACTTACTAATACTATCATGTTTTGTCTTAGCTAGGATCTCAACATCATCTCCCATGTGTACAAGATAGTTGCCTAATGAAACTTGATCTAGAATGTTATCATGATCTACCTCAAGGACTCCATCAATGTCCTCATGAATAATGTGAGTTTTAAGACCAGTTTCTTTAAATCCACCTTACTTAGCTCCCCACTCATCAAGATACAAATCAAATATTCCATCTAGGAGAGTTAGAGTTTCTTGATCACTAGGGTGATCATCTTCTTCAATCACATTGTAATTTATGTTAGAAATGCAAGACACACATGGTTCACATGGAAAATAGAAAGAGGATCTAACTTGATTGTCACTTTTGTACCATATCCAGTCCTAAAACCCATGTAGGACTAGTCTAAAGTCAGATAACCTCCAATTTTAGTAGTGAACTCTCTTGATAAACAAAGTGAAAAATGAGGAGGCACATCTACCACTAAAACATACTAAGAAATGGTGAAGGTAGGATAAGCATGGATAATGATTTACAAATCTTTGATTATACCAATGGTCTTGGTAATTGACCCATCCAATTGTAACATTCCTTTAGCATAAGGCTTATACTTCAAGTTCAATTTTTCATGTTAGGGTGTGGAGCCTAAAAGCTTCACCAAGGAGCAGACTTAAACAGGTTCGGGTCTACACAGACACCGGCGTCGGTCAGGAGTGACCGACGTCGGTCAAAAGCAGTTGGAGAGATGCCGACGTCGATAGAGGATCGGCCGGTGGCGGTTACAGGCAAGTAGCAGGAACCGGTGTCGGTTACCTGCGTGTCCAGAATGCTATTTTTGAGGACAGAAGCGAGTGTTTTCATGATGAGTTTGAGTTGTAGTCTCAAGCTCGTGTCTCTATTATTATTAATGTTATTTTTAGAGCCCTTGTTCAAGTGGGTTAACTATTTGTTGTAAGTGCATGCTCAAGTCTCCTAATTTTTTATGTAGAATTAGATCTTCTTAGCTTATTGAGTAGTAAGTTATTGAATTGGTATGTTGAAGAACAGTACAGAATTGAATCAATCCGGGTCTGTTGGAATTGGTTGTTCTTGAGAGAGATAGCTCTTGAGGAATAGAGATCTAATGAGAGATCTAAACATCTAGGAGAGGTGTGGAAGAACAAAGTTTCTTCAATTGTATTCCTATTGTAAAGAGTTTATTAATACAAGTTTTCAGGGTGTTTTCTTGTATCTCTTGTTCTTGCCATTTATCATTCTAGTTACTTGTCTATCTGATTTAATTCCACGTTTATTGCTTTCACAAGTGTAATCTATTGTTGGTTGATCCCCAACAAGTGGTATCAGAGCTCAGGTTCACTAACAGGTGGTTCAGATCTGTGTAGTGTGTATTGATTACAGGTTCTCACAGGGGTTTCTACAGGGATTTCTATTTGAGTGGGAGAAGCAATGGCAGATGAAAGTAAGCTTAGAATGGAAAAGTTCAATGGCAAAAATTACCAACATTGGAGAATGCAGATAGAGGACTATCTGTATCAGAAAGATCTCTACTTACCGTTAGGTGGGGTTGCAAAGAAGCCCAAAGACATGGAGGATGAAGAATGGGAAGTTCTTGACAGAAAGGCTCTGGGGTCTATAAGACTGAGTCTATCATCCACTGTGATATCTAATTTATCACAGGCAAAGTCTACAGTAGAGTTGATGACTACGTTAGCGAATTTGTATGAAAAACCCTCTGCTTCCAATAAGGTATATCTTATGAAGTAGTTATTTAATTTGCATATGAATGAAGGTGGATCTGTTTCTACTCATCTGAATGATTTCAATGGAATTGTGAATCAATTAAGTTCAGTCAATATAGTGTTTGATGATGAAATAAAGGCTCTTTTAATATTATGTTCTTTGCCTGAAAGCTGGCATGGCTTAGTAATGGCAGTAAGTAATACTGCATCTGCATCAAATATTTTGAAAGTAGAGGATGTTGTTAGTGTTATCTTGAATGAGGAAATACGCAGGAAAAGCACAGAAGAGACATCTGGGAACGCTTTGAATTTTGAGAGCAGGGGAAGGCAGAAAGATAAGAGCAAGAGGAGATCAAGATCTAAGTTTAAGGTGAGAGGAAGATCCAAGTCCAGGAATGGCAGGAAGCCACAATGTTGGAATTGTGGAAAGATTGGGCACATAAGCAGAGATTGTTGGTCAAAGCCTAAGGAGGATAATTAGCATGAAGGAAAGGAAGAAGCCAAGGTTGCAGGTATTGCACAAGATGCTTTAATTTTCTCTCTGCATAATAATATAGAATCTTAGGTATTAGATTCTGGTGCATCTTTTCATGCTACCCCTAACAGGAAATATTTTTGTGACTATATCCATGGAGATTTTGGAATAGTGTATCTAGGGGATGATGAGCCCTGTAAAATAATTGGCAAAGGTAAAGTGCAGCTGAAGATGCAGAATAGCAACACATGGGTGTTGAGAGATGTGATGCATGTTCCTAGCTTGAAGAGACATTTGATTTCTGCAGGAAAGTTAGGGGATGAGGGTTGTACTGTAACTCTCACAGCAAAATCTTGGAAAGTGACCAAGGGTGCACTTGTTATGGCCAGAGGTAAGAGAGAAGGTACTCTCTATTTGTGTAATTGTGTTACTAACAAATCTCCTTCTGTATTGTCTACTTCAGATGTGGATGCTAAATTGTGGCACTCAAGGCTTGGCCACATGAGTGAGAAGGGGATGTCAATTCTTAAGTCCAAAGGTATGCTTTCAGATTTAAAAGGCATAGATCTAGAGTTTTGTGAGCACTGTGTATTTGGAAAACAGAAAAGGGTTAGTTTTCTCAAGACTGGGTCTACTAAGAAGAGGCATAAGTTGGAGCTTGTTCACACAGACGTGTGGGGACCGGCTCAGGTTGCTTCCATTGGAGGATCACAGTACTATGTATCTTTCATAGATGATGCTACAAGGAAGGTATGGATCTATTGTATTAGGAGAAAATCTGATGTATTTGATACTTTTAGGAATTGGAAAGCTATGGTTGAGAATGAAATAGGTAAAAGATTAAAGTGCCTGAGATCAGACAACAGAGGTGAGTTCTGCAGTCATAAGTTTAGAGATTATTGTTATATGCATGGAATCCGCAGGCAAAAGACGGTTCCAAGGACACCTTAGCATAATGGTATTGCTGAAAGGATGAACAGGACAATAATGGAGCGTGCAAGGTGTATGAGATTGCATGCTGGCTTGCCCTTACAGTTTTGGGCACAAGCTGTTGACACTGCAGTGTACCTGATTAATAGAGGACCCTCTATAGCGCTAGATGGTGGAATTCCAGAAGAGGCATGGACAGGTAAAAAGGTTGATCTCTCATATCTCAAAGTTTTTGGTTGTGAAGCCTTTGTGCACATAGATAAAGAAAATAGGAAGAAGCTTGATGCTAAGTCTATGAGATGCATGTTTATTGGCTATGGCTCAGATGATTTTGGTTACAGATTGTGGAATCTAGAAACTAACAAGGTAATTAGGAGCCGTGATGTTGTTTTCAACGAAAGAGTGATGTATTGTGATCAGCTAAGGAAGTTGAACCAATCTAGGCAGAGCAATGGTGAATTGGATGAGGTGAAAGTCCAATATGAGCTCGCGGGAAAAAGAAATAATCACTTGCAAGAAAACACAGAGATCGACGTCAGCAGGTTAGGAACCGGCGTTGGCAGTACAGAGACTGGCATCGACAGGATAGAGACTGACGTCGGCAGAATAGGCACCGAGGTTGGTCAGGCAAAACTGACGTCGGCCAGTAACAGGTCTGGAGGTGACCGAGGTCGGTCACTGTCAGAAAATTTGGGTGGACAGCATGTTGTGGACGAGTCTCAGACACCCATTAGGAGGTTAGAAAGGGTGAGTAAGCCTCCAATTAGATATTCTCCTTCTTTGTTTTATTTATTGCTAACTGATGGTGGAGAGCCAGAGAGTTTTGAAGAAGCAATACAGGTGGAGTCCAAGAGTCAGTGGGAGCGTGGCATGGTTGAGGAGATGGAGTCCTTAAGAGAGAACCAAACATGGGATTTGGTTGAATTGCCAGCTGGTAAGAGGAAACTGAAGAATAGATGGACCTACAGGTTGAAAGAAGGTGAGAATGGACAAATGCGACATAAGGCCAGATTAGTGGTAAAAGGATTTGCACAAAAGCCAGGTATTGACTTTGGTGAGATTTTTTCTCCTGTTGTTAAGATGAATTCTATAAGGGTTGTATTGTCTTTGGTTGCTTTTGAGGATTTGCATCTTGAGCAGCTAGATGTTAAGACAACATTTCTTCATGGAGATTTGGATGAGGAAATTTATATGGAACAGCCAGAAGGATTTGAGGTCAAGGGTAAGGAGAAGTTTGTGTGCAGATTGAAGAAAAGCTTGTATGGCCTCAAGCAAGCTCCTAGGCAATGGTATTTAAAATTTGACAGGTTTATGACTGAGCATGGCTACAGTAGGTGTCAATCAGACCATTGTGTATATTTCAAGAGATTTGATAACGGTAGATATATTATTCTATTATTGTATGTCGATGATATGCTAGTTGCAGGATCACACATGCAGGATATCTCTGAGCTTAAGGTGAAATTAGCTCAAACATTTGCTATGAAGGATTTAGGAGCAGCTAAGAAAATCCTTGGTATGAGCATTAAGAGAGACAGGAAAAATCATAGGTTGATATTTTCTCAAGAAGATTATGTGGACAAGGTGTTGAAACGGTTCAATATGCAGGATGCTAAACTGGTAAGCACACCTTTGGCTGGACATTTTAAGTTAAGTAAAGAACAATGTCCTAATTCATATGATGAGGTAGAGTACATGAGTAAGGTTCCATATTCTTCCGCAGTAGGAAGTTTGATGTATGCAATGGTGTGTACTAGACCAGATATTGCCCAAGCAGTGGGAGTGGTAAGTAAGTATATGGCCAATCCAGGTAAGGAACATTGGAAAGCAGTTCAGTGGATCCTTAGATATCTGAGAGGAACCAGTAGTAGGCACTTGTGCTATGGAGGTTCAGATACTTCTCTACATGGTTATGTAGATTCAGATATGGCAGGTGATTTGGATGGCAGGAAGAGCACTACAGGTTATGTTTTTACTGTAGGTGGAACAACGGTTAGTTGGATATCTAAGTTGCAGAAGGTTGTTGCCTTGTCAACTACAGAAGCTGAGTATATTGCAGCCACAGAGGCTAGCAAAGAGATGATATGGATGACACGGTTCATGGATGAGCTTGGTAGGGAGCATGAGAGTTGCAGATTGTATAGTGACAGTCAGAGTGCAATCCATTTGGCCAAGAATTCGGCCTTTCATTCAAGAACAAAGCACATACAGCTAAGGTACCATTTCATACGACAGGTATTGGAAGATGGGGAGTTGAAGCTGGAGAAAATCCATACAGATAGGAATCTGGCTGATATGTTGACCAAGCCGGTTACAAAGGAGAAGTTGAATCTTCATTCAACTTCTGTTGGTCTTCATGATTGAGTTGAAGATGGAGGAGCTAGAAGATGTTGCTGTATAGGTACTGGTGCAGCTGGTTTATCTCCAAGTGGGAGATTATTAGGGTGTGGAGCCTAAAAGCTTCACCAAGGAGCAGACTTAAATAGGTTCAGGTCTACACAGACACCGGCGTCAGTCAGGAGCGACCGACGTCGATCAGAAGCAGTTGGAGAGACGCCGACGTCGGTAGAGGATCGGCCAGCGGTGGTTACAGGCAAGCAGCAGGAACAGGCGTCGATTACCTGCGTGTCCAGAATGCTATTTTTGAGGACAGAAGCGAGTGTTTGCATGATGAGTTTGAGTTGTAGTCTCAAGCTCACGTCTCTATTATTAGTAATGTTATTTTTAGAGCCCTTGTTCAAGTGGGTTAACTGTTTGTTGTAAGTGCATGCTCAAGTCTCCTAATTCTTTATGTAGAATTAGATCTTCTTAGCTTATTGAGTAGTAAGTTATTGAATTGGTATGTTGAAGAATAGTACAAAATTGAATCAATCCAGGTCTGTTGGAATTGGTTGTTTTTGAGAGAGATAGCTCTTGAGGAATAGAGATCTAGTGAGAGATCTATACATCTAGGACAGGTGTGGAAGAACGAAGTTTTTTCAATTGTATTCCTATTGTAAAGAGTTTATTAATACAAGTTTTCAGGGTGTTTTCTTGTATCTTTTGTTCTTGCCATTTATCATTCTAGTTACTTGTCTATCTGATTTAATTCCGCATTTATTTCTTTCACAAGTGTAATCTATTGTTGGTTGATCCCCAACATGTCAGCTACTAACTTGGGCATGACATAAGTGTTGGCTCCACTATCAATGAGACAATTATGTACCAGATAATCTCTAATAATGATGGATAGATAGAATGGAGGATGTTTGATTGACCTTTACTTGGCTTCATGGAGTTTGTCAAGGCTACCTTTCTTTGATTAGGATATTGGGTTGTCAAATTGAGCTTGGACAATTCCTCTTGAAGTAGGTCTACTTATCCAAGTATTGATAATGTATCCCACATGGATACATTCACATGAGACCTCTTCATTTACTCCATAATGTTAGCGAAAGGACCATTAACTCTTGTTTTTCCACTAGTAATAAAACATGTTGCATATAACTTGAGAATTTTGAGGTATGAAAGTAATTCTAACATTCTGATCTCTTTGACTTGTGTATTTGGAATGGCATTAGACATACCTAGTCTTGTACTTATTTAAACATTCATTGGAGAACCATTAGTATCCCCTTGAACTAATTGAACTACCTTCCTCTTACTCTTTATGTTTGTAACTATAGAACTTGTATCTATACTTGACTGCCCTTAATAATTGACTAAACATGAGTCATCTTGTTTCTAAATGCCTAATATAGACCTAATTTTAGCACTCTTTCCATTAGTCACTCCTCCATTTGGTACTTCATATTGAGCCATAACTAACATAGTTCCCAAATTTATCATGAAGGCTTGATTGAAGGACTCATTGACATAGGGATATGGATCATAAGGCTGATCTAATGAAGGTTGACTATTGTGTTCTTGGTCAAGGTTATTTTGAGTAGGAACTAGTGACCTTGAGGTATAAGGAGCATTGGAATTGTAACCACCATATGGATTGGATTGGAGCAACTACCCTTGACCTTGGGATTAACCTTGAAAATAAGGTCTATTACCTTGATAGTTTGGGTAGGAATGATTAGGATGATATTGGATTTGGAAGGGATTACTTGATATTGTTGAATGATCCTCTTTAGACCTAGGATCTATTGTTCCATATCTTTCATCCTTTCTACCTCATTAGGTTTTCTTGGTTTGATAGGGGTAATAGACTTGTTTTTAGATGTAGGAATTGGATCAAAATTAGGCATAGGAGTTTGTAAGTCAGGAAAAGGAGGCATGAGAGGTCTCATGTCAATATTACCTACATAAATTAAATAATTCTTTGCCCTAATGGCCACCTAATAGGCATTAGTTAGAGTGTCACCTCCCATATATTGTATCATCCTTGAAAAGTCACTATCAAATCTGTTAAGGTAATAAAGGAAGGAATAATGAGTTATTAGTCTAACCAAGATTGGGATTTTATCCTATGTATTCTAAAATATTGTGTTGAAGTCGTTAATGAATTATTAAGGTGTTCTCTTAATGGTGGTTAGTTTCTCCATTAGTGACAAGTTATCACTCTTGTCCTCAAATCTTCTTCTCAATACATCTCTTAACTCATCCCAAGTTGTGATTGATTCAAGTGCCAATGTTACATACCATTCAAGATCTTTACCTTTGAAGGAGACAAACAAAAACTTGATTTTAATGTTCTCCTCTATGATTTGATGGATATTATAAAAGTTAGCAATATTTCTTATATGCTCAATAGGTGTGATGGGAGATTCACTAGTATATGATGGAACACTTTTGAGGCAAGCTATGGGGATACCATCATATTAAGCAATTATTAAGGGGATATATCCATTTGAAGGCCACAAAAGGATGGTTATTTTCCATGGAGACCTTAGGACTTTTCAAGAATGGGGGAATCAAGAACTTTCTTATGGGCTTGTGAGTAAGATAGGATCTCTTTGGATAGGGATGAGTGTTTTCAAATCTAATTGATTTATAAAAATAAGGAGGAAGTTTTTGAAATTAAAAAGGTATTCCTTTAGTGAGAGACCTTATTTTTACCTTAGGCATCAAAGAGTGCACTATTTTGAAACCAATGTTGAAACTTTGGAGTCACCAAATACTATAAGGAGTGGACTGTTATAGTTCCTTGTTGTCAAAGCCAACATTTACCTTGAACAACATTCATTGACTTCATATCCCACTAGGCATGCCAAAACTATTATAGCTTAAAATTTAACCCTAGATAAGTCAAGTAGACATTCTCAAGTTTAGGACAACATGGAACTATCTCCTTTCATGGATAAGCCACTACAAGAGATATATCTCTAGGTTTGAAAGGGCTAGCTCCATTGATTTATCTTCTAAGATCACAATATACTAGAATAATTACTATTGGGGGTGAAAAGGTAAGAAAGAGACATAAAATAAACCTATACTAAGGAGGTGATACACCAAGATAACTCCACACAACACACTTGAATTTGTACCAAGAAATAAGTCTACCAAACTGACTGTAACTATATGTCCTTCTAGAATAAGTATTTATCATAGAGGTAGATTGATATACACATATATAGGTAGGTGAAAATAAGGTTTTATATAAGACACTACTAGTCCATCTCACACTTCAAAACACACTTAAAAATTAATACACTTTATGTAACTTGTTAGAAGAGATATCACTCACACAAACATGCAAGAGCAGAAATGAAAGCAAGGAGAGCATATTCATCACTTATCAACAACACAAACCACTTAAAATGATTAGGAAAGATATTGATGAAAATTAAATAAACTTATAAAACTTTAATCAAATCCAAATGAGGTGTCAAAACTAGCAGGGCTTTGCCATACCAATTATGGATCCATTACAAAGCCAAAAAGTCTTAAATATATAGATATAAGAGAAGAGAGAGAATAAGTGAAGATGAAGGGTCATAAGAGCAAGTGTCAAAATATAAAAAATAGTAAAAATTACCATTGAATGAATTGGAAAATAAGTTAGGAGGTTGCCCTGAACATGTGTCAATATGAAATAGAGCACCTTCCTTAAGTTGGCGTAGACCCTTCATTGTCTTGCTTTGAAACTGCCTTCATGATGGTGAGGGGTTCACTTGATTGTTAAAATTGAAATAGGAGTCATTGTTACATATGATCTAACATGATAAGGTGGAGAAGAGTTTAGTATAGGTCATCTATGCCTCCCTAAATGATGCATTCATCCTTATCACTTGTCATTCACTACTTGCAATCATTTATCATTAGTCATCTAGGCCTGTCCTCACATTTATCACTCAAAGTGACTTAGATTTGATTATATAAATGCATTGAAGAGGATGTATGATTCCTATTTAAGGAAAATTTTTCATTTGGTCTATCAAATAGAAAATAAAATATTCTAATTCACCTTGATTACCATCTCACTAGGCAGTCACTTCTACCTTCTCTCTATCTACTTAGACTGCCTATGATGAATGAGATAGAAAATAATTCTTCATGCATGAATATGGTGATAAATGAGTTTTATAAGCTATAAAAAGTCCTTGAATACATCCCTCAGTGGATCTTACTTGTCTATTATCCTCTACACCTATAAAATAAGTCAAATCCTATAAGAAACATAATATTAAACTAGTCCATACAGATGACAGTAGGCCAAAGTGTATTTCATGGAGTCTAGGAGAGGTATAGATAGGTTCCAATTAGTTTCATGGCCATTTGACCTCTCCTAGAAACATTTACCACCATATCTTTCCCATTAGGTTTAAATAAGGGTTTTTAGATGTTTAGATTGTTAAGGATTGTTCATAAAATCTTGACATCCAACCTTAGAACTAATGTAAAAAATTTTGGGTATAAGACCCCCTTCAACTCTCCCCAAGTTCTTGATGTCTCATGAATGAGGTTCGTACAATTGTGAGTGAAAAAAATTGGCCCTCGAGATCTTACAGTGTATTCTAGGTAAGTTTGTCATAGGATTGGGTCAAAATGACCAACTTGGTGATAAGTTATTAAAAAAATGGCTCTCATTGGTCCTCAATTTTATCTTGAATGTCCTCACATGGTTTAGAGAGTTCATGTAGCAATCTGTATCAATTTTGATGCTGTGAGGGCTTAGGCCTAATAGGCCTAATTGTACTTTCTATGTGTCATGACCCTCCTAAAGGTTTCAAATGGTTATAAGGCCCTTTCTATCTTTGTTCCTCTTCAATGAAACTATATACATATTTTTACAATGCTATTTTTCCCTTTATTTCATCTTTCCATCATGAATGCATAGGTTTACAATATGTAATGCCTGTGGAGTGTCCTCTATTTGAGATAAAACAAAGGGAATTTCCCATATTTTCCTAGCCTAAAGGAGAATATGAGGAGTTATATTAGGTATTGATTATCATATATACTATGTTTCATAACTTGGTTAATAATATAGGCCCCTTAAATGTCACTTTTCTCAAAATTGGCTCACTATGACCTTGACTGTAGGTAGGGTTTTAGACTGGTTGAGTATGGCATTTGAAAACTAGTCTTTGCCCTATTTCCTTGTGTTTTAGGATCTCTTGAAAACATGTTAAACAAGTGTGAGAATGCATTAAACATAGTTATCTATCTTGTCCTTTTAAAACTTGCCTCTTACATTAGTTTAGATTGGTCTGCTAATTGTGTTAGATTGTAAGTTTCAACTGAAACTTCTCAAGTTTCCTATAGGTGTATATTATTGTATGACTACTATGTTTAGATCCTTCACTTCCTTATGAGATTGATGAGTGCATATTATAACTATATGTATTCCTATTATACCTATGACATCATGTTTTCATACTATCACCATCCATAGATCATAGGTCTATAGGCACACTGTAGATATTACCTTAGAAGGAGCTATGAGGTTCTAGTAGGTGAGCATTTCTTGTCTGAGGGCCACATCTCTATTTATCCTTTAGTAATTAAGACATTCACACTTGAATAGACTCATTGATGTTTTTAGACCATGCCTTTATACCATTATCCTCAATGGATCAAAGGTCACTGCAAGTTATAGGTTCATGTAGGCTCAAAGGCACTATATTTGACTGAGTGTCTTAGACTGAAAATTTGATTGAATTGAAACCATCCAACCATTATCCTCTCTTGACCTATAAATATTCATTTCATGTTGAGAGGTAACATATCCATTCAAATTACAATAAGGAAGTGATTAGACTTGCACAAAGCACATAAACACTTACCAAAAGATGATTCATTATCTAAGCAAAGAACTCATTCAAAGATATTAAGGTAATTAAGCTCATTTGCATTTTTCTCAACTTTGATTGAATGAAATATTTGAGTTGATTTCATAATCAACACTATGAGCCATAAATGAATTGAGAACTTTAATTCAAGCCATGTAAATGTGTATAACCTTTTATTTAGATTTTATATGGTCTTTATATTCTTTGTACATGCCTACATGTGACTGTAGGTGAATGCATATATTAGATCTCTAACCAGTCCTTAATCACTACAATTAGAATCTATCTTAGTCAACCACTAGGTATCTCAATGGGAAAAGTGGACCATTCATACTATGTAGTAAGTGAAAACAATATATTAGCATTGAACCTAGTTTACTTACAAAGACATGAACTTTGCAACTATGGAAACCTTGTTTGCAAACTTCAATGGTATTCATTACTAGCATAGTGAGATGTTTATGCCAGTCTCTCTATATTCATAATTTCAAACCATGTTATAAAAAACGTGAAGAGGATAAACCATCTCTACAAAAGCACATACAACTCTTGGAATCATCAGACAACTACAAACATATAAGAAAATCAAAGGCCATGGGGATGAGTAGGCAGTTTGAATTCACTAGCATTCTTGAGGATGGTTCATGAAGCACATACCATCAAAATGAAAACCATGACCATGGAATGGTAGCTTAAAAAGACTACATTCAACCCTCAAGTGCTCACAAAGAATACTTTTTTTGTATTGAGAGTAAACTGATTGAGCTATTTGACCATGTTTAGGAGAGTGATGAAGGATATAGACTCTTTTTTGCCAAATTTGAGATTTTAATAACTTAAAATCATGGAGATGTATTATGGGGATTTTAAGGGACATTTTTTATCCTTACCACATGCCAAGTGTACTTTCCTTGTTCGTACAACTATCTTTAATTACCTATTTTATAGTGGTATCCTTAAATGGATGTTGAACCTACATTATGTCAATTAAATATCTAACTCCTGACACTCAATTGACATCTTGGACATTATAAAACACTTTGAAATTTGTCCTTTCATGAAAGTTATGTGCAAGTTCATTAGAAAGGCCAAAAAGGTGACATAAAGGAATGTTAAGACAATGAAACAAATAACCAAGGTGTAAAACATATTAAATGACCTTAAACATGACCATGTACCATTTTATGATGTATAAATACCCTATAGTAATTTTTAATATATATGGGTTGACTTAATTTAATCTAGGGTCAAATTTAGTCAATAATATGTTAACAGTAAAGGAGTTACTAGAGGAGCTCTTATAGAAGAGAGTTGTGTTAATATGAAGTCTGGAAGCTAGCATTTTGATGATGGTTTTTCCTTTCACATTGAAAGGTTTTCATATAATATTTGTGTAATGTGTTCCATCTTTATCTTATGTTTTTGTAGCTCATGTTTTTTCATTTAATTACTTGCATAGTAGGATTTATTATTCCTATCATCTAGTATCAGATCTTTCATTATGAAGCTTTGATTTCTAACAGTCAGTATCAAGGCTTTGGTTGTTAATATTTGATTTCTAATATTTAGTATCATATCCATGGTGAAAAAATCCATGTGTGAGTATTTTTTATTGTTGGCTAGTTGTGTGCAAGTTAAAGCTACCATAATAGGAGGAGAGACCAAGTTGTAAATTAAAGAGAAAAAAGTTTAATTGGAAGTTATCTCTTTGTGGAGCAAGGTCTCTTGATGTTAGTGAGGAGAATTCCCATAGGAGAGTTGTGAAGCTAAAAAGCTTTATCATACAAGTCAATAGCCTACATAGTGTTTCTAATGTAGAATAAACTCTATAACTTGATAGAATAAGCTGGTCTCCTTTAAAGGAGGTTGAGGAAAAGGCATGACCTTGTTGTGGTTCTTGGTAACAAACAAAAGGGGTGTTGATGTGGTATCCTACTGACCACATGTTGTTAACTAAGATGTAGAACAAAAATAATCCATACAAAGGAAGGAGGTATAGAAAAACCTAATGCTATACCTATTTTGAAGTAGTTGAGGATGAGGAAGATGAAGATGCAGATGAAAAAGTGAGAACTAATGTTCCTGAAAGGAGAAAGTTGTGTGATTAGACATACGGTAGAGTAGTGATGCATTTTTTGGGCTTAAAAAATTGGTAGGTACATTGGTACACCGAGTAGTGTGATGACTTACACTAACCTATGATTGGTCCACTTGTGTCATGTTCAACATGATTGGTAGTTGAAGGTTACATGTAGAAGATCAACTGAAACTTGGTGTTCCCAAAATGAGAAGGTTGGTATTGACCATATAACTCAGGGTGTTGGAGTGTTATGTACATGGTTGTGGCATTGGCTAGGTAGACTGATACATGGAGTAACATTGGAGGCACATGAGTCAGTGTTTTTGGCAACATTCAATAGAGCATGATTAATTTTATATGCATTCTTGAGGTTCAAAAACTTGGTAGGTGAAGTGATGCATCGAGTAACATGACTACTTCTTAGGAGTCGTGATTGGTTCAATGTACTTATGCCATGTTGATAGCTTTGATGGCTATGTGGAGAAGTCTAGTTTTGACTTATATGAGATTTTCTATACTCACTACTATCAAGAGTGATACATACACTAGTTATTATTCAAGGAGTTGGAGCAACGTGATTCCTACATGGTATTCTCTCTAAGGGAGAGATAGATAGATGGATGAGGCAAAGGTGTTACTAGTTTACATATTAAAGAAGTCATTATGTGAGTTCGTGTAGGTACCACACATATAGTATGGGATATTCAGTACCTTCATGGAGATCCAAAGTGTTTTTTGACATGTTAGATGCAGAACCCAAAATGATCACTATTGTGATGGCTCAAGTGACAAGGATGTGATGAAGGTGGTATGTGGAGCAAACCAAGGATGGAGATGCACAAGGATGTGAAAATAATTAAGTACCCCACTTCTTGTATTGTTGAGTTGTCGTCCTAGGAACATCCTATAAGAGAGGAGAAGACATGTTGTGTCTTATGTATTGGATTCATCAAGAGTATGAAGCCTCATGTTGCCATGGTGAGCACTAAACTAGATATTCCCAAGCATTAGAAGTTGTGAGATAGTTCATGTCAGAATCTTGATTTGAGGATTGGTATGTGGAGAAGTGAAGAGTCACTTCAAGTGATGCGATCTACTATGGAGGAGTAGATGTTGACAAAGCCAGTCAAGGTAGAGAAGTTTTAGTAGTATAAGGAAACTTATACTAGGTTTGTGTTAGGGTAATAGTCACATAGATGGATAGCTAGTTGAAGAATACTTAGGTGTGGTAAAAGCCTATGTATATTGAATTCAAGTGGGAGTATGTTAGGATGTGAAGTCACTATTCATAAATGACTATTTGTATGCACCATTCATGGCCACTATTCATGATGACATGATATGTTGGTGATGTGGATGGTTAGTGATGTGGCTTGTGGGTGATGTGGCTGATTGGTGATGTGTTAGGGGCCCGTAGAGGGTATCCCATGAGTGCTCATGTTGATGTCATGTGAGTGGGGCATATCACTCCACCAAGGCACATGGTTTTGTCTTTGGTAGTCACATAGGTGTTATCACATGGTGAAAAATATAAAAGGGTTGGTGTGGGGCATATTCCCATGTGTGAAAATAGTCAAAAGGTGATTACAAGCACATTTTAGAACTCATGTGGTCACATGGAGAATGAAGACAAGAAGGTAACTATGTGTGATTGGCCACAAATGTGTGAGTGGGGTGCCAAATTTGGATCCACATAGAGGTGGCCCATGATTTTGTTTAGTAGAGGATCCCTTTTGTTGACTTTTGGAACATGGTGACAAACACCACTATGGAGATCACATGTTCACCCAAGTGTGGCCCATTTTTTAGGTGTCACTATTTATTCTCTCTCCTCTCTTCTATGTTGTAAATGCTATTAATAATCATGAAGCTCTCTTTAAAGTTTATCTTGTTTGAGGATCTATACAAGCTTGTGCTTGCATGCTTGGAAGTTGGATCCTACAGGTTAGATTATGCTTGGTTCACAACCATGCTTGGAAGTTGGATCCTATAGGTTAGATTATGCTTGGTTCACAACCTGAATGCTTTAAGTGGAAGCATTGAGTGCTTAGTATGTTAGCACTAAATGAGTTTCTAGAGGAACTATTTTAGAAGAGAGTTGTGTTAATATGAAGTCTAGAAGGTATCATTTTGCCCATGGTTTTTCCTTGCACATTGCAAGGTTTCCACATATTCTATGTGTAATGTGTTCCCTCTTTGTCTTATATTTTTGTATCTTATTTTTACTAATTTAAATACTTGCACATTATGATATATTATTCCTAACATTTGACATCAGAGCTTTTTTTGTGAATATTTGATTTCTAACAGATGGTATCAAAGCTTTGGTTGTGAAGCTTTTATTTCTAACAAAATAAGGAAAAAATGTAATCAATCACACACAAGTGACACAAACTTGAATATTAGAGGATCCTCGAAAATAAAAAAAAATGAATGCCAATAAACATGCATAAATACACACAAACACAAGCATCACATGAAATAAATCCAATTAATAATAGATCACACAATATATCAATCATGTGAAGCAACATAATGTATCCATGTAATTATTTAAAAAATATATAATCTATAGAAAGATATGTACAAGAAACTAAACAAATTAATATGATAATTGGAAATAGGAATGGTAGAACCTAAAGTACTATGAAAAATTCCCCCAGTATAGGTATTCTCCTATTTAAGGATGCCCCCAAGTATCAGCATGATGAATTTTCAAAGAAAATATAAGTCCATGATCATATGTGACTTTCATATACCTTAAATAATACTATGAGGAGCATGTGCATAAATAATGTAAATGTGAATCTCTGTAAAATGGTAGATAAACAATGGTATATAACAATGTGTTTCTATGTAACCAACTAAGATTAAGAAAAATGGTTTTTTATATTTTATAAGTTTTAGAATAATGGAACAAATCATGAAACAATCCAAGAGGCATGAAAGCAAATGAAGCAATAAAAAAAACAAGAGGTATTAAGAAGGAAAATACCAATCAAGTAAGACACAAGCCAAGGGGCGAAAGTGACACGGAGTAAGAAGAGAAAGATCCTTACTAACCTAAAACTTATCTCAGAAATTACTATGTACAAGGGAAAAAGGCCTCAATATATATAATTTTTCATCATATGGAAGTCTACACATGGTCATATAATGATAAATAATAATCAAATGCAAGGGCCAAAGAAAGAATGCAATCAAAATAAACCAAGAGGATAGAATAATAACATAACAAATCAAAATATGAAATAAGAAAGTAACTTCAAAATTAAAACAAGATAGAAGAGACAACAAGAATTAAAAAATCATGAGAGTGTAGCAATTCAAATCTAAAATGAAGTGAGATGAATCCAAAAGCTACACACGATATAATAAAGAAAGCAAGTACTAGAGAGAGACAAAAAATTGAGGAAGGATAAAAACATAATCTATGTAAGTTAAAAGGTGTGAGATTGGATAGCAATCCTAACTAATAACCCTATATAAAATGTCCATACCACACACAATAAGTTTCCAAATTATACTCATGATCAAGATCCATAAATATTATGTACCATTAATCTAAGGAGTTAGATATGTCACTAGTGTCATAAAAATTGTAATAATGAGTCGTATAGTAACCTAAATCATCATCACTATTAGTATAAAAAATATCATGGAAATTAGCTATAATAGATGTTTTATCCTCTTGTGAAGAATCACTTTTCTTAGATCATGTAGTTTTAACCTTACAAGGTGATTTAGCTTGAAAAAATACAAAAGGTTGTGATAATACTACCTTAGTGCGTGGATGAGTAACTACTTGAAGACTAAATATTTCCACTTGAGATTGTATATGATTTATTGTTTGGGTAGAAATTTATGTAATACCTTATGTGTAAGTGGTAACCCATGAGTGCCTTAAATATTAATCATTTTGTTATCCTGCACAAATTTAAGACATTGATATAATTTTGATGGTATTTCTCAATTTTAATTAATCCAAGGGATATTAAGTAATATACTATGTGTCATGATAATAAAAATACATGAAACCACACTAGAAAAGTCTTAAGACCTATAGTGATAGTTTATGTGATACCCCCAGGAGGTATCCAAGTAACACTTTCATAACCTTTAAGAATATTTTTTGTACCATCTAAATCATTTTGAGTATATCCTTGACTAGGAAAAAATACATTATGCACATACTTAAACTTGAAGTATTGTCAACCATTATACCTTTAGTTAACGTAAAATGCGAATCTATGAAATCCCATATGAATAATGGTCAATTATTAACATTATTTTTTGGAATATTGTGTCCATATAATGTAACAAAAAGAACCTCTTCATGTGCATATGTGACCAAACCTATGAAATCATTTAAGATATGAGAATTTGAAACTGGTTGTTGTTGTTTAGGAAAACCAAGTGAATATTATCTTATTTTTTAGTATCATGATTCATAAAAGAATTAGTAAATACTTTCAAGTGTTGATTTGGTTGTGCACCAAATTATTTAAATACATTAATGTGTCCTTCCACTTGAATAACATTACTATAAATTAAAACTTTAATCTTATGCTTCAATGAAAAACATATATTGATAGTATGACCTGAAGTTTTATGAGAATCAAAATATGCATTCACATCATTATTTTTATGTAAGAGATGAGATGATTCAAACTCATGTTTAAGATTTAAATATATCATATTGCATTCAAACACTTGGTGAGGGCTCCAAGATAATTATGTAAATTATCTCCACTCTTTATATGGAAGGACGACTTTGTCAAATGGTTGAGATACTATGTTAACTACATTATTTTTTCATTCTTACCTTGAAAACTAGTGATATAATTAGCCTTAGTCTCTTTAATGTTGTTTACCTTGAAATTTAGATGCACTGGAGGTGGGGGAACTAGTCTCATATTTAAACGTATTGGCCTCCGTAATATTCATCTCATTGTTCCTAACAACATGGAAAATTTCATTAAAATATTGATGTGTTTGAGATACCATGTTAACTACATTCTCGGTCTCATTATTAGCTTGAAATGTATAAATATCATTAGCCTTAGTCTTTAATATTATTTTAATTAATATTTAGTTGCAATAGAGGTAGAGGAACCAATCTCATATTTAAGCATACTTTCCTCTATAAGATTTATCTCATAATTCTTAATCATATGAAAAAGTTCATTGAAATACTGATAAATGTTAAATATCACTTTGTCCTAAAATTCTTGAAGCAATTTTTTAGAGAAAATAATTTTTAATTCAATATTAGGTAATTGTTGAGATATCTTCATAAGAATTGTCATGAATTTAAGCCATTCAATAATAGTGTCATTAGGTCCTTGTTTAGGCTGCACTAGCTATGAAAACATTAACTTATGGAAAATTTTGATTAAAAAATGAGCTAAGAAACTTTTACCCAAAGAATTTATGTAACACATGGAGCCTTCTATTATGCCTTAAAACTAATCCTTGAGAATTATAGGAAAAAGTTTAGTTAATAATTTCTCATTTTTTTAAATTCAAGACTTGAAACATATAATGATTTGATATGTTGTGGAGGCTCACCCTTATTGTTTAATGATTTAAACTTATGTGCAATAAAATTTAAAGGAAAAGGTATAAAAGGACATCATAAGCAAATGGATTGAGTAATATACCATGAAAAGTAATTGCATGGATAAATTTTTTATATCCTTGTAAAATTTGTTGAATTTTAGCATGCATATCTTAAATATATTGAAGGAGTGCATCTTGATAAGTAGGAGAAGTAACACACGCTAGAAAAAACACTATATTGATTTGAGAAAGACAATAACTAAAATATGTATATTGAAAACTAGATCTATAAGTAGGAGGTACAAAATAAAAATTAAGTCAAGAAAGAATATACCTAGTAATCCAAGTATAAGCAATAGGTGGGGGAAAAAAAGTAGAAGCAATACAATCACTAGACTCATTACTAATTTAAAAAGAGAACTTCTAGTAGTTTGAATAAAAGCATTCAAAGATTCATTTACAACATGTACTAATTTATGTATAGATTTCGTAGCTAGATTTTAATTTTATATTTATCTTAAGATAAGAAATATGTCATTCACTTGTTCAAGATGTTATTTAAAACTTTATCTAAATTAAACAAGTATTTTGTCTCTTTTTTATCCACTTTATCATTTTCTATGTTTTGAGATACACTAGCACTCTTATCACTCATAGAAATATCATCAAAATAATTTTCATTCATAGAATTGACATCATAAGCATTTAAATTTACATGATTTTCATTTTCATCATTCACATTTGTACCATTTTCATTATTTTCAATAAAACAAGTTGTTACTCACACAAAACACCCCATTTTGGTGAAAATGGGGACCCTCTTTTTGCTTGAACCTTCCCTTCTAAAGTTTAATGGTTTACCTTTTTGAGCCTTTCTTAGATTGATCATCTACTAGATGATAAGTTTTAAGTGACTGAAGGTGTTTATTTTCAACCCCTTCTCATGAATAAGTGCTCAGTCTAAGCTATGTATCTAGATTCATTAAGATCAATTTACTAAGTCCAAAGGTCTTCACCCTTTTAAATTTTGACAAGTAATTGCATGAATCAATAGGCTTTTTTTTAGCCTTTTTATAGTTTTTATCTTGGCAATCCAACCCATTTTCACTTTGAATTCAATAGGAATTGGGTAAGTGTTTATGTTAGTTTCAATTTTAACTTAGTCACTTTCAAAAAAGGTTTAATTTTGTTAGTTTTTGTAAAAAATGCACTACTTTATTCTCCTAAATTTTCCCTTTTTCAATCTATTTCTACTTTAAATCCAAAATAAATTGACTAAAAGTTACTTGGTTCATCTTTTTGCCTTAGTCAATTTCATTAAAATGCTTGAATTTTGCTTTAGAATGCTTATGTTTTTATTCAAAATGGTTTTATGTTGCTGAGTTATACATTTTTAAATTCAATTTCAAATGATTTAGCCATTTTTAATTCAAAATCACTTAACCATTTTTGTTTGAAATTCTAACTATTGGTTTTCATTTAAAGTTACTAACTATATGTTTTCATATTGTGCTTGTAGGTACCTAAGTTTATCCTAGTGCCATGTAGAGCCATTTCATGAATCCCAATGGTTCTAAACTGTTCAAAATTCTTTCAATAATTAGTCAATTTTTGAGTTCTACTCAGAGCCACATGGTACTTTTTTCATCGATTAGTCAGCAAAGCCCTGGGAAAGTAGATCATTAGGATGTTGCCAAGTGGCACCATCCCAGTGACCCATTATCCTAGCTAGGTCCATATAAAGTAAAGCCTCCAGGAAAACAAGTTAGTAATAACATGCCATGTGGCATGATCTTGATGATTCTCTAGTTTAGAAGAGTCCATATAGCTACCAGAGCTTTAGGCAAGCAGGTTAGAGGGATGTTTCCACATGGTATCATCCTAATGACCTTCTAGCCTCGAGTGGTTTGTATAAGAGTAGAGCCTCCAAGAAAGCGGGTCAGTGGGATGATGCCATGTGGTGAAATCCCACCACTCCATAGTCATCAAGTGATCTGTACAGATTGATAGAGTAATAGAGTGCTAGGTGAGTGAGATGATGCCATGTGGTGAAATCTTGCCTCATAGTATAAAATCATAGTCAACATACACAAAATTCTCAATTGAAAAATAGAATAACATGGTGCAACCACATAACATTGAACTGATGAAGAAAGAACAAGCTAGTTGTGTAGCCAACAAAACACGAGCTTAAGTTTGATGACTCGTCTAGCTGTTAAAGATAGATAATAGATAGTGTGTCTAATGTGACCTAAAACACTGATTTACAGGGGCATCTTAATGGAAAAATTTGATCAAAAAATATAAATTCAAAGTAAATTTGGGTGATAACATTAAATATGAGCACAAGTGCACATTTAGGAATGCGTAGAGAGGAACACTAAGGGAAAAATTTCCATGAAGCAAATGATTTTCTATTGTAAAGATAGATATACAAAATATAAATTAAAATCCTAATGCACTTCCAACCACTTCTAGTTGTACCTAGCCAATAGAATTTATTGTTGGTATGAACAGGGTTATTTCATATATAGTCCCATTGTCAATTGTGAACAAGATTATCTCCCTAATCAGTTTCACTATTTAATTCCATTCACACCTGATTTGGTTAAGTTTACTAAGGTGTTTTAAATGTTTGTCTCACCTCACAGGATCATGACACTTGTCACAATATTGTGAAGGGTTGGTAAGAGTTATTTCTTATAAATACACTCTTTGTAAGCTTATTATGACTACACACACATAACTCAATTCATTCCAATGCATGTGTATTGCATATAGTTTCATCTATTGAGAGAACAAAATTTATTCCTCATCTTTTGATCTTCTTTTTGAATTAGAGTGTTTCCCTTAGAAACTCTATAATCCTAGCCTAATTGCTGATAGTAAATTCTTATATGCTATTAGCATAAAATATTTTATGATATATGAGCTTGGGTTGAGTATCTAGATTAGTCTCTTAGGAGATATTTTCCAAGACTAATTATGTTCTTCTCTTGCATCCTTTGGATGACCCTGAGAATCATAAAGTTTTAGGAAAAATATCAGTTTGGGGAGGGTTCTTATTGAGTGTTTGTTACAGGGCTTTTTAGAGCTTGAATGAAGCACATCAGAACTCACCACCAATAGATCATCTTGTAGCACTCCCAGTTCTATTCTAGTTGAACATTAGAGGCTCCATCAATAGGCGATATTTGCAGTAATTCTACGTACATCTAGAGAATTAAAGGAGAAATTTCAATATTTTCTATCTCAAATACATTTCTTACCCCTTCAAATTGTATTTTTCCCCTCCAAATCTAGTTTTTTATAAAAAGAAAGAAAATCGATCTTACTAGTTTCTTTGTAATTTTTTTAAAAAATTAGTATTTTTTGGCAAAAAAAATATTATTGTAAAAATACTAAATTTATATATATATATATATATATTTTAAAAAAATAAAGTTAAAAAAATAAAAAATAAAATCATTTTTTAAAAAATAAATAAAAAACAAATATACATCAAGAAAATTTTAAAAAAGCATAATAAAAAAGAGTTTTTTAAAATTAAAAAAAATATTAAAGGCACACAGCCTACTCAAGGCTGAAGCCTTGGATGGGGTGTCACCCCAAATCCAAGGCCTATGGCCTTTGGGCGGGGGTTCCCCCCACTACCAAGGCTGAGGCCTTTGGTGAGGCTTTGCCCCACCACCAAGGCCAGGCCTGTGGTGGAAGGCTCAACCTCCATCAAGCCATTTGACCTTCCTTATTTTTTTTAAAAAAAATTCAATTAAAAAAAAATTCAACTTATTATTTTTTTTCCAACAAAAAAAATTATCAAATATTCCTAGATTTCTTCAATTCAGGTTATTGAAGGCAAATTCAGAACAAAAATTACCATATTTTCCATGACCATGTGATTTGGTCAAAATTGGATGGAGTCCAAATTAAATGATTTTTTGGTTTTTTCCACATGGAAAAAAAATGAATTTTTGGTCAAAAAATGGTAGCTCTACCAACTTGGTCAACACTATGCTAAATTTGATAGATTTCTAAATCTAATAGCTTCCTCTACTTTGGCAATAATTTTTATAAACTTGACATATTTCTCTATTTGGTGGTAATTCTACTATATTTGACGGACTTGTGGGTGACCCCCTCTCCAATGCACACGATGATTTGGTGACCCAACTTCATTAGTGAATATATTGAGCTTCAGACCTCCAAATGACAAGATTTTTTTTATTTTGGCTATTTTCCACCCTATTCACGGTGGTGTAAATAGATTATAAATTTTATCAATGGGATTTCTATATTTGATACTTTGTCACAAGCTTTGCAAGCATGTTGTCAAATTTGGACCTCTTGGGACTCTGTTTGGGCTCATCTAGAGTCCGTTTTGAGTGCAATTTTTTTGAAAGTGCATAACTTTTTATGTCATTCATAGTGGTGATATCAATTTGTATCATTACATTTGAAAATTGTAACTTATTCTTTATCTCCTTCTTTTGGCAAATTGTAACAACTTGTAAACAACCACTTAGCTATTGTGTGCAAGTGGACTTTGTAACCACACTACTTATAAAGTACCAAAATTATTTTTGCTTGGGGGGGCTTTTTGATTGAGTGATTTTTTTTTTTGGGGGGGGGGGTGATTTCGTGGTCATTTATTTTTTATTTCTAATCATGGCTCTTAATCTTTGGAAAATCAAATGTGAGTACTATGGGAAGAAAAATAATACCTTTGATGATTGCATACAAAGGAAATTTGATGATCTAAAATTAATCATTCAAATTCAATAAATGAGGTAAATTTGTATTACAAATGACATCAGTTTACCAAAATCTCATGACCACACACTAGAAGATATTACATTACTATTTACTGAACTTCAATTATGCATTTATCTTGATCCCATTGATTAGAATTTTATAGTGATAGCTTCTATATATATATTCATGAGTTGCCAATTTCAACTCAGTAATCATTGACACTTTCTATAGAAGAACTTGATTCTCCTATGTTCAGTTCTCTCACCAATGGTGAGAACCATACATCCATGGTTACTAAATTTGAATCATGCATTATTCATGATCACATTGATCAGATTTTGTCACCCATTAGCATCCATTTAGATATTTCTCAATTGTTTTTGGAGGAATCACCCATTCTTCCCTCTCTTATTTGTAGTATTTCAGTGCATCAAGATATTTATGATCTTCTAAATACATCTCCTTGGGATAAATACTTGATAGATATTAAAACTTTGTTTTGTGAGTCCCGTGTTTTGAATTCGGAGGACACCATTGAAGACATTCATTTATTCATTCATGATAGCTTCTATGGAGCTTCTTCTTTTTCAAATGATTCGAGGGCACCTTCAAACCCTCTTGTTCTTTCCTTGTCCACATTTGCTTCTAAACTGACAATTTTTACATATATTCATGAGTTGACCATTTCAACTTAGTCATCACTAACACCTTATGTAACAGTACCAGATTATTATTGGTTTAGTTATCTTTCCAATGGTGAGCACCATACATCCATGGTTACTGTGCTTAAATCTTATATGGTACATGGTCCATCATATCAACATTCATCATAGTTTGGCACTAGCTTGGAGATCATTGAGCAACATTTTGAGAAGACATCTTCAAAGGAGGCATTTTCATTTTTGGATCCTGTTCTACATCCATTTCCACTTGGATTTGGATTATCATCCTTTGGCGTCGACAAGGCGACACTTGACTAGCTTCTAGATACTTTCTTCGTCTTGAGACTTATTTTTTCACATTGTTTCTTGGAGTGGGAGTTTATTATACATTGAACATTGGACTTGTTTCTTCCTAAAGGAATAAATTCACTTTATCAACATTGGATCAACTTCAACATGCATCTTTTGACATTCACTATTGGCACAAAACTTACTTTGTTATGGGGGGAACTCATAATATAAAATTTCCTATCATATGGGGGGGTGGTTAGTGATTGTATATTCATAATGGATTTCCCACCTTAGAGGTCATTTTGATACCCCCTTCCATAATTTATTCATATTTTACATCTTTTCTCTCTTTTGGGGAGTGACTTTTTCCTATAGGTTTTTCTCCTTTTCTCTAGTTATGAGATCTTATTTTGTACATGGGTACATCATCAGGCCTTATTATTAGGACCCATTCATTGTGTTTTAAATATTTGAATTTCTCATTCCTCCTAAGTTGAAATTAAGGGGGGTGTTGGTGTGAATAGGTTTATTTCCTATCTAGTTCCACTATCAAGTGTGAACAGGGTTATCTCCCTAACTAATTTCATTATTTGATTCTATTCACACTTGATTTGGTCAAGTTTACTAAGGTGTTTTAAATGTTTGTCTCACCTCACAGGGTCATGACACTTGTCACAATATTTTAAAGGGTTGATGAGAGGTATTTCATATAAATACCCTCCTTTGTATTCTTATTATGAATTCACACACAAAGAATTTAATTCATTCTAATGCATGTGTGTTGCATATGGTTTTATCTGTTGAGAGAATACATTTTATTCCTCATCTTTTGATCTTCTTTGTGAGTTAGAGTGCTTCCCTTAGGAACTCTATAATCCTAACCTAATCATTGATAGTAAATTATTATATTCTATTATCATATAATCTTTCATTTGTTTTCATGGTTCGTAACAACATGGTCTAGATGAATGTTTCAACTGCATTTTGACTTCACATTGAATTCTCATCTACTTCTACAAGGGAACCTAATTTGCCTTTCTTTTTTGAATTTTGAATTTTGAACCTCTCGTGTTCCTATATATAGGACTTCAAATCCTTGTTTAGGGCTGGTATTTTTAAGATTAGAGAGACTATGCTTGGCTGGATACTTTTAGTTTTAGAATAGAGTAGTGGACCAGACAATACTTGGATTCTATGTAGTTAGTACACCAAGCACTTTTCATGCTTTCCTAGCATATTTTTTTCTTGGTAGGAATATGAAGTATATAGTTGAATGGCTATTATAAATCTCACCATTGATAATCAACACAAAACATCTTGATATTCAAATTATTGTGTAGTCAAATGTCCATTTCCTGTGCATTTTTATGGTTTTTATGTTCCTCTTTTTTCACAACTTCTTCTCCCAAACTCTCTTACCTTCCTCTAGTTGGATTTGTGTTAGGTATGGCTTAATTGAGGATTGGATCCTATGATATTTTCTCAATCAAACACTTTAGATTCATCTCTATGGTAGCAAGGCCTTTTCTTCTCTCCCTCCCTTTATTTTTCTCTTTATTTTAATCAATGTGTTAGTTTAGGACTAATAACAATTTACTTATAATGTTTAATCATGGTTTTTGATTATTGACCATCACCATTTAAGCATTGTTGTATAGATAACTAGTGGATTAATTGAGTCACATATTGTCTATAGCTTAAGCCATCTTCTAGATTTAGTTTCACTAAATCCCCTTAAAATGGAATGGTCATAATGAGCTAACTGGGTTACCCTACATAACAAGACCTAGTAATCAAGACCTTGGGGAAATATTTCACTCGTGGGATCTCCTTCCTTTTAGGAGAGATGGGGATTAATAACCCCACCTAAATTGGCATGTCAAGATACCCATCAATAATTTATCACTAGAACAAGGGTCAAATCTGAAACTAAAGCACTTTTCATGAAAAATTTAAGCTAAAAACACTCTTGAGTCATTGCCTATCCGTTCCCTTAGCCTTTGTATGGCTAGGTGGGTATGGTTGCTTAATGAATATCTTAGGGCCCACTCATGACCTAACTAAGAATTCTAGTTCATTTTACCCCAAGTACACACATGGTAGGATTCTGACACTAGAATAACACATTTAGGCATTCAAGGATGCCATTGTTAGGACTTGCATCCAGCATGAAGATGTGGCTCGTTGTTTGTTCTCTTATTCTTTAGATAAATATGAATATTAATTGTATATTGGAATTCAAAATGGATGCATAACCACATGGGATACATTTTAAATTTTGTTCTTAATCTATTTTAGATATCCCATCGATCATGTTAACCTATACCACCAATTTTCTACATCCCGTACGGTACCTAGTGAGTCTTTGAGTAATTTCAACCAATAATTTTATCAGTTGTATATGAGGTTGAGAGACCATTTACTATAGATAGATGAAGTAACCATAGAGGTTTACCTCAAAACATTATTTCCCCTTAATGATATATTTGTTTGGAGGATTCTTTTAGCTCTCACATCCTTGGTGTTAACATACCAAACACCTTGTGCCATTAAAGAACAAGCCATGTCCCATGATCATAGTATTGAGTTTTCCAATACATTTGGATAATTGAGTGTTTACACTCAAAATAATTTAATATTCTTGTTCAAGTCAACCCATCAATCAGTTCACATTTTATAATGAAAAATTGCCCCAAGCATCACCTCAAATTTACTCCCTTGTATTGAATGAAGACCTTGTTTATTACATTAGTGCATATAATTATGTTAATATAGTATGCAATTGACATGATGTATTTTATTAATTTTATTAGTCAATTGTCTTTTGATACTTTCACTAATTATGTGTTATTCGTTACATGAAGTCACTAATAGACAATGCCTAGGTTAATCCTTGAGAGTAGTGATGATGAGTCTAATGATGAAGGAGAAACAACTATCTTGAGAAACCCATTAATATAATACCAAATCAAATGTGAGTTTCTTACTCAAGAGGGTGAATTAAAAATATCTTGCAATCATCCTAAATATGAACTTGATGAGTTGGAGCCATTGGATGAGGAAGATGCATGTTGTGCATCTGAAAGATTCTTATCCTATGCTAATCCATCTACAAATAAAGGGCTAACTCAAGGTGGTGAGTGGATCAATAGTAGAAACATATCTCCCAACCCATCATTAGAGATGAGTGAGCTTGAAGAAGAAACCATAGATGAAAAAGGCTATCTATGTGGAATTAGTGGATTCATATAAGACATAATAGAAGATCTTTCACTTCCAGGAAACCTTATGTTTAAAGAAAATGGAAAAGTCCTAAATGTAGAGGTCATGGACATGGAAGGTATGCCAATATAAATTAGACTTGAACTCACATTAATTCAAAGTAATTATTTGCATACCTCTACCAAAGATGATAAAGCTAGGAGATCATTGACATGGGAAGAATCATTCCCTTGCGTCCTCAATAATGAATTGATACACCACCAACTGATTCATATATTGGATGTAACAAATAGAAAGCCTTTGCCAAGTTGGGTGATCAAGTGGTTCTAGTATGTATTGATTCCTACCCCTTCCCCTTACCATAATTTAATGTTTGGGTAAAGTTATTTCTTAAACCTTATCCCTCATTTTTGCAAACTAGATACAAACATAATGCATAATTTTATAGTCCTAGTTTTCTGGAATTACATGAAAATAACATTGACAAATATTTATGGGATAGTGTTTTCCAACATAGAGTTTAGCATAGATGTAAGTATATGTCCTCTCAGCCTTCTCAAAATCCTATAACATAGGTGTCTAATTGAATTTAGACATACTCTTTCCAAAATAAACCTCTATAAATAATTTCTCTTCTCCCTTTCTTGTTTGGTTATTTTTTTAATTTTTCCTTCCTATTCCTTGTTTTAGTTTAGGTTTGATTTCATTATTTTTCCTTGCTTGGTTTAGCCTTGTTGTGTCTCTTTTTGTGTTGAAATTTTGTTTTTGACTTGAGGGTTCCCTTGCTTGATTGAAGAATGAGAATGGTGACCTATTTATGAATAAAATCAAAGTCATTTCTATGAGTAAAATGTTAAAAATCTTATTTGATTGCTTACATGAATTACTATGTTATCCTAGTATAGTTAAAATGTTGAAGGCCTATGGTTTATAATATAACACATGGATTTATAAAGACTATATTTATTATTTTTAAGATAATTAAATACACCTATAAAAAATATGAAGAGAAAGATAGCTCCAAAATTTTTAGCTTTGATTTAATTTACTAAGCACTTTATGATTATAATTTGACCCATGGTTTTGTCCCCAACCCTCAATAGATATAAAAAATCAAGAAAAATATATTTTAAAAATGAATTGAGCTAAAATATAAAATCTACACTTTCTCCTCAAAAGGGTGATCTTGCCAACCTCCATCATAGGCTTTCCAACTTGGCTGGTAGTGGAGCAAGGCCTTAGGAAGGGACCAAAGGTATCTTTGTTGGGGATATAAATCCATAGCTAGTAGTAGAGAAATGCCCATGCCATCCCCCATAGCCAAATTGCAAAATAATTTTTCCCTTTTGTAGTGCCCATTAGTTAGACAAATTTGATTCATTTTGTGGGCTTGTTAAATAGCTGAATCAATCACATAAACTCACATATTGATGGTCTTTAGGAAAGAACAAAGTTTTTACATGTCATATGTTGAATCAAATTTTTGTGCCTTCATATTTTTTACTTTACTTTGAAAAATTGTTTGCAACTAATGTTTGTGTTTGGATAAGGACTGAAGATTATGGATTCTTGAGATATTTGGGAGTATCTCCCAGTAAGAGTCACCATCTGTTGTTGTTTGTATAACACACCCCATTTTTGATGAAAATGGGGACCCTATTTTTTCTTGATCCTTCCCTTTGGAATTTTAATGGTTTACCTATATGATCCTTTGTATATTAACCATATATCAGATGATAAGTTTCAAGTGACTGAAGGTGTTTGTTTTCAATGCTTTCTCGTGATTAAGTGTTTAGTCTAATCTATGCATCTAGAGTCATTAAGATGAATTTGCTTAAGTCCAAAGATCTTGAACCATTTCACATCTAATGAGTGCTTGTATGAATTATCTGGTTTCTTTTGAGACTTTTTATAGTTTTTATCTTGGCAATCTAACCAATTTGCACTTTGAATTCAGTAGGAATTAAATAAGTGCTTATGCTAGTTTCAATTTTAACTTAGTCACTTTTATAAAATGGGTTTAACATTGTTAGGGTTTGTTGAAAATGGACTACTTTATTCTCCCAAAGTTGCCCCTTTTTGATTCATTTTTACTTTAAATCTGATATAAATTGACTAAAAATTATTTGGTTCATTTTTTTGCCTTTATCAATTTCATTGAAATGGTCAAATTTTGCTTTAGAATGCCTTTGTTTTCATTCAAAATAATTTTATGTTGCTGAGTTTTGTGTTCTTTTTGTTCAATTTTAAATGACTCAGCTTTTTTAATTTAAAATGACTTAATCATTTTCATTTGAAATTCTAACCGTTGGATTTTCATTTAAAATTATTGGCTATGTTTTTCATATTGTGCATGCATGTACCTAAGTTTAGCCTAGCACCATGTGGCACTCTTTAATGACTCTTATTGGTTCTAACCCATTCAAAATACTTTTGAAACTTAGTTAATTTTCAAGTTCTACCTAAAGCCACATGGCACTCTTTCCACTAACTAGTCAACAAATCCCAAGTCAAGTAGATCATTGGGATGCTTCCAAGTGGTACCATCTTGGTGACCCATTATCCTATCCAAGTCCATATAAATTAAAGCCTCAAGACAAGAGAGTTAACGAGATCATGCCACATGGCATGATCTTGATGACTTGCTAGCCTAGAAGAGTCTATACAATTAGTAAAGCTCTGGATAAGTGAGTTAGCAAGATGCTACCTCATGGCATCATCTTGGTGACCTGCTAACCTAAAACAATCCATATAAGAGCAAAGCCTCTAGGAAAGTGAGTTAGCAAGATGACACCATGTGGTAAAATCTCACTGCTCTATAGTCCCAGGGTGATCCATACAGATTGGTAGAGCAAAAAAGTGTTGGGTGAGTGAGATGACACCACATGGTGAAATATTTCCTCATTGCAGTAAAGCTTAGTCAACCTACATAAAAGCCTTAACTAAGTAGTGAAAGAGTGTGGGGTAGCCACATAATACTAACTCAATGAATAAAGGACAAGATGGTTGTGCAACCAACAAAGAATGAGTTTATGTTTGATGGTCTATCTAGCCATAAAAGTTATCAAAGCCTGAGAATGGATTGTGTATCCAATATGACCTATAATTCCAATTTATAGGGACATCTTAATGGCAAAATTGAAAATAAAAGACAAATTGAAAGGCAATTTCGGTAATAACATTGATATGAGCACAATGTGCACATTTGGGAATGCATAGAGAGGAACACCAAGGAAAAATTTACCATGAAAATAAGTGATTTTATACTGTAAATATAAATATGAAAAATTAAAATTTTAATCCCAATGCATTTCCAACCACTTCTAGCCACACCTAGCCGACATAATTTATTTACATGGTTTGCAGTGACATGGTCTAGCTAAAAGTTTCAACTACATTTTGATTTCATATTGAATTTTTAGCTACTTTTGCAAGTAGACTTGATTTAACTTTTTTTCTTTAATTTTGAACCTCTCTTATACCTATTTATAGGACTTCAAAATCCTTATCTAGGGCTAATATGTTTAGGATTAGAGAGACTATGTCTGGCTGGATCCTTCTAGTTTTTGAATAGAGTAGTGGACTAGACAATGTTTGGATTCTCCATAGTTAGTAGACCAAATAATTTTCATGCTTTCCTAGTGTACTATTTTTATTATTGGCATGAATATGAAGTCTGTAGGTGAATGGTTTTTGTAAATCTCACCATTACTATTCAACACAAATCATCTTGATATTTAGATCATTGTGTAGTCAAATGTCTATTTCTTATTCATTTTTATGGTGGTTATGTTCCTCTTTTCTCATAAAAACTTCCTTTAGACTCTTGCACCATCCTATAATTGGAGTTATTCTAGGTATGGCTCAAGTGAGGATTGGTTATTATGATATTTTCTCAATCAAACACTTTGGCTTCATCTTTATGGTAGCAAGGCCTTTTCTTCCCTCTATCCCTTTATTTTGCTCTTTATTTTTATCAATGTGTTAGTTTAGGACAAATAACATTTTGATTCTAATGTTTAATCATGATTGTTAAGTATCATCCATCACCATTTAAGAATTTTTGAATAGATTAGTGGTGGATTAATTGGGTCACATATTTTATATAGTTGAAGTCATCATTTAGAGTCAGTTTCATTAAAGCCCCTTGAAATGGAATGGTTATAACGAGCCAACTGGGTTACCCTGCATACCAAGACCTGGTAACTGAGAACTTGGGGAAGAATTTCCCTCGTAGGATATCCTTCCTTTTAAGAGAGATGGGGATTAACAACCCTTGCTTAATTTGGCATGTCGAGAGACCCATAAACACGAATATGAATGTCATCTATATTCATCATTTTAGTTTTTAAACTAGCATGAATACTAAGAAAAGAATTTCAACTAAATAAACTCAATCTATCACTTATTATAGTATATTTATTAGATATAAATTTATTACTTGGAATAAGATATCAAAATAAATAACATGCAAGAATCTATGACTAATAATATCATAATGAGAAAACATAGCCCTAGAGAAATCAAATCAGATAACATATAAAATGTTGCAAGTTGTCATTGATGTCATATGATTATGCCTACCATTGATGTCAAGGTAAAAGTTGTATTTGATGCCAAATAAGGGTAACTATGATCATTCATATGAGATTTATAGTGTATCTTTGAGTAATCCATTAGAGTGTCTTGTGAAGCATTGTGAGGTATGATGAAATGGGTGGGTACATGCTTGAGAGAATGGTATACAATTGTTTGGCATAAGAGTGAGTTTCAAAATGCATCTACAGTGGTAAGAAAGTTTGAAAATGGTGTGGCACCTAGTAGGTATAGTTGATGGCATATTTCTTAATCATGTAAATGGATTATAGAGGCATGATGGTGATGACATGGATGTGTATAATCTTGAAGGTGTATAATGTAGTGCCAAAGGCATGTGAAAAAGGTGTTGAGTTAGTCATATGACTCTCAGAGTGAGATAAAATGGCAAGTAATTCATTAGTGGTCTTCTCATAGACCTTTTATTAAAACCCTAGATAGAAGAATGAGACATCATGATCAGTTTTGGAGAATATATGGCATAATTATAGAGCATTAAGAACCAAGAGGATGTTTTAAGGCATACATAAATGTCTTGGTGAGGTTTTGGTACTTTATATTGACCTTTAGAGAGATAAAATGCACCATTATAGCTTAAGAAAAGCCATAACATCATTGCACATCATGGATATATGATAACCCAGCTAGTTTGTGTATTTGCTATAGGTACTGAGAAAGTCAACTCTGGTAAAACCAAAACATGGAGATGATGTACTTAGTGCCCTGAAGGTACCCTACAAATTTGGTGCCTTGAAGTGTTTACTAGATCAAGTTATAAACCTCCAAATTTTCTCGAGTAGATTGTGACATGCCAGAGACTGTCAAGTTTAAGCCTCAGGAAATAGATGTTGAAACTAAAACATATGAACGTTGGATTTCAAATGATTGTGTGTGTGCATTGGACCAGTGAGTAAATAAGTGCTTGTAGAAGGTAGGATATTGGTTAGATCAAGTTGGTTTAAAAGGAAAACTTGGAGTAGACTCCATGAAGATAGTCCTCTAGATTGTGGCATGTCCTAAATGTCTATACAAGTACATTTATTATAGGTCAAAGTCAAAGGTTTTGACTATGGTAAAAACTAGAAAAACTAGTGGTCAAAGAAATTCATGTAGAGACCAAAATATTGGGAAATTTGGCATGGTATAAAAATAAAAGTTATATTATTCCCCTTAATTAACAACTAAAATTATAATTTCTTCATGAATGTCTATACAATTTAACTTATTTCTTGTCAAAGTTGATTTTTTAGTAGACTGTTAGATTTGAGTGAGCATCTTGCAAAGGTGAGTTTGAGGTGATTTGGATAGAGTTGAATGATATAATTCACAAGAATTTTTTGTAGAGGTATCATAGGTTATTTTTATTTTATTATTAAGCATGAGAAACTCCTATATAGGTGTGATAAATCAAAGACTCTTGACTGGGTTTTTGGAGCTTGTGTGTAGTTCTAAGTGAGCTTGTAAAGTTAATCAGTTTGGGGTCTTTTGACCTGTTTGATGATGTATAATGGACATGGTGGTGATGATGAGGTCATGTAGGATATATTAATGTATTTTTTAATGAGTTTTTTTTTTGAAAATTTGGTTATATGATTCAAATATTCAAGGCAAACTTTTTTTGTGTATGAAGGGCTAATGGCAATAAGACCTAATGGCATGGTTCAAGTGGTGAATTGAACCAACAGGTGGTATGTACCTATATGAATATTTTAAATGGTATAATTGAGGCATATTTTATATGTTACATGCATTGGTATAGGCTCAATATGGTCCAAGGTGGTCTAAGTATAATGTGTGCCTTAAGAAGACCTAATTGCATTAGGTCTTTATTAGACCTAATGGGGTTTTAGCCTCTATGAGTGGTTGTAGACCTATATGATGATTTTTTAACCTATGAAACGTGTATTATGACCCATTATAAGGGTAATACAAGTTTTTAAATGTGTTTTTCAAACCAAGGTAGGTACAAGTAAGTTTCAAGTATAAATACAAGGCAAAATAGGACTATTTGTGCTAGTTAGATAATTGGAGATTTAAGTGAAGGAAATAGAAGATTGATGAGTGGTGAGAGGTTATGAAGGCCATAATATGAGTGTATTGAATATTACATGAAGTTATAACAATGTTTCTATAGTTTATGATCAAGTAAATTGTATTGATACAAGGTTATTAGGCCTGTTTGTCTAGATATGCTTAAGAAAAGGGTTTGATTAAATATCAAGATAAAGGAGAAGAATAGAGGGATATGGATGGATATCAAGCCATGAAATGTATTAATGAGATGATGATGCATATTTATAAGGTCTAAAATTAGGCTACATATTTTATTTTCTATCTATAAGGGTAGAGTGTGAAAGGAATATCTAAGAGAGCTTAAGATTGAAGACATAAGTAGAAGAAGGGCAGTGAGTAGTGACCTATGAGAGATTCATGAGTTTATCAAAGATGATAATTTATGTGTTAATAATATGTTTTAGGTATGAAATTTATAATAATTTTTTTATCATGTTGTGTTGATCCATATTGCATATTATGAGGGCTAGTTGAGTGAAGATGAAGAAGGGTAGTTGTGTGTTTATGTGAGAGGCAGATTTTTGTGTGAAAGATTTTAAGGTATCCATAATCAGTTTTAGAAGAAAAAAATACCTAGGTGGAATCAGATTACTTTGATGAGTGGGTGCTTATTCAAGACATGGTTGAGTTGGTTTTTGGTTACCTAGGGGGTTGTAGTTTCCTTGCAAGTGGGTGCTTACTAAAGTCTAGTTGGTGCTATATAAATTCTAGGGGTTGGTGTTCCTTTTTGGGTTGGTGATCAACTAAACCTGATCTATTGATTATAAGATAGTAGTCCAAGTGGTGTTTTAGTGGGTTTTATTCCCCATGAGGGTTTCCCACATAGCTATGGTGTTCATGTGTTGATATCTTGCTTCATGCTTATGTAATTACTTTTCTATGTATTGTTATATCTCTATGTTAGTTTGAATGGTTAATGAATGATGTATGGGATTAAGTAAAAAAAATTTACACTGATTCACCTTGCCTCTCAGTGGTTGTGCTTCTAACATAAAAATCATGCCCTAAAGGGTTAAATAACAAGAAACCCTAAGGTTGAATCATTATAAGGATTGGGTTCAACAAAAATATGAATCCCTAGGTTAAGTAGTCATAGGATTGGGCTCACTAGTTTTTTTATTTGGAGGGTACACAGGTGTTCAAAAAACTAAACTAACCACATAAAGGTAAGGGGGATAAGTTAGGTGTGATATAATACTATGAAACAATAAATAGAGACATAATATAAAAAGAAGTAAAAATACCTTAAGAAGTTGATAGTTAAAAGGGGAAGAGAGTGATACATACCTCTTTTTTACTTAATTGAGTTTAGACAGAGACCTAAAATGTTGGAAAACAAGTTCTTGAATAGTGCATAAGGAAAAAATTTAATCAATCACACACAAGTGACACAAACTTGAAGATTAGAGGATTTTATTTTAAAAAAACATCCAATTAACATGCATAAACACACCAAAAACAAGCATCACATGCAAAAAATCTACTTAATAATAAATAAAATAATAAAACACACAATGTAGCAATCATGTGAAGCAACATAATGTATCTATGTAATGAAATACAAAATATATAAGCTATAAAAAGGTATGTAATAAATAATTAAAAAATTTAAAAATAGGTTTTAGAATAGAATACAAGGGCATCTAGAAAGTAAATAGTGATTTGAGACAGTAACCAAAATCATATGGCCTAATAGTTTTAGGATTATAATCTATGGTATAATAAATGTAGTCCACTTGAAAGCATTTAGAAATGATTAAAATTGGTTGTGTAGATCCTTGTGCTCTAAAAATTTATGAAACCATTAGAGGTAGATGATGCTTAAAAACCTCTCTCTGATAAGAAAATATATGCTTATAAATTTCAAAATTCATTAACTTTCACTTGAGATCAAGTCCACATTAATATGTCATAAAAAATAGTGTTTTGGTTAACAATATTACCTCAACCAGTCCTTATCCTACCTTTACAATAGGTGTATAATTTTACACTCAAATATCATGTATGTTAACAATAAAACTATGTGTACTTTGTTCCCACCATTATCCATATAAGACACATGTTCATAAAAGAAAATTATATGTTTTTTCACTAATGCAATCCTTCTTTTGGTATAAGTAGGAAAATAATCCCTTAGACTATAAAGATTGGAAAAGTGTGTGATAAATATATATCTTGATAATTATTGATTATGAGAAGACTCGATATGATTAGTTACTTACAGGACATGTATATGTATAGGTTGTACATGTATATGTATAGGTTTGTTTGAATTTAAATTGGGACACATTCACATGCAAGTTAACCATGTAAAAACATGAAATCTAACAATCAAGGTACAAGGAAACTTGGAAACATGGAATAAATGACCCAAAATAGACATAACCAAAATCATACAAAATGATAGTGGTCATGACTACTTTTAGACCATATGAATTTGGCTAGGGTGACCAAAACTCAAGAGACAAATATCAATGAATTTGGATGAGGGTGTTTGAAAATCCCAAGGCAAAAAAATGATAAATATAAAATTGATCATGATAAAATGATGATAATGAAATAGATGTAGGATCTAATGTAAATGGAAAGTTGTTAGGCTGAAATTGTGACCCACTCAGAGACAATTATTGAATTAATTATTATGAATGGGCAAAAAAACTTATAACACATGGTGATTTGGATGCCTGATCTCTAGACATGTGGATGGTAGGATGCTCTAGGGGCACTTCATGAAATGTGTATTCTACCTTTCACTATCTTGGGTATCCATAATGTAACCACGTGTCATAATCATGGAAGCCATCAAGGTCTAGGCCTATTTACTATTAATATTTCTCTCTTAAACTTTGAACGCATGAGATTGTGAAACTTATCACAATCTTGGTAGGTTAGGATCGAGGCAAATTTTATAATTATAGACTTGTAACTATCGAGTCTTGGGTAGACCAAATTGTCCCACATGGACTACTTGTGGCTCTCTGGGAGATCTTCAACTACATAAATTTGCATTATGAGTTGTTGAGATCTTTACAAGTGGCATATATCAATGGCTTGGAGTCTTTGATAAATTTTGTATACAAAGAAAAATAAAAATTTGACTTGTGAAACTATTATTAATTTAGTCGATAAAACACATAAGCAAAGCTTGATCTTAATGAAAACTTGACCAAATAAGCACCATTTTAAGAGGAATAAATTGCTTTAACAATCAAATGAACATTTTAACATGATCATTTATATTACAATATGAACTGTATATATATGAATCATGATCATAATACAACCAAAACATTTAATAATGAAGTGCATGGTAAATGTTTCAAAATAAGACCACTTGAATGAATGATAAATATAACAAACCAAATATTAGAATTTAAAACCAAATACTTCTAGTTGAGAGAATGGATAATAAAATGATCATACAAGAATCCACATTTTACTTGAATTTTGAAATTACATGAAATATATAACCCGATGATGACTAAAAACTTGAATCACTTTAGAAAATTTCAAAAAGTTAGTTTTTGTTGCATGAACTCTCGACAAGGATTGCCTAGTCATTGTGAATGATGGATCAATAAAATCTATGCCAAAGTTATCAAACAAGTCTGGCTCATGATTTAGTGACTAAAAATGGAACCCAATATTTGTAATTTGCATGACACTCATAAATGAACTCATACCAATATGCAATAACCTAAAAATAAAATAACTACGATGAAGCAAAAGGGTCCCCATATGAAAATTTGAGTATAAGGTATGTTGGACCCAACAAATGGTGACTTTTGTAGGGAGATTGTTGTTCAAAATTCAAAACCTAGACTATAAATCATTAAACCCAAATAATACACACAAAATTGTAGACATAAAATTACAGACAAATCTTTCTGACAAAACCAAAAATATTCAATATGTGACATACTAAGTTTTAGATCTACTTAAGACCATTAGTGTGTGCTGAAAGTAATTGATTCTTCTATAGCTCTTACTTTCACGTAAATAAATTTAAACCTATCTAAAAAAATAGAATTTATGAGAATGATAATTTTAGATGTTTGGCTTTAGGGGGGGAATGAAATAGGCATTATTATGCTACCAATTAAACATCTATAGCCCCAAAAAAGATATATTTGGTCCCACTCAAGGCCTTGCTCCATTGCTAATTAGGTTAGAAATCTTATGATGGAGATTGCTTGAATCACCCTTTCAAGGAAAGAATTTGGATTTTATATTTTGTTCAATTTACTTTTGATTTATTTCTTTTGAAAATATTTCATTGTTCAATCTATTGAGGGTTTAAGACTAATCCATGGGTGTAATGATAGATTCAGAAAACTCATAATTACTAAGACAAAGTTAAATAAATTTAGTGTCTACATTTTGCTTTAGATATGAAATTAAGTGCAATTTGATGTATTCAACAAGAAAAATTAAGCGTTTATCAAATTTACATATTATATTTTGAATCATAAGCCTTCAAATTTTTAAAATGCATAAATAAAATTATAGTATCCTATGTGATTGTTTAAGGATGATTCACATTCTAATTTCTAAAACTGAAAATTCTCATACTTTGTCATCAACCATTTGAAGTTCCTGGCCTATAGGAGCATGAGGACACTAACATTGCTTTAGCATATTTTTGTCTAAAACTATATCTATTATTTTAAATTATGATTTTCCTATCACATTGATTATCTATTGTTCATACATAGAAGGAACAAGATAACAAGGAAGATTCAAGCATGCCAAAAATACCCTTTCAGGAATTGATTTCTTATGATAAACATATGAATAACTCTAATCAATTTTTGAAAAGGCATACTACAAGACACCAAAGGATCATATACATAAAAAATAATAAAAAAAGTTAGGAAGGAAGCACACAACATACTAAACAAACTAAAACAAAACAAACAAACTTAAAAGCAAATAACAAAACAAGAAACACTAAGTATGAAATCATAAAACTATATAAAAAATATATACATAGAGGAATATTAGTATCTTTACTCAAAATTAATATTAGATTAAACAAACATTAATTACTGCTTCAAGTATTGTATGTTAACTAGTAGTGGAAAGTACTTGCCTTGGAGATCTTTTAGTCTAAACACATTCTATCCCAAAAGATTAGATACTTGGTAAGGGCCAATCCACAAAGGACTCAACTTAGCATGCTAACCCTTTCTCTCATGGGATTTATCCCATAACAATACCAAGTCTTCAACACATAAAATATTTACTTGTGATTTCTTGTCAAACCATCTCTTCACAACAACCTAAGATTTAATAAAATTGTGTACAACTTCATCCCATCTATCTTCTAATTGGATTAAGTATAAAAATCTGTATTGACTTCCTAAATCTACTTTGATATATTATTGTATGAACTAATAAGTGGGTTTCTTGATCTAGATTGGGAAAATTGGTTCTACTCCATAGAAAATCAAGAAAGGGGAACTATTCAAGCTCTATGCATGATTTGTTCTGTCAAACGACAGAGTGTATTTGAGCAACACATACCAATTGCCTGGGCTTTGATCAATTGATTTCTTTATGGAATTTATCAAATTCTTATTTTTTGACTCTACCAAACCATTTCCCTATTGATAATGTTTGAGGATAAATTTAGTGTAATTTCATTATGATATGCCCATTCAATTAGTTCAGCTGATTAGAATGCAATACCATTGTCATAGACAAGTTACTAAGGATTCCCAACTTGAGCTATACTATACTCTTCTATAAATGCAATAACTTCTTCAATTATACTATTCCTTATTCTTTTATCTTTAGTCCACCTTGTGAAATAATCATTGGCAATGGAAATGAACTTATGACCAACTAATGAGTTGGGATTTATGACTCCAATGAAGTGTAATCCCCGCTAAACAAAGGCGTGTTCCTCAATCACTAGTTATATAAGCATGGGAGCATAAATATCTCTTTTATCAAAGATTTGACATGAATTAAAAGTCCTCACATGTGAATAAGCATCCTTGAATAATGTTGGCCAATAATAGCCAATTCTAAGAATCATGTGTGTTGTGACATTACTAGAAGGGTGATCACTTCCCAACTTATCATGAAATGAGTTCATCATCTCTTGTGATTCTTCCTTAAATAAACATCTCAAGTAAATCCCTTCATGATTCTTATGGTAAAACACTCCTCTTTGCAACATATAACACATAGCCTTCAACCTCAGTGCTCTTCTCTACATCCTATCAAAATGGGTTGGTGGATTTACATAAAACAAATAATGGACAATTGAATCATACCATGGACCAAATTAGTCTTCAAATTGATTAACTTCCACAATGGAGATGTTTGGATGAACTTATAAAATTAACTTGGACAAACCTTAACCACATATCAATATTATAAGTTTTAATTCGATGTCATATTCCTGAATCTTAATAACCCAATGTCCTCTTCTTTCACCCAACTCATTATTTCCTATCATTTGCTTGACCATAGGATATGGAACTATGACATGTACTTTATTCTTCAAAATGCAATGATGAATTTTTTTAATTGTCGTAACCAATGCATGGGACTATTTATATAACATAGGGTACTTCAATTCGACCTCTTTCAAATATGTGCTCATAAAGGTTATGGGGTGCCCTCTATATTCAAATCATTGCATCAAAACAACTAAAATCATATGATTAGAGGCAAAAGAGTAGAGATATAAAACTTCAAAATAATTTGTACTAACCAACACATGAACTTGTATAATTGCATTCTTGATCTCTTGAACCCTTTTAGAATAAGCATCCCATTCTAACTAGAAATAAAATGTCGTAAAAAATTGATTTTCCCAAAAAATGATTTCATCCCTTTCCTACTATTTGGTAGATGAATTTTGGAAATAACATTAGCTCACTTTGGGTCAATTGACATGCCTTCCTTGATGATAATGTGGCCTAAAATATTACCTTGTATTGCATAGAAGATACATTTTTGGGGGTTTAGTGATATGCCAAACCTTCTATAAAATTCAAATACTTTCTCTAGATGACTCAAGTAATTTGATCTGCATTTGGAAAATATAGTCAGGTCATCCATTATACTACTATGCACTTATTGATTAGGCCTTTGAAAGTAGTGTCCATAGCTCGTTCAAATGTTAAACCAACATTAAGAAAACTAAATGAAATTTTATTATAGGTGACCCCCTTCATGGAGAATGCTATTTTAGATTTGTTTGCTTTTTTCACTAAGACCTTATTGTAACCTGAGAATCCATCTGGACATGACATCATCTTATAACTATTGACTTGTTGAATGACCTCATCGACTGAAGGTAGGGGATAATTGTATTTATTTGATGCACGATTGAGATTTATAAAATCTATAGAGAGATGTATTTATCCATTTTTATTTTTCATAGGTATTAAGTTTTCTACCCGATTTGAATGGTGCACAAGGAAGATAATGCCAACCAATTACATCTTTTGGAATTCTTTCAGGATGAGTGAATCGAAGACTAAATTTATTGCCCTTTTTACTCTTGTTAAAGAGCCTCTAATTAAGCTTAAATGGAATATTATGGGTCATATCATAAGGGTCAAATACCTTCAAGTAATTGTATCTTCATACTATGATATCTTGATAGTGTAGTAACATCTTATTTAACATTTGAATCTCTTCATCACTACATTCAGGTCCAACCACCATGCTTTCAAGCTTGTCTAGAGTTCCCATGTTGATAATCTAAGACTCTTGACTCAAATAAGGATACTTTATTTATTTTATATACTATCCAAGTCAAATAATCTCTCTAATGATAACATTACTTTTAGAATATGGTTGTCTTTCACTTGGAGCACTCCATCAAAACTGTATTGTTGTTCCTCAAACTCAAGTCTTTCTTCTTCTTTAATTAACTATGCATCAAAAGCGTTAGATTTAAATATAAAATCAAGAATTTTATTATCATCATCAAAAAATTATAAATTTTTAACAATATCATGCATATAAGGACAAGAAATTAATTTCGCATAACTTTTAGAGGTCAGTTTTGTCTAATGGCATGAGGTTCATAGCTAAGACATCTAATGAATCAACCATGGCATTTACTGCTCTAAGGATGACTTAAATATCAAAATAATTAAAGTATTTAGTCAATTCCTAGGCATAGTATTTGTATTTATTAAAATAAAAAATCTTATACTAAAATTTGTTATGTACCTAGTTGATGACTAATTCAGAATCACTAAAAACTCTTAATTGTTGATAACCTAATTAAAAAATACATAACCAAGATCAAATATTTATACTCAATCATGATGTTAGTACAAGGAAACTATAATATAAAATCTACAACATGTCTCTTACCATTGGTATAAATTATTACATTACCAACCTTGGATCCTTGCTTAGAGCATGCTTCATCAAAATATAGTGACCACATACTTGAATTTTGATATTAATCAAACCTTTTCTTCTTTATTGGTTTGGTTGACAAATAAGTATAGACACCTTCATATATATAAGTAAAATTAACTTGCTTATTGCCTATGTTTTACTATGTGATCATAAATTTCATGCATAACTCTCTATCAATTCTAATTTTATTCACCACTCCTCATCATGGGAGCTACATATGGGAAAAACTAGTTGCCATGTAGCCATTGAGTGATCTTTATCAATATCTACTTAGTAACATGCCATATGCTTTTGGTATCTCAACAAATTGTATATATACAGCCTATTACACTTTTGGTTTAGCTTATTACTACATATGGAAATTTAACAACTCTCATACAACCTTGAATTCAGACTTGTCTAACTAAACTACCACTTTGACTAATTTTATAGGAACCAATCCTAATTTCTTGAAAATACCTATAAACATAACATTAGCTGATGTACCATAATTTATAAGATAATTGTAGAGTTTTTTACCAAAAAATCTGATTTTAATCAAGAATAGTGGAGCTTCAGTCCTAGTCTTATGTTTTGCAGCATTGGTATTGGCATGGTTATTTTACTTGGGTTGACTAATCTTTTTTGTAAGAGACTTGAGAAGTAAATCCATTTGTTCAATGATTTATTCTAATTCATGAAGGATTATGTTAGATTTTATCCTTTTCATATCTTATAAAATGTTATAACTAATTTTTCTAGTGGAGGGATGATTATTGCTTAATTTTGGTGGAGGTAGATCATTTTTGACCTTAGGATTAGGAGGTGTAGCAACATTGTTTGGTGGAGTTGAGGTAATCAAAAGCTGATGTGTTCTAATCCTAAGAGTATACTTTCCTCTCTGGTATTGTTGTAAATATTGAATGTCAATGCTATTATCTTCAGGCTCATTATCTTCTACATTAGAGAAGTCTAAAGTCTCTAAAACCATGGCTGTATTAAGAGATTTTGATGAACTAGAAGCATATGAAGTAGTTGAAGTATTATGATCATTTGGGACAATTTCATATTCTTCAATTTCCTTCTATAGAATGTCAAATGCCAAACAAAACTCAACACCTTCAAGTTATCGATATTGGGTTGTGTTATGCACATGACACCAATTGGGCAAGGCAATCTCCATGATATTGATCTTAGGTAATTTATTGGATGAAGACTCATATTTTTACCAACTCTATTGAAGGGTCTGTAATTGTGGTGGTAAGTAAAATTTGGGGCATAATTTCCACTACTTAAGTTTCCTACTTTTTTTTCAAGTTTATAAAATCATTGCTCAATCTTTGGACCATTGTTTAGATTGTATCTAACTCAAGTTTGGAAAAATATTGAGGAAAATTCTATGTATTATTCATTATAGCTAGAACTAAATCTTAGTTATAAGATTGAGGCATTGTTTCATTACTAATTGTACATATAAATCCTAAATTTTTATTAGTGTCAACATGTTGCAGAGGAAGCTAATTTGTAATTAGAAGAGGTTGTGGCAATGGAACATTTTGATTCATAGTTGGGATTAAGTTTAGCACTGGCATGTTTGGGATAACATTAGGAATGAAAGCCAACATTTTTCCTTGTGTATTGAGTTACGTGTTCAATTTTATTGAATCTGTATATGCAAAGAAAAAGTCAGTGACAACTGGTTCTCTCCTTAATAAAGTGGCAGTCTAAGGATCTAAAACATTTTTGAACATTTTTAAGGCTAACTGGGCATTTGGTCTATACAAGTTTGTTACCCTACTATACATATTTTGGAAACATGCATTGAAATTACATATAGGCTCATTGGATTCCATTCTCATGAAAGCAAATCGCTGGTATAAGATGCTTAGATCAAGTACCTAACCAAACTGAGCTAAAAATGTGTCATTGAATTGATTCCATCATATGATTGAATTTTTGGGAATATTAAGGAACCATTCATAAGCCTGATCAAGCAAGGTGAATGTAAATAAACTACAAGCCACATATTCAAGATCAACATTAAGAAACCAGGGAGATGTTTTATAATATGTGATGTGTTCTTTAGTAGTCCTTTCAATGTTTGGAGTAAAATTTGGAAGATAAGATTCAGGGTTTCAAGGTAAATCATGCATGTCACCCAAAACATTTATAGCTAATATAACTAGCCAGATTGTATCCATTTGGATTGATATATTGGTGACAGATTGTGGGGATGGTGTGGTTCAATAAACCAATCTTTTGGATCTATCTCGATCAGATCTAAGATGTCTATGAGCTTGAAGAGGAGAAACAACTAATCTTTTATGACCCAACTTGACTCTAGATCATGTGATCCTTGAAGAAGACTCCATAATGATAAACACTAATATCCATTAGTATGGGTTTTAAACACACAAAAGATGGAAAAACATATGGATGAACTACTGATCTATAATCAATGACAATATCATATTATCTAGAGGTTTAAGATCAGAAAGACCACAAGATAGGAAATATGGCACTTGGCCCTCCTAACGCTAATTTCTATTAAGCTAAAATTATGACCCACTCAAAGACAATTATTGAATTAACTATTATGAATAGATAAGAGAAACTTACATCACATGGGATAAATATTCCCCTCATTTTTAGGACCTACTGGTGATCCAAGGGCCAAAAAACTCCAAATGATATAACATGGATAAGCTATGATTATTTCCATTGAAGGTTCAAATGGTTTCCTCAAAGGTATTTAGGCTCTCACTATTGTTTATTTTACAAAATGTGTTATTTACAATGTAATGGTAGCTCATTATTCATTATATATATATATATATATATATATATATATATATATATATATAGAGAGAGAGAGAGAGAGAGAGAGAGAGAGATTAGGGTAAAAAAGAGGTAAATCCATTAACTAAGATAGGTCTTCCAATACTCAAAAATTATATTAATGTGGGATGCAATAAAATCACTAGGCATCAAGTCTATGTATTGCACAAAATAGAACACCACAATAAGTAAGACTCCAAATAAAATTGTATGAATATGAAATCTAGAACTCTATTAAAAAGAAAGATAATACATAAGCTTGCATCTATTTGCATACCATGGCTAATATAAAGCTAAAAAATAACTAGAATGAGATCTCAAATCCAATTCAATTAGCTAATTCACAATCTAACTGTATATTTAATTTCACACCAACAAAATCACAAACTTATTTTCATAGATTACTTCTCAAATCAAGATCTTTGGTAATCAGCTAAGATAAAATAATGAGTAAATCTAAGTGAAATCCTAGATCAATCTCAAAAGTGTTTTGGTACTCAAATGCATCGACCCCTTTACAATGGCAAGCGATGCTACTATTATATATAATGTCTAGTTAGTTAATTGATTGTGATGGAAAACTAATATTAAATACTCTTGATACAAACAATAAATGAATCATTGATCATAGTTAAATTTCATGTGATAACACATTAAGAAATAAAAATATAAGGCTAATCTAGTCATGGCATAATTTACTTAGTGTAACAACCTCTTGGATGAGAAGGATACAATCTCCAATGCACTCAAGATCCCACAACCCAATAAACTTATTAGCAATTTTCCATCAGCTGATTATCGGTCCAAAAATTAAGCGACACCTCATCACAAGCCATCAATGATAGAGTTCTTGGTTCATGCATTAGCTATGTCCATTCCTAATTTATTACATTTATCTTTATGGAAGTATAATTATTTATTAAATGCTAGTGACATGATAATATTGGAACAATGCATTCTTCTAATTTATAAATATTTGAGCACTTGTTATGAACATTTTATAGATTATTTCTAACATGGCTTTGGTTCATGTTTTATATTGCCCATGATGCGGAGGAGCAAAATATAGTATAATCTCTTCTAAATTTACAACACATCTCTATTGCAACATGCAATTAAAATCTTGAAAATATCCTCTATACTTTTGATTTTGCTCTCTAGGAGTAATTCATGTACTATGAACAAATTTCACTTGATTGTTATTGATTTTTTTTGCTACATCAAGTTTCACCAGTCATTTTACCTTCTATTCACTATGATTATTATTTGAAAACTTCACTACAATCTCTTCTAATGGATTTTAGGCTATGACGACTGCTTGAAATCTTCATATTCATGTTGTGACACTTTATGGCTCAGTCCATTTATGCCCCCTTTTTTGCCATCCATTTTCATTAATAGTCAAACTCTAAACTTGCATTTTCCCTTATTTTAGTCTTCACCCTGACCATCAAATTTAGGTTCTCTGTTTGCCTACTTGGTCATCCATGTGTCCATTATACATTAATTTATTATCATTTATCAAACTTTTGGTCCTTATATATGGCATAGGATACTTTTATTTATTTATCACTCTCTCTAAGAGCTAAATGCACAGGATGCCACCACATGGAAAAAAACATCAGTCTTTGGGGTTTAGAGGTCATTAGGCATAGGTAATTATCCAAAGCTACTCAAGGCTCCCAAAAATCTGACTTTTCATGATGCAACCACATGTAATTTCAAAATTTAGGAGTCTTGGCGACAATCAACTTGCACTATATCTTCCCTAGGATCCAAGTTTATGAGATGTGATTATGTGTCACATTCTTGAAACTTTAAGTGGAAGATCTTGTAGATTCTGACTATCAAACTACTCATGGCTCTTCCCTTGCTCCACATTTATCACCTGTCTTATTGACTCTTGCCACTTAGAATTTTGACTACCACTTAGTATTCTACCTTCTTTCCACACGGTGATTTGAATGTCTAATATTTGCAAATGTGGATGCCAATATGCTTTGGGGGCACTTCATGAACTATGTATTCTACCTTCTACTATCCTAGGTACCCATGATGTGACTATGTGTCATAGTTATAAAATATAAGGAGGTATGATATCGTATAATATTAATCTTCCTCTCCCAAAATTTTAATGCCTAGGATTGTGACACTTATCATAATATCAACTATTTGGGATAGGGTTAACTTTAGAAATGTATACTAGAAATTGTCAAGTCTTGAGTGTCTCAGATTGCTCCACATGAACTACCTACAACTCTCTAGGAGACCTTCAACTATAGAAATGTGCATTATGAGTTTATGAGATCTCAACAAGTGGCATAGATTGATGGCTCATAATATTTGATAATTTTTATGGATAAATACAAATAAAAATTCAACTTGGGAAACCATTAGTAAGTTAGTTGATAAAATGCATAAACAAAATTTGATCTTAATGAAAACTTGACCAAATAAGCACTAATTTGAGTGGAATAAATTACTTTAACAATCAAATGAACATTTAAAAGTGAAAAAATGATATTTTAGATTAAAATATGAATTATATATGTACAAATCATGATCATAATACAATCAAGAAGTTTGATAATGAAGTCCAAGGTAAATTTTCCAAAATAAGACCACTTGAACAAATGAAAAATATGACAAACCAAATCCTTGACTTTAAAATCAAATATTTCTAGCTAGGACAATGAAAAATAAAATGATCATACAAAAATTCATATTTTACTTGAATTTTAAAATTATATAAATTATATAGCTTGATGATGACTTAAAACTTGAATCACTTTAGAAAATTCAAAAGGTCAGTTTCTGTTGCTTGAACTCTTGATAAGTATTCTCTAATTATTATGAATGAAGGATCAAGTGAAGCTATGCCAAAGTTATCAAAAAATTATGGATCATGAGTTAGGTACTAAAAATGGAACCTAATCTTTTCATTTTGCATGACACTCATAAATGAAGTCATACCAGTATGCAAGAACCTAAAAAGAAAACAACTGTGTTGAAACAAGAGGGCCCCCATATGAAAATTTGAGTATGGGGCATGCTGGACCCAAAAAAAGTGTGATAATAATATCCTAATGTGAAAAATGATCAAAATGTATGAAAACATGATAAAAGAGTTGCAACTACATTACTTATACCAAAATTAGGTGTGTACATAATTCTTCACTTTAATGTACATGTGTGTATATACATTAAAGTAAAACAAACAAATGTGCATACTATTTTTTCTTAGTCACATCAATACCTATAATTTCTGATCGAAGTTAGTTCTTGATATGAAAGTGATCTAATATTTTAAAGGAAGACATATATTTATTTTTATAGTAGTTATTTTGGTCTGTTTGATTTATTATGGGTCTATTTAGTGCATTGGTAGGTCTTTCAAACTACAAAAGATTCCTATAAATACATAGTTGTTAGGAGACATTTGGGATAAGCATTCTGACATTACAAGAGATATACAAAATTACATATTGATTTTATTGAATCATTAGAGCCACATCTAAAGCATTGAAGGTTAAAATTGCATTTTTGCATGCTTATACCAAGGTTAAAATAAGAGAAAGAGCATTTAAGTTTTCATTCACCATTACACAAAAAAAAATTAGTGTAATAAATACATTTGAGTTTAATCCATCTTTTGAGAAGTGGTAATGTAGTGTAACACTTGATTGATCAATGGGTATTAACTAAAGTTAGTACAACTCAATCCTTTTTGCCTAATTATCCCCATTTGATGTCCTAAGTGTTTTTACAGGAAACTAGAATTTGAAATTTTAGGTGCATGCATGTGTGTTTGAAAGAATCAAAAGGTAGAAAAGGGAATTTTTGATGTAGGAAATGCATCATAAAAAAAATCAGAAGCTTGCACTTATAGGGTTAAAAATGACTGCTATAGGTCCATATCGATAGTTGATCCTATCTACTAATAGTTAATATCAACTAGAATAAAGACAAGACTAAATTTTATAAATGAGTATAATACAATTCCTTTTACACATCATCATTATAGAAAACAAGATCGTGCAAACTAGGGAAGTGTGATAAATAGGCTAAGTTTCTATCTATCCCTTTGTACGTGTTTATTGCGATATTTGAAATGGCATATTGGAAGCATAGTTGTAGATTTATATTTTTTGTATATCATACACATCTATAGTTAGATTTTAATTCTATTAGTTTCTATCTAATTTAAGGGTTACTATTTATTTAATCCAAATTTAGATAAAACACTCTATTTGCATTGAAAAAATTATTTAATCATCTTGTTTGCATTCATACATTAAAAATCTCAAAGAATAAGTAGATTTCACATTAAATCAAATATAGTTAGGTAAAATTTCCATTTAGTTATAGTCAATTAAAAAACCCTCAACTTTTAGTTTTTCAAAGCATACAAAATTACACACATAAATACAAATAGATAACATGCATACATAAAACTAGATAACCAAAAATAAAGCTTGCATCTAATTTATTTTTAATTCCTTGCATGATAAAAGAAGTAATTATAATTTATAGATAATAATCATATATCAAAATATGTTAAAATTTATATCAAACTTAGTTTCATGTAAAGCTCATACAATAATCAAAAACAAAAAAAAATGAATATTAGCTTATATATATGAACTAGATCTTGAAATTTAGAAATTACATTGTATATACAAAATTTGAGTTATGGATCTAGTTTTATATTTTCATATTCAAGACTCAAAGTGTATATTATCTTTATTTTTCATTCACATTTAAAACATTAAAACAAAACATTCATTTTAGCACACATTGGCAAATTTATGCATCTTAAAATTAGGGGAAAAGACCAAAATCACCACTTGAATTGATTAATTGCAATATTCAAATTTCAATAAAAGAACAAAATATAAAATCTTTCATTTCCTTTTGCTTTTAGTATTTCAATTTAGCAATAGTGTGGTTTTACTTTATTTTTTAAAGTCATGTTAAATACAAAACAAGCTCAACCAAAGCCTTGTTAAAATGAAAACAAGCTTAAACCTTGATAAAAAATAACATATAAATTTAAAATTAGAAAGTAAAGATTTCATAAATAAAATAAAATAAAATAAATCTAACACCCCTCGAAGCTTCCAAACAAACACTGCCTCACTCTTGGATGACACTTTTAGAATAAACTCATCTAAACAGAGTAAGATCATTTCCTAGAGTGCCCACCCCCATACTAGAGAACAACATCCAAAGTGATATAAAATCATAACTTAAGATATAAGTATTATAATCCACTCATCTCCCCAACCTGATTATCAATGAAATAAATGCTCTTAATGATCAAGCCCATCTAGTAGAAGCCCAAATAGAAAGGCCAGTCTATACTCTATCCCGTCAAGTGAATAACTTGAAAATATGATTATTTATTTATTATCCTTAGGTATAGACTTGTCATATATCATTATATTTTTGGATGACATTTTATGAGAAAACCCAACCCAACAAAGCAAGCCAAATCCAAAGAGTCCTTCAACTTAACATTGTCTAATTGTTAGAGCCTAATTTAGATCATGATTTTTGATCTCTTGTCCTTGTCTATTATGAAGGTTATTAAAATTTTATCAAATCCCAATCCACTAATTTAAACAATTGACATAATGAGGTGAACTATTTTTATGTCACCACAAGCATCATATTCCACTTATTGCTCAAAACCCTACTCCCATAGTTCAACCTAACCGACCAGCTCTTCCAATCTAAGTCCCTCAATTAAAGTGGCCTAATCAACCAAACATACATAATACTCATCTGATTATCTTTTTATCTACTATCTTAGACATACATTGAGAAGTTGAGCGTGTGAAGGTTAACATGGTAATTTCCACATGCAATAATTATAGTGAACCTGACATGAATGGCATCTCCTTTTATGTAATCTTTTTTTCCTTTTTTATTTCATCCCTCTCTCCTCTTCCATTTATTCCTCAAATATGTTTGGATAAGATTTTGAGAGGAATTTTTACCTCAAAGCTTATATAAGGAGAATTCAACCTCTAGGTGAAACCTCTTTCTTTAGTTAGAAAAATAACTCCACCCAAAACATGGAGAACCAATTTCAAAACTCTTCATATTCTATCTTAGAAATGAAGTCTTGGGTAGTGATTTAATAATTACATGGTCCTTTTTAAACAAATAGAAACTACCACGACACAAAAAATATACCCTCACTACTAGAGGTGCGAGCTACCCCCAAATTACAACTACACCTTGCATAATTTTACAAATCCATGCTACCAAAAGTATGATGAGATTTGATCAATATGATAAAAGAATATATTTATAGAGGATGGGATGAGTAGATTAAAATTACCCCCACCTCCTTGAACATTAACCAAAACAATTTCATAACTCTCAGTGAACCCATGATGACTCTTGTCAGCACTAGGATTTCACACCATAATATTTGTGCTAGCCTAGGTCTTAGGTCCCTTTCTTATTTATCCCTATTTTAACTCATGCAAATACCTAATTACCCTTTTACCATTTACCTTGTGTAATTAAATTTTATTAATTACCTTCCCTTAAGTAAATGAATTTAATTAGTTACCCATGGGAAAGTTTAATTAAATCTACCCAAAATATAATACAAGGTAGATTGTTTTGACCACCCTTAACCCCCTCTATATCCCAAAATTCCTTAAATAACTTAGAGATTAAATTAAATTCTCAATTGGATTGTTTGAATATCTTGGGTAAGTTTAGCCAACAATCATTGGTGATCCCCATAATCAACATCAATTTTGTTGAATCAGTGTCAATTTAACCGCAGCCTCCCCTAAGCCAAAGCACTGATTTCTTGCACTTTTGATTGCATCATAAGGCTAAATTTTTTTATCTAGAGTATTATTTAATGAATTATTCATTCCTAGGAAGCTTTGAAACCGACATCAACTCATTCACTTCAATAAAAAATTAAGAATCATACTATCAAATGTATAGTTTGTAAAAGGCTGAAAGCATTAAAAATGTTAGTTTTTCATTTATTTTAGCAATTCATTCTATACTTTATTTTATCAGTATGTTATTTTACATTTATTTTTATGTTTATTTTATCCATGTAATCTATGCTAGAATATATTTAGCTAGCCTGAGACATCTTCAAACCACCTTAAATTTCATTAAGACCATATTTTAAAACCCTATCCTGAGCGTTTTGTCTGTATTTACAAAATCGATGTTAATTCCCTAAATCAACATCAATCCTACAATTCAACATCCATATATATCAAAAATCCATTATATTTTTACTTAAATCCCTTTTAGTTAGTAATCTGATTTACATCTGAGATCATTGTTTCTTAAAGCTATGGATTTATTGTAGATGACTCTTCTTGGAATTGTTCATGAAGTGGTTAATATCTGAGATCTACCTATAGTTACACATCCCCCTTTCTCAGAATAAAGTGATACCTCATTTTAAATAGGCATTTGTGTTATTATGTTCACCCCCACCCTATAATAAATTGTAAATCAATTAGAAGTGATTCAAGCTAAAGAGAATGCTACTGAAGACTATAATAACATCTAATTTTCTAATCTCCATCCAATGAACGTATATTAAATATTAAAACATTTCATTATCTTATCTATATTATTGAATAATTTATTGTAATTTTAGTTATATTTATCTGCTTAATTGCTAAGATAGTGAGCTAACATCCTTACAAGGAAGTGTACCACTTCCTAGGACTGGTCTCGTACCAGAAAGCCCATTCCTTTATCATATTAATTTATCTTTTGTTTGAGTTGTTTATTTTTTGAAGGTAATCCTTCCTAGACAAAAAGGATTTAACACATTATCAGATACGATGCATGATCCTTTCTAATCATAGGTAGTCTTGTAAAACCATATATCTTATTTCAAGTTTTTAAGTAGTTTAATTTATATATAAAACAAACAAAAATACTTTTAACAACTCCTTCTAAGCTATCTAAAATGAACCAATTCATTATGGGATACCAATACTTACCTTCTAATTCTCCCATGAGAGAGGCTTCCAAATCCAATACCAATGTTTCACTAAATGAGCCCATTTCCACATTGGTAGGCCACATTCAAGACCCAGAGAGTAACTAAACTTCTCTCCAAACTAGTGGAATGACACAAAAACCTAACAATCAAGATCATTCCTCCTTTATTCCTATCCTAGTGGCATATTATCAAGCATCACTGTACCAACCTAATCCACCTTACACTTTCTATATACTGAGCCAAAACCATAGGGACATATTTACCTATAGGGTTCCTAACATGATAACATCAATCATCCTTCCACCTTATCAACCTCCTACCCAAGTCCATACTAGAGGTTATTTCTCATATCCTCCTCCAATAATATGGTGACCCACACACTGCCACTCATTATTCCTCCTAGCTATGTGTTATCCAATGTTCCACCCACATATGCTCTACACTTATAAATGCCAATAATGCTCCTTATTCAAACTCCCTAACACTGTACTACCATATATTATCCAAGTCCAATCAATTGTATAAATTCTTCCCAGCACACTTAATTTCATCTTTTTAACCCACCTATATTCATTTTAGTAGTTTTGTGCCCACTTTTATCCCACTCCTCTCCCTTAGGCCTATCCTAACATAGTTTTAGAAAAGTTTGGAATCATGGGGATGTATGTGGAATTATTGAAGGATCCTCTTGATCAAAGCATACAAGGGGTCCTCCTACTACATCCCTTGTCTAAAGTACCCAAATATAATGGAAAGGGAGATCCAAACTCACATGTGAAAGAATATGTAAAAACCATCAATAATTTCTGCTTTAGGATGAGGTGGTTGTTAAGATATTCTCAAAAAATCTAGAGGGAATTATGTAAGATTGGTATTATCACCTCCCTGGGTATCCCATCCATTTCATACAATAACTCATGTATGAATTTATGAAAGTATTTGACATAAACAAATTGCTTCAAATTGGTACATGTGAGTTTGTGCACATCAATCAAGAATCTAATGAATTTACTACCCATTTTATTTCAATATGCTATAAACTATTATATTTTTCTGATAGTGCTCCTCACATAGATTAGATAGAGTTATGTGATATATACACTCTCTCAAGAAAGAAACAAGGGAAGACATCCAAAAGTTTCCCTACAAGTCTTATCAATAAGCACTTTGAAGTGATCTCAGAATAGAACATGCATCCATTGGTAATAGTTGTAGGAAATATGGATCCAATGGAGGAATCATTTAACCTAACCAAAAAATAGGGGTTACCAAAATTAAAAACAATATAACCCCAATAACTAATTCCCTAAGTTTATGAATTGAAACAAAAACTCCACTACAAATGGTGTGACAAACTAAGCTAAAAAAACAAATGTTGTAAATAATAACCAAAAATAACCCATGAACAATAATAATGTAAATAAAAAAAGTGGAACTACAATAAACCTAAACCCTCCACCTAAATTTCATGTGGTGGGTTTCAATTATCCTAAACCTAGAGATACTAAATTTCAAAACTAATTTAAAATCATTATCAAAATAGTGACCAAAGTCCTTAATTCCAAGACTATCACTTTTATCAGAACAATAATCAACAAAGATTTTTATGAAAAGATGAAAACTAAATGCCTAAGGATTGAGATCCCAATGTATAGTTCCTTTTCCAAAGGGTTTTTGTTAATGATACTTGAGCATGTAGGGAGTACAACAAGTTTATCTAAGTAATACCCGAAGACCAATGATAAATCTTTGTGGATAAGTTCTTGAGAAATGTGAATGTAAATCCCTAACACTTATCAACAATTCTTGTGGTACCTCAAAACTCCAATTTTTTCATCTATCAAAAACCATTTCCCCACCATCAATAGCATAATGTTCAAAACCAACCATAGGAAAACCTAATTAACCAGTCCTTTATAACATGAATTCATGATGTTGAAGCTTCTATTTCCAAACTAAGTAATCCTAATGTGGATTCCTAATTGGGACCTTAGGGAAAGACTATAATGATAGGTTCCATAGAGTTAGAAACAACCGAGGGTGAAAATATATTCACTTGTATGAGGGAGTACCAATCAAAAACTCACCAACCTATAAACATTATGGAGACTAAAGTCTAAACCAACCCTAGACCCATGGGAAACTATGATCTTGTTGTTGACCTTATGAAAACATTTTCCAACGTATCCTTTATATATCTTCTAAATAAAATCTCTTGAAAATTACTCAACATTAGTCTATGCCTTGGTATTGGTGAATTTAACTAGCATCACACATCCTCCAAATCCCAAAATAAACCACATAGACTTAGATATATATCCAACTCAATTTTTTTTATAGACACTAGCTACTTATTTGATCTTAGGAGCCTACCCTAGATGTTGATATATATATGACAGAGTATCCAACCTTGTATTTACAAGTATACATCTATAACAACTATGTCAAGAGATAAAAGGTTGACGATGAGGCTACCATCAATATAGTCCCCTTATTATTTATTCAAAAGCTTGGATATGGATAAAACAACTAATATAAAATAAGAAATACTTTTCAAAGCTATGATATCCTCAAATCCTCTTTGATTGGGACCAACATACTACCTATTACTTTGGGTCCTGAAATTATGCTAATTGAATTTTACATCATAGAAAAAGACATACACTACAACATGATCATAGGAAGTTATTAGGTACATAGGATGAAGGAAATCACTTCTACCCTATTTTAATAATTTAGTGTTTTACACATAGGAAAGGTCTTCATTGACCAAGGTGATCTAAACACATTCAATGTTCACCAAGCAACCATTAAAAAAATACCAAGGGTTCACATTGATTATCACTTTTTTATAAATGATGTAGTGAAGCCCCATCCACAAACCACATGAAATATATCCCATACTAATCACAACTTATATCTATAACTTGAGTTCCAAGAGACCTAAAGCCTTTCCAAGTGAAAGACTTGAGGAAAAGGGCATAAACACAATGGAGAAAGTGAGTGTGGAGAAACATGTGACAATGCCAAATATCTTAACTAAGTATATGGGTTAGATCATTATCACCCTAGAAAAGGATAAACCTATCACACTTCCTTTTGAACCATGAGGGTTAGGGACCTACAACCTTTCCAAATATCAAAACCTAGAAATGCAAGAAGGGTTATCCAAAATAACCAACATTTGTATGGTTGAGATTTCAAAAAACCAAGAGACACTTCCCAAGCATCATGTTGATTCTTCCTATATGCAAATTCAATGGATGCTCCAATATGATGGAGAAAAAATAAATTTTACATAGGGAAAGAGTTATCATGATTTCCCCTAGAGGAAAGATCAAGGGATAATTTTAATAAGGGACCCCTAAAATCTTACTATAAAATCTTAGCAAATCCTAGATTTTAGATATAATTCCATTGGCAAATCTTTGGCAAAATCACCATGATGGTATAAATTGACTAGTGATTTCTATTATCTCTTTAAAAAAACTTATAAATAGTTGGTGAATCAAGCTTCATATTCAAATCAAGAAATAATGGGAAAAAAAACCAATAGAAAAAGAGGTTAGAGGATGATAAGTCTAAAGCTGAGATATTATTTATGATTCCTTATTTTTAACAATAAATTTGTCATTCTTTTTAAAGATTAAATTTGTCGTTTTTAAGTGCTAAATTTGATGGCCATATGACTAAGTATAATTGCTTACAAACCTCTTTAAGTCTCTCAAAAGACCAACCAGATAATATAATAAACTAAGTGTAGTAAAAATTGTGACAAAAAATTATAGTGTATAAACCAACTATGGGGCCATAGGGAAAGACAACTATGAAAATCATGGATGACAACTAAAAAAACATTCAAAACATTTTCATAGTTTTAAAATTATAAACTATATACTAAGGTCTACTAAAATGTCTTAACCAGATCCAAATTAGCCTTTCAAATATTTATTTATTTCAATTAACAAACCATGTCAATCAGAATATAATTATTACCTTAAACATTTAAAAACAAAATACACTATGATCATGAGGCTCTATTGCGTTTATTCACTTTGTTTGTGTATGTTTCAAAATAAGTATATTGCCTACAATTATTTCTCAAAAAAAAAAAAAATCTTTTTTATTTAAAATAATCATGTTTTAAAGACCAATCAGATATTATAATAAACTTAGTATAACAAAAATACAATGAATAAATATAATAACAAGTTCCCTAAAAAGCATTTCTTTAAAAATATTTGCTCAAAACATTATCTTTCAAATGTCTTAACCATAACCATAATCAATAATGATAAGGTCTGACAACATGTTTTAACCATATCCATAATCAATAATGGCCTTTCAAATATTTTTTTATTTCAATTAATAAATCATGTCAATCAAAATATAATTATTACCTTAAATATTTAAAAATAAAATACAGTATGATCATGAGACTCTATTATGTTTATTCAGTTTGTTCTTTTTGCATTATTTAAAATAAGTATCATGCATGCCATTATTTCTTAGAGGAAATCAAATTCTTTTTTGTTTAAAATAGGTATGTGGTAAAGACCAACAAGATAATATAATAAACTGAGTATAACAAAAATAGTGACAAAAAATCAGAATATAGAGTATAAACCAACTATGGAGCCATAAGGCAAGACAACTATAAAAATCAAGGGTGACATAGTTGAAAAAAATATTCACAACATTTTCATAGTTTTAAAATTATAAACTATATAATAAGGTCTGCTAAAATGTCCTAACCACATCCATATTGGCCTTTCAAATATTTTTTATTTAAATTAACAAACCATGCCAACCAAAATATAATTATTACCTTAAACATTTAAAAATAAAATACAATATGATCATGAGGCTCTAGGACTCTTTTTCTATAGTACATATGGTAAGATCATGTGCAATACTTAGTATATATTGAGTATAAACCAAACCTCACACTTTTGACATAGTCGGTCGATCTAATAGACTGAAAGAAGTTCCTGTTACAAGGGATCAATTCTTTAAGGTTGTAACCTTTGTAAGTTACACCTTGAAGGAAATTTTAAAATGTTTCTCTTCAGAGACTAGATATCATTTTCCTCAGGATTAACTACTAGAATATATAGCTGTGAATGTACCCTCAATATTAGAAAAATGTTAGCTCATTAGATTTTCAGAATAAAATCAAAACCTTGGCCTAATACATCTGCAAGAATGTATAATTGAATGGTGAATATATTGAAGGCATTTTAGATTTTCCAAATCTAAGGGAATGGTCTGTTTGATTTTTCACAAAAAAAATTGGACCATGCTTTCGAAGATAGCTCGATCACTAGACTATAAACTACCTTAAATTTGAGTGAAATACAATATGATCTGGTATCTCATTTGAATCTAACAAATTTATGCCAAATAATTATTTTAGGCTCAATAGAAGATGAGAGAATTTTTAGTGCAATTTCATTTTTAAAGTCAAAGTTAAGAAACAATCTTGACAAAAATTAGAAACTTACTTAAGGATCTATACAACTAGATACAATGTCTTTGATTTTCAACATCTAAAAGAAGATGATTGAATAGTAATTATTCAAACACACTACAATTTTGCAATACTAGATCTAAATCTAAATTTTTTTGAAGAGAATGAAAATAAACATTATCAAAAACAAAATAAAGAAAATTGGTATGTTAAAATTTAAAATTCGAGGTTGATGAGGAAGGATAACAAATTTTGTGATTGATTTTGAGATTTATTTTATATAGGTTTTGAGAAAGCTTATTAGAGATATTGTAGAGTATATAAATGATTAAGAGGTAATTTGTGTATTTTTGTTTCTATTTGATTAAGAGAACATGTCTATAACAATTGTAAGCTCTATTATAGAGATGCATAAGTATATTATGGTGTCCCCTTGTTATTTTATACTAAGTAGGTGTATTTTTGTGTTATGTTTGATTAAGATAACATGTCTATAATAATTTCAATATCTATTATAGATATGCATGAGTATATTGTGGTGTTTCCTTGTTATTTTATACCAAACTTATTTGAGGTATCTATAGTGTAATGAAATGTAAATATCTATATTGGACCAATAATTTCACTTTTACCAATAGTTTGCATAAATGACTAGAAAATTTGAGAAAACCATCACATATGTATTCGATCAAATTTCATTAATCCCATGGGTGATGTGTTGGACTAGCATTAAATTTTGTCTTGGTACCTCTCAATATGTCAACACCAATTCACTAAATAATGGGGTGCCATCTAAACCTCAATCCCTATAGCTCTAATTCCACTTGCACCACATTCAATGCTAGAAATAATGTTAGATCCTGATTTCAACCTAGGTATTATAACCTTTGAATCCATAGTTTATTATGTTTAGCATTTGATTGTTATTGCTTTGATTGAGCATTATGACATATACTAGTTATGAGACAGTGGTATGCTGATTAGTTTACATAGAAAATTGATTATGTGATAGTTGTACTTTTTTATTTATGTACATCATGGATGTATATTTTTTAGTTATGCATCATTAGTTGATATATATGATGACTCATACTAACTACCTATTTATCGTGAGGTGAATGTAGGATTGATTCATCCCTCAAAGCATGATGGAGGGAGAGCATCATCAGAGAGGATGGCATATATGGAATGATTGGGAGGATGACAGACGAACTGTTAGTAACCCAACACACACATCATAATAGAATAACTTATTTAACTCTCTATTTGATCTAAATAGTTAAATTATTTTGAATGCTTATACATTTTGGTTAATACTTATGATGATATGATTTTGTGATCTCATGTATGATTATAGTGCATAGATATTATCATACAATGTTGTCTTATGATAAATGTTGTCAATGCTTACTCTAAGTGAGATTATCTAATACGGTGACAAATTTATATGATATTCATTAAATATCATTATCTTGGTTTGATGTCTTTTTATATAAGAGCATTAAAAATTTGTGTTAATCATAGTTAAAAGATTTAAAATACAAGTGGTATTAGTTTTATGATATAAATTAGATTATTAATTGGTTTGAGTATCTTTTAAAGAGATAGTTGTCTTTTTATGTTTAAATTAAGGAAGTATAATATCCTAAATACTAACTTATATAGCTATATAAATAGTTTACATTGAGTTTGGAAAATATGAAACCATCATTTTATGACTTAAGTAGACATGCACAAGTTAGATTAAATTAAAGCTCAACTGAAGTGTTGGTATTTGATTGTAAACTAAACACTAAATAAAAGATATTAATATGCATAGATTTTTAAAAAAAGAATAAAATTCAAGTGAGGATTTTAAAGGAAAAATGGTAAAGTGTCGACCTATGCATGATAAAATAAAAAATAGAACTCAATGAAAAGTCATTGGTTTTTGAGAATTAAAACTACAATGAAGATTTTAAAGGAGAGTTAGAGAAGTAATGACTCAAGCATGAAAATAAAATTAAATAAATAATAATGATATTACATGCACAATTTAAAAAAAAAAGAATAAAACTCAAAATAAGATTGGGAACCAAGATGGAAATAGCGGTAACTTTTGCATGTATAGTGAAATGGAAAAGAGGAGATTATATGAAGCAAAGCAAGAGTATGGTGGAGGCAAGAGGGAAGGTATAGTGACAAAGGAGAGATATAAAAATAAAGCGAAGAGGATATAGAAAAATATAATTAAGAGAAAAATATAGAAGTACACAACAAAGAAGATAGAGGGAGTACACTGGTGATAGCAAGTTAAATAGAAGAGCAACAAATGAAAATTTGAAACTTCAGAGCAGGAAGGCTAGTTTTCCTTTTTAAATTCATGTGTACATCTATTGAGTTGATCTTTATATGGTCAAAATCCATGAACAGGTCTGATATGTCAATCTATATGAGTATGTTTGCTATGTCAATTTGCATACATAAAAGAATTTATCCCTGTGTAATGAGACACAAAAGATAAAAATATTATTATAACAACCGTAATTAAATTTAGATAGTATTTATAAGTTTTAAATTTCTAATGAATTAGTATGTAGTGCTTTAGAAAAACAAAATTGACTGTTAAAAATATGAAGGAAATAAGGGTCGACATAAAACACTTCATATACTTCATTGGGAAGAACAATAAATGTTTGAAGGAAACTATGTTTCCTATTTGTTACAATTAGAATTTGGGTGAAACTTTATTTTTTTTACCTTGGATTTCCATATAGAACTGTTAAGCATCAAGATCTAAGAGTTTATTTTTATGTTTCATTTCAATTCGTTTAGTTTATTATTCACAACACCCACTACTTTGCTTCTATACATATTCCCAAACCTGCCATTATTCAGCTATAAAAAATTGCTAGAAAGAACTTCAACTATAGAAAAGTCTCACAACAATCCACAACACTATACATTTGTGCCTAGCAAACCACATCAACCTTATAGATGCAAATGGAGGAGGTTGTTGAGTGTCAGAGCAACCGACGTCGGTCTGATCAACCAACATCGATCATATTCAGCTACACAATAACCGACATCGATTAGGAGTTGGCCGGCATCGGTCAGACAAGAACCAACATCGGCAACCTGTGTGTGTGCATGCATTTGCATGCCTTTCCAGAACTGGTCTAATTTTAGATAGACAGTTAGTTTGCATGTAAAAGACTAATTTTAGTCTTGAGTCTGCATTTCTAATTATTGTAATTAGGAAGTCTAATTATTTTTTGTATGGGATCTATTTAAGAGACCCATGGGTCTATATTGTAATCAAGGACAAGGAAGAGATCCTTCCAATTGTAAGATCAGTTGATCTGCAGGTTGTGCAACATCAGGTAAAAGATCTACATGGTAAGTAAGGTCAGTTGATCTGCAGGTGTGTGTGTGCAAGGTCAAAGGAGATCTGTGGGGTAGCAAGGTCAAAGGAGATCTGCAACACAACAAGGAGTAAGATCAGGGAGATCTACTTGGATTACTTTGAGTACTTGGTGGACTGACAGTATTGTTACTGACTGGTGGAGGGAACAACTCATTGTTGAGTTGTGGTTGTAATTGATTGTGTGAGAGAGAGAATTCTTGAGGGAAAATTACTGTACGCCCAAGAGGTGTGGGAAGAGTGTGATTTCTTCATTGTATTTTCTTCTGGAAGAGTGTTAATACAAGATTGTATTGTCTCTCATATTCTATGTTGTTTCTAAATTCTAGTTACATGTTACTTCTAACTTGGTGTTGCTCGGTTGAGTACATAGTTTCTTGATTTTGTATAGATGTGAAAATGTAAAAATAGTGACATGAGTGGTTATGCATTTTTGAAATGTCGGAATGAGATCCTAGTGTGATTATAATTTTGGCTTGATTTGATGATGGCATTTTCTAGACGTATATTTAAAATATGTACCTAGTTGAATAAAATGAGTAAAATGGATTTTCTTGGCATAAAAATATGAACATTCGATTTAGGTATGTGCAAATTTTGTCTTATATATTCAACTATAAAAAAAATGGATTCCATTTGAGTAAGGTGATTAAACTAATATATATGGAATGAAAAACCCCGTTACAAAATTAAAAACTAGAATACTAAGTATAGATGTATACAACTTATTGTATGTTGAACAATACCCATTTATAGAATGGTTAGAGGGATGCATGTTTTATCTTATAAAGTTAGCTCTCTCTCTCTCTCTCTCTCTACACACACACACACACACACACACACACACACAAGAATTCAATGATTTCTTATGAGGTTTGTGTAATAATGAACTTGATATGAATCATGCCCGGATGGTATGATTCTTGAATAGAAACAAGATATATTCATAATATTTGCAAAATCTTAATTATGTGAAATTCATTTAATGCATTTGATAGACTAAATGCATAGTGATGACTATTTCCTATATATAATATGTCTACATATCTATTAATAGTAATAATTTGATTTAATCATTGGTTTATATATTATGTTATATTTAAATAGTCTTGCATTGATAATGTCAAACAAGTAGTGAGACAAACTTCACTAGCGTATTTAGCATCATGAATGCAAGATAAAGATAATTCGATCAAGTGTTGTGTATGAAATTGACTTATCCTAAAGATCATATGTTATTTGAAAAATTTAACCAAAGTATTGTTAGATAGACATTATCATTTCATATATTTTATTTTTGTGTTTGTGTGATATCATGTTAGGATGTATTTTCTTTATGATACACATCATGTAGTAGAAATATTACAGCACACGGGTACTAGCATGTCTCTCTAGATTTATGCACCATTACTATCTACTTATCCATGGAGGGCCATTCTCTAATGGGGGATTGTGTGGGGGATCAATGGTCTGTGGTTGGTATGGAAAAGTGATCGGATGATGCTCTCCTTCCCCACTACAATACTTACTTGGAGAATACACTTGAGATCATCATTGATACATGAGTTAGTTTGACTCAATCTTCATGGACCATTGTATTATTTTATTATATTAAGGCTAAATGCCTAATGAAAATGTAATTATATTATTTTGTTATACTTCAACATTAGTAACTATATTATTGTACCAGTCATGATTGGGTTTTAATATGATTACTTTCTTTGCAGTTATGTTATGTTACATGCAATGTTAGTAATTAAAACTGTTATTTTTTAAAATTTGTGATAGTTTAATATGCTTTGTTAAGTTTTTAAAAATCAATAATTAGATTCTCATGGTGTAATATAATGAAAGAATGAATGTTGAGTAATTAGAATTTTAAAAAAAATACTGCATTATTCTAGTATAACCTATGAGGGGTTGTTACAAATAAAATAAAATTAGGTTTGAAAATTATTTATTATTAAATTTTTTAGTCATTAAGATCATATAAAAGGAATAACATGTTTATTTACTCAATTTTATAAATGTGTTAAGGACCACTTGTGACTTAAGACATAATAATCTTAAGGTATTACTTATATTTTGGTTGGCATGGTTTGTTAATTGAAATAAAAATATATTTGAAAGGTCATTATTGATTATGGATATGGTTAAGACATTTTGGTAGACCTTATCATTATTTATTATATATATATGGTTAAAACATTATCATTGTATTTATTCATTTCAATATAGATGATTGTACATTCAAACAACTGCTCTCAGTCTTCAGAATAAAAGAAACACAAATCCATACCTTGTAACCACAAGGAAACCAACTTAGAAATTATTTTCACCTTCATTTATAACGTCTCATCCTAATATTTCAACTACTATAGCTTTGCTTATGCCAATATCTTACATCAATGGTTAAAAAAATCAAGAAACCATCATATATGTATTCGATAAACTTACTTATACTCGAATACATATGTATCATTATAATAGAGTTTACAACTATTATATACATGTTCTCTTAATCAAATAGAAGACTAAGAGAATTTATTTTCATGCATAATTTTCTATCTTGAGATTAATAAATATAATGATTGGTTCCCTAAAAATCATTTCTTTAAAGATATTAGCTTGCCATCCTTACTTTTCATAGTTATCTTGCCTTATGGCCCCGTAGCTAGTTTAAGGTAATAATAATATTTTGGTTGGCATGGCTTGTTAATTGAAATAAAAAAATATTTGAAAGGCCATTATTGATTATGGATATGGTTAAAAACATTTGACAGATCTTATTTTATAGTTTATATCTCAGTTATCAAATATATGTATATGTGATCATATTTCAAATAATATAATCTAACTTATCCAATAGAATAAATCATATAAAAGAGGAAATCTCTTGAAAAAAAAATTCTAATTATATCAAAGTATTTTATCAATCTCTTAATATCCCTTTTATATCTCTATAGCTGAAAAGAGGGGAAAAGAAATGAAATGAAAGCAACCAAGAGAGAAAAAGATTCAATGTACTTAATGTATACTTACAGATTAGTATCTTATATATCAATCTCTTGATATCCTTTTATATCCTAGATTAGTCTTTTAAAAGACTTACAAAGGTCTATACTTAGTGTATACTAAGTACTTCACATGATCTTACCGTATGTACTACACAAAAAGAGCCCTCGAGAACCATAATTCTAGGACATGAAGGATAACAAAAAAATATATTGATTTCAACCTCTCCCTCAAGCTCATCTTGAATCTTGATCATGTTACATAAATTTATTTACTGATTTTGGTAAGGCTAAAACATGATCAATATGTAAAAATAACTTTAAAAAATTATTATGAAACAATAAAATTCATGTTTGTTTCTATAATTGTTCATTAAAGAGTAAACCATTCAAAAATATTTTTCTGTAGGAAATAAAATACAACTGTGTATATATCAAAACCACCAAAAATAACTTCAACATACTTTAAAATATTAAGACAATATTTAATGCCAAGTATCAACAAAAATTTCAACATAAGAATTTAAATTTTAATCAAAGTTTGTATCAGAAACCAAATCTATTAAAAGGGAACCCTTATCATTCAAATACTTAATACACTCCATGAAAATAACAAGAAGTTATATCAAGTAGGTCAAGGCCCCTTCATAATCATCTACCTCCAACTTAACCTTTTTTAACATTCTGACCTCTATAGGTTGTGTTGCAGGACTACTAGCACATTTCCTGTTAGAAGAAGCAAGTTTTTTAGGTTCAAGGGGTGGAATATTAGTGTTAAGTGGAATGATTTCATTAAAATTTGATTTTAAAATTAATTCAATAATATTTTCATGTTGAGGTGGCTCATGGAATGGAATATTATGCTCATTAGGGTAAATGGTAGCATGCATGTGTTGAGGGGGCTCATTTGGAATGATTCATCTAACATGCTTCCCTCCATCCTCTATTTCGATGGAAATTCAAAGAGTTATAAATAAAAGAGTTGATAACATTCTAAAAGGCAAGGTCATTAGCATCAAAATACAAGGAAACATGGGTTCCTCAATTAAATGGCCTAGCAAATGTGTTAGTAGCCCTGTGACCATGAAAGAATCAGCCGCCTCAAGAGATAACATGTGAAGGAGTATCCTCACTAGGTTGATCATAATCATGACCCCAAAAATCTTTGCCTAAACCATTTAAACCTATATTCCAACCTGACATCTAATAAAGTATGTTAAAATAAGTATTTTATACAATTGAGCTCAATTATTTCTTAATTTTCATTATCTTAAAAATATAATGCATCAAATTGCTCAATTTAAAATAAAATGAAAATAATACTTATATAACCATAATTATGCATAAAAATTAATCATTTTATCCTCTTTACAACCATACTAAAATAACAACTACCAACATAAGAAAACCATGTATTATTCTTTCACAATCCTCATGCCACTTTCAAGAAAATGGTAAATAGGCCATAATCAACTACATGAAACCCCTGATGTTCAATTTTTGTGTTTATTTGTGTGTGAGAGAGATAAGGGCCACTTAGTACATAATCAACTTAAGGTAATAATTATATTTTGGTTTAGGGTTTAGGGTTTTGAAATTGAAATAAAAAATATTTGAAAGGCCAATATAAATATGGTTAAGACATTATATGGTTTATAATTTTAAAACTATAAAAGTGTTTTGAATATTATTTGGCATAGTCAGTTTATTATTTATACTCTTTGACAATTATGAAAATCAAGGATGACACAACTTAAGACATTTTGGTCGACTTTATTATATAGTTTGTAATTTTAAAACTATAAAAATGTTTTGAATATTCTTTGACATAGTCAGTTTATTATTTATACTCTTTGACAACTATGAAAAGCAAGGATGACATAATTAAAAAATATTCAAAATATTTTTATAGTTTTAAAATTATAAACTATATAGTAAGGTCCATCAAAATGTCTTAACCACATCCAAATTGACCTTTAAAATATATTTTTATTTAAATTAACAAACCATGCCAACCAGAATATACTTGTTATCTTAAACATTTAGAAACAAAATACAATATGATCATGAGGCTCCATGGATCTTTTTATACAGTGCATATAGTAAGATCATGTGCAGTACTTCGTATAAATTGATTACAGACCACAACTCACACTTCAAATATTTTAGCAGACCTTATTATATAGTTTTTAATTTTAAAACTATGAAAATGTTTTGAATATTTTTTGGCACCATATGCTCTTCCTTATATATTATTAATAACTATAAAACTTAATAATAAATAATTTTCAAACCTAATATTTATTCTATTTTTGGCATTGAATGCAGTGTAGGTAGAATTAAATCTATGAGGATCGAGATTGAGATCTTGCCCAATTTTTAATTTCACAATCCTTATGCAACTTTCAATAAAATGGTAAATAGGCCATAATCAAATCCATGAAACTCAAATCCATATAAATTCTTATCCCTATGATACACACACACACACATGCAACTATTTCCTCAAAAATCTTAAACCAATATTTTCAATTTTGACTATGCCAAATTATCAAATACTCATTTTGAACAAAAGTTCTTCAAACATTTTAGCAAAATTTTAATAAAGACAAACCACTATGTCAAAATTGATCATTTATATACTTTACATTATCTTCATTTCGCAATTTTTAGAACCCTAATGTTTAATTTTTATATGTATAAGGACCATTTAGGACACAATGAAATTAAGGTAATAATTATATTTTTTTTATTATGTCATATTTAATTTTCATATAAGTATCTTGCATGTCATTATTTCGCAGAAAAATCAATTGCTTGTTTATTTAAAACAAGTATGTGGTAAAGACCAACCAAATAATATATTAAACTAAGTGTAGCAAAAATTATAACAAAAATTAGGGTGTAGCATAAAAATAATAAACTCAATATAGGACCATAGAAAAAGACTATACACACACACACACACACACACTCTTTGTACCCTAATTTTTTGTCACAATTTTTTACTCAATTTAATATATTATTTGGTTGGTCTTTAGTTTTACCACACTAAATGTTAAATAGACAAAAAATTGATTTACTTTGAGAAATAATGGCATGCAAGATACTTATTTTAAATAATGTGCAAAGAGCAAAATGAATTATATTATGTGGTTGGTCCTTACCATATACTTATTTTAAATAAATAAGAAACTAATTTCCTTTGATAAATAATGGCATGCAAGATACTTATTTTAAACAATGCACAAAGAACAAGATGAATTATATTATGTGATTGGACTTTACCACATACTTATTCTAAATAAACAAGAAACTTATTTCCTCTGAGAAATAATGGAATGCAAGATACTTCTTTTAAATAAAATGGAAAAACACAACAAAGCCTCATGATCATTTTAACCATGTTGGTATGTTGTTGTCATTGATGTAAAAGGGGTATATCATGCAAAGGCATAATGATCATTGATGTCAAAGATGTATCATGTCAAGATTGTACTGTCAAGGTTTATGCCAAGGTTAATATAAATGATGACTAAGGATAGATGACAATATATGATATCTCAAGGTATATAAGAGTGTTGCATTAATGATAATTGTCGTGAATGATGTGAGCATGGAAGAAGGTACAAGTCATGGAATATGTTTGAAGATAACTAATGTATGCATATCAAGCATACTATATGAAGAGGTCTGTACAAGTCATTGATGTCATGATATGAAGAGGTATGTGCAGAGGAATGTATGTGCATAATGTAGCATAGTCATGACATGAAGAGTTTCAAGGTGAGACATGTGACAAGAGAGAATTTGAAGGCAAGAGAGAATTTTAAGGCAACTAATATCTTATGGTTGCATAAAAGCACAAGTCAAAGTGTCAAATGTGTTTAGGTGCTTGAAAAAGAGATATCTAGTCATATAAAGCTTGGTCATGTGGTTTTAGGTCTGTATAAAGCTTGTTTGATGTTTTGTTGAGGTCATGACATGAAAGGAATATGTTAAAGTATCAAGTGCATTGGAAGCTTGAGCATAGTCATGGCATAGTGAAAGTATGAGCTAGTTGCATAATGAAGTGAGTGATCTCAGGCCTATGATAGGTTGTGAAGGCTATGTGAGGATGATAATAAGGTGTATAAGCATCTATGAGAGTCTCAGGGTGAGCCTATAAGGGTAGGCTTGCACCTAGATCCTGCTTGGCTTAATGAGGCATGAAGATCAATTTTCAAGATAAGATTGCATATGTGAGCATGGATAGAGGTATGATATGTTGTTTCAAGCATGTTCACAAAGTTTGAGGCTATGGTTTGGATTAAATTGCAATAAACACTATTTTAGGCCTTATCAAGTTCATAAAATGAGGTCTCAAGACTCGAGAGGCACTTTCAGACATTAATTGGCATGTGTAACTTCTACATGAGAACGTGATCTATTAAGGAGAAATGGGTAAGGGTCCTATCTAAGATATATATGCATTATTTTTGTCTTTAAGGGAAAATCCTTTATAAACAATCGTTAACACCAAAACCTATGTTAAACCTCCCTAAAATCCTAATAAGGACCCATTGTGAAATATCTTGTTCAAAACAACCCAAAATGGTCTCAAATAATTAGAAAAACTATTCGATCATGTATTCACCTCTCATAGGTATCTCTAGGTGGTGGTGGTTAGTTATATGAGAGAAAAAATATATAGATACAAGCTTATTTGTGAAGAATTTGCTATAGTAGTCAAAAGTTGCATTGGTCAATATCAGAATGAGCTCTAAGAATATTGATCCAAGTGAATGCACTGATTCAATATGTTATGTGAAATGTGTATTGTACAAGATAATACTGAGTACACACATACATGTAACTACAATAAATGAACAAGAAGAATGAGACACCAATGATCCACATAATATTGTATTAAGAAATATGAAAGGGAATAGGTATATAAATAGGTTAGAGGAGGAAAGATATAACCCATTCTAGTGAATGTGGTATTAAACTTTACAAATAACTAACATGACTCTAAAGCCCCTAAGCAAGCAATTTGCAACTGTGTAACCAAAACCCATAGGAAAAAATGCATACACCAATACCCCCCATAAGCACAACTTAGGTAGGTGATGATACAAAAAAAGGAAAAAAATGGGTCCTGCTAACAAGGACTGATGAGGTACCCATGTACAATAAAATATCTCATAAAGTAGAGAAAAGAAGAAAATCCAGTGGGAAAAACTCCCCCCCAAAAGAGAGATAAAAAAATAAGAATAGAGGTTAGAAGGCCCCCCTAAAGATGATGAAGCTATTGAAGTGGACCACACCCTAAGAAGAGCTCATAGATGAACGTACTTTCTCTTAGTGAAAGGTGTGGTGAAGATAACAACCTCCTTTGAAGACTAGAAAAATATTAAGTCAATGACCTCATAAATTAGCTCTCGAATGAAGTGCATGTGAATCTCAATGTATTTGGTCTTCTAATGGAGGACCAAATTCTTACAAATTTGAATGGTGCTTTGGCTATCACAAAATATGACTGTAGGCCACCTGATTTGGATACCAAACACAGAAAGAATCCCTTGAATCCAAATTACCTCAGTAGCTACATTAATAGTTCCCCTACATTGTGCCTCTATAGAAGATAGAGAAATAGCATTCTATTTCTTGCTTGACCAACTAATGGGGCCAGAACCTAATGAAAAACTGTAACATGAAGTGGACTTATGACTCTTAGTGTCTCTAGTTAAATCTGAGTATGTGTAGCTAGCCAAGTCAAAATTTAAACCAACCCTATAGTGTATCCCATACCTATGTGAACCTTGAATGTAGTGCAAGACCCTCTTAGCTACTTTCTAGAATAGCTCATGAGGTTTTTGTATGAATTTTAAAACAATACCAATAGCACAAGAGATGTCTGGTTTGGTGTGAGTCAAGTAAATAAGGCTACCAATAAATTGTTGATACAAGGTATCATCGACCAATGCAGTGAAGCAATCTACCTCAAGCTTAACTCTAGATAGGAATGGAGTCGAAGATGGCTTACAAATAGCCATATGAAATCATGTCAAAAGATCAAGAGAATACTTGGGCTCTGAAAGTGAAATTCTTGAATCTGTTTAAGAGATCTAATGCCAAGGAAGTAGTGTAGTAAGCCCAAGTTAGTCATGGAAAATCTATCCTAAAGATTTTTCTTCACTAGCGAGATAGTCAAAGAACTCCCTATGATCAGAAGGTCATCAACATACAAAACCAGTATCAATAATGAATCATCCTATCGTAATAAATACAAATTGAGATTTGAGTGGCATCTAGTGAAATTTGAAGTGAGAAGGAAGGAATCCATTTTGGCATACCAAGCTCGAGGGGCCTATTTGAGGCCATAAATGGATTTCCTAAGTCTACATACTAAATAAGAATCACGAATAAAACCAAGTAAATTCTCCATGTTGATCTCCTCCTCAAGGTCTCCATGAAGAAATGCATTCTTCACATCCATTTGATGTACACTTCATCCATGCGCTACAGCTACAACAAGTTTGAGTCTAATCAAAGTCATCTTGGCCATGGATGCAAAGGTCTATGAGTATTCAATACTAGTTACCTGTGAAAATCCCTTGGCTACCGATATATCCTTATACTTGTCAACAGACCCATCTGTAGTATACTTGGTCTAATATATCTAGTGACATCAAACCATCTTTCTTCCCTTAGGAAGAGAAGTTAAATCCCAAGTGTGATTGATAATTAAGGAATCATCTTCCTCATCCATGGCTCTATCCCAGTTAGGTATGCTTAAAGCCTCTCTAAAAGTATGTGGATCTGAAGTAAAATCAAAATAGGCATGTGGTCCACCCTAAAAGTCTGCCCAAGTATGTTTGTGATCATTTGGATCCCCTACCCAAGTGCCTATACTCTCAAGTGTATGTCGAGCCCAAAGAGGGCCAAGAATGGGTGAGTTAGGTGCCAACTCCTCATCCTCTAAAGCATGACTAGAAGTGGATGAATATGACTCCCCATCACTCTGCTCACTATCAAAACTAGAAGAAGAAGAAGAAGAAGAAGAGGCCTCTACCTCAAAAAATTGTTGTGAATGATCTGAATCCTAAAACTACTCATCCAAATTGAGTGAAATTGATGTAGAGGGGGAAATGTTAATTAAAGAGTTCATGAGACTCTCCTGAAACCTAACACTCCTCTCAATGAATAATTGATGAGTCATAGGGTGGAGAAGTTTGTAACCCTTGACCCCATCTAGATTCCCCAAAAATATACAAGGTTTAGATTGAACCTCCATTGCCTTACATTTCTTTTTGGGAATATGAGCTATCATTGGTGATGTAAAGACCTTGAAATGATGCACCTCTAATTTCCTATTATACCAAGCTTCATAAGGAGTGATTCCCTTTAAATCTTTGTGAGGAACCCAGTTCTGAATGTAACATGCATAATTGATGGCTTCTACCTAGAACTATGGAGCCAATGATCTAGAGTGAATCATATAGTTGGCCATCTCCTTCAATTATCGATTCTTGTGTTGTGCTACACCATTTTTTTTAGGAGTGTACGGTATTATCTATTAAAGATCAATCCCCTCAATGGTACAAAACTACTCAAATCTATGGTTGATGTACTCCCTCCCATGATCAGATCATAAAATTTGTATGCACTTTTTAGATTGCTTCTCAACTAAAGCCTTGAAGTCTCAAAAATTATCAAAAACTTTAGACTTTTGTCTAAAAAAGTAGACCCATGTATTTGAAAAAATCATCAACAAAGGTGAGGACATATCTGACCCTGATAAAAGAAGGATGGGGAAACTACCCCATGACATCACTGTGAATCAACTCAAGATGTATTGTAGCTCTCCTAGTTTTTTCCAAGGACACAAGATAGTCCCTTAGAAAATTTAACTCTAGGCAAGCCTATAACCATATCCTGTTGACTTAGTTACTCAAGATAGTAGTAGTTAAGGTGGTCGAACCTCTCATGCCATAGTTTGCTAACTCCATCTAAATGGGTAAAAAATGTAGTAGGAGGAACATCTAGATAAAAATAGGAGAAGGTGTATAGCCTAGAATGGTGGTTAGCCCTCCCCAATGCAACTATAGAGTTATTGTGTAGCTCTCTAATCTCAACTGAATCTGGTGTGAACTCAAATCTCATACCTTGCCCTATGTGAGTAATTTGATACACTGAAAGAATATTAGTTGATAGTGAAGGTACACTTAGAACATTTGTGAATGTTCCAATTTTAACTTCAATAGTTCCTCTTCCTGCAACCTCTATTGGAGGGTCATCACCCAAAGTGATGAAGGACATGCTACAAGACTCTAAGTCAAGAAACTCAACCTCTAACGAACCCATATGGTGTGAAGCACCATAATCAATAACCTAAGATAAAGTAGATGTGAAAGCCACTACAACTAAAGATTTGCCCTTAGGTTTATCCTTCCCTTTTTCTTTTGGCTTAGAAGATTCTTTGGCTAATGATGATTGTTTGACAGACTCAACGACCCCTATATTATTTTTCTCTAGGAGATATATGAGGTAATCAATCTGTTTCTTCATACACTTGTGGTCATCATGCCCAAACGTCTTACAATAGGAGTACTTAACCTTTTCTCTCTTAGGTTTCCCTTCAGAGGATGAGGTTCAATGCTAGTTTTAGTAGTGGTTTTTTATTTTTTCTTCTTTTCAAGATCCTTACTCTTCTATTTCTTATCCTTGTTGCTAGAGGCTCTCAGTTTCCCATTCTTAGCAATGAAGGCTGAAGGTTTGGAAGACATGATAGTTCCCATTTGGATTAATTTGTCTTGTTCCTTAGTTAAATCTATAATAAATTCATCTAAGGATGGCATTGACCAGTTGTCTCTCATGGCTCTTTTGGTCTCATAAAAGGTAGAGACAAATACAGAGTAATCAGGTCCTAGTTTTGTAAGCACATAAAGAACTAACTACTCATCTTTCTTCTTGGTTACACACTCTTTTAATTACAATCTAAGTGACTTGAGCTTGGTGAATAATTATTCCAGTGAATCAAAGTTGTTAAGACTTAAACTAATTAGCTTAATCTCAAGCTCATGACCCCTCATAGTGTCGATTATCCCAAACAATTTTTCTAGGATGTCCCATGCTTCTTTTGGAGGTTTTGCTTACTCTATATGAAATAATAGATCAGCTAATACTAAAAGACATAATAACTCAAAAGCTTCATCACATTTATTAAACCATTTTATCTTATCTACTTCAACTATTGGCTTAAGTTCTACCCCCATAGTTATGTGAAATAACCTTTTACTTCTAAGAACCAGAGTGATCATACTTTTTCATTATTGGTAGTTGAAAGGTGTGAGTGCATTAACATAACTAAGATCTATTATAGAATTAAGATTTAATATGTTTGTTGTTGTTTTTGGAGAAATCAAATGTGCAAAAAATGAGAGAATTGTAGAATAGAATCACAACCACAGTGCAACCCCCCTAAAACTATGTTAGGTACCCCACTAAATTTTGTCAATTTATAATTTAGTGTGTTTTACAACTACCACTTGTCAATAAGGTGGATTTGATCTTAGTGAATACATATGCCAAAAAAAGGCTACAGAAAATAAAGTATAATTTTTTGATAGAAATAGATCAAATATATCACACCACTAAAAATTAAAAGAAAAATCATGCACTTTAAAAAAAAATCACCAAAAAATGTTGTTGTCTGTGCTCGAACGAAGCTCCGTAAGGGTCAAAATTGAGGATTACTTAGTAACATCTATGAAAATATGTAATTTATGGAAAACTCAAACATCAAAAACAAAACAAAATTGTACTAATGTGTAGAGCACGAAATTATACCCCAAATCAAAAAAAAAATCTCTAAACAATAAGCTCGTAAGACCAAGTTATGGTCCTTCAAAGTTAATTGATCCAGGATAGACTGCTCATTCGTGAGGGGGCAGATTTTGAAAAAAGAAACCTCTACCAAATTTGGCATGATGTTTCCAAATTTGGAGATGCTAAAAAATATGAAGGTTTGCTAAAAAAATCCATCAAATCTGGCTAACCTCCAGCTAAATGTAAAACCCAACTAAATCTAGTAGAACTGCCAAATCTAGTGGCAAAGTTGGTAGAATATGCAGAGAATATTCTATAAAAATTCATTATATTAAATTTGATGGTCAAATGGTTGTCACTACTATGATTTGACTTCCTTCAACTTCAAACCCTTGCCAAATGTGCCTTAGATATCGAAATTTGATAAAACAAAAGTTGATATATATAGATTTGGGCCTTCTGAATACAAAGGGTCAGATTTGGCTGAAAGTGGTTTGAAAATGTGGTACCTCTTGGATTTGGTAACCTTCTCCAAACTTCAAACCCTCATAAAAAATGCTTCAAATCTCCAAATCCGATGAAACAAAAATTGATCTTGACTTTCTCAAGCCTTTCAGACTCAATAAAAAGGTCCTTAATGACTCAAGATGTAGCTATCTATCTCATATACCAAAAATCACTCCATATATATATATATATATATATATTATAGGTAGATCTTTGATAAAAAAGGAATTGATCAAAAACTAGATCTGATTTCTACAATTCCACAAAGAAAATTGCTAGTTGCAAATAAAATAAAGCATCAGATTAAATCTAAATGCCAAGAAAGATTATGATGCCAAGATTTTTTAATAAAAATAGATCTTAAAAAATTCTAAGCCCAGATCTAAAGTAAAAAAGGAGACAATTTCAATGAAAAATTTACAAAATATACCTGGCAATCCTCAAATCTAGATCAGCTCTGATACCATATCAAAATGAGCTCTAGTAATACTAATCTAAGTGAATGCACTGATTCAATATGCTATTTGATGTGTATTATACAAGACAATACCGAACACACACATACACACAACTACAAGAAATGAATAAGAGGAATGAGACACCAAGGATCCACACAATATTGCATTAATAAATATGAAAGGGAATAGGTACATAAATAGGTTTGAGGAGGAAAGATATAACCCATTCTATTGAATGTAATATTAAAGTTTTCAAATAACCAACATGACTCTAAAGCCCCTAAGCAAGCAATATGCAACTGTGTAGCCAAAGTTGTAAGGAAAAAAGCATACATCAGTAATCAAGAAAATAAAATAGATGGAAGAAAGAGATAGAGATTCGTAACACATTTCCATGAAGGTTTATCGATACTTTACACCCTTCAAATATGCTAAACTAGTCATCCAAGTTAGCCAATCACAAATAGACCTAGTGGTGTGAATAGTGTAAAACCCATGCAATAGTGAAAAGGTGTATTTGAATGTGTTTTCATGATATAATGATGAAGCCAAGTGCATATAGATGTTGTTCATGCATTTTGATACATTTTTATTCTTGTTATAAGTTTTTAATGTCAGTTAATATGGTGTAAAAGTTTATCACAAGTTAACCTAGTTGGTTTAGATAAGATAGTGTAATATAAGGTCATGAGATTGGTCTGAAAAACCAATATTTTTATTTTATACCATATGAGTTTTGTGTTTGAAGATGTTATAAATATTTTGAATGCATCAGGAATCATGGAAAGTGTCTATACATGTATTGGAGGTTTGAATCACCATGACTGGTCTTTGAGGTAAACTGATAGTTCTAAGTGAGTGAGTTGCAGAGATGTTCTTGAGCCTTTATCTCATGTTTAGAAGTGTATAATGCATTTTTTAATGACCCTGAGGTCATATAGACTCTGCATATGTACCTGGTTGATCATATTTGAGTGTCTTAAGTGTGTTTGAACTTCAATATTGAAAGGCAGACTTTGGGTGTATACATGCCTAATAGGACAACTTGTCCTAAAAGAGGTTTCATGATATAAATGAAAGATACAGATCTAACCAAGAAAATATGAGGTCATTAGAGGTCTTATTATAATTTATTTAATGGTTTTAATTTTTTGGATAAAGCCATATGGGCTCAAGAACATCAATATTTGACGCTAAGTAGATAGACCTAAAAGTGAAATGAGGCCTAATAGAGTTATGAAAGACCAAAGGGGACTCAAGTTCATTTGAATCATGTTTATGATATGTCCTAAGACATATTTTATGTCCTACCTAAGAGGTTAAGGGTGTGTGGCTGACCAAGTGGTATATGAACAAGAGATGAGTATATATACAAGGCATTTTAGACCTATTTGAGTAAGCTTAGAGGAAGCGAATGAGTTGATAAATCAATGAGCCTAAGGAGGCTAGGTAACATGTTTTAAACCCTAAGGAGAAATTAGAGAATCATTTCATGATTATAATATAGATGTTCTATAGTTGAAGATCAAGGTCATATGACCTATTTAGTCTTGATGAGGGTTAACTGAGTGAAGAAGCCAAAAGGCAGTTTTGAGACAGATCAAGTGGAGTAGAGTTAAAGGAGTGATATTTGCCGATTTAGAGGCTATCATAGTTGAACCAAAGATGTATTCTTAATGTATAAAAATATATATAGTTCAGATAGAGTAGACAGAGCACTGAGTGGAAAGAAGTGTGATTGACTGAGTTGGTGCTTGAGGGAGTTGAAGCTTCCTTGTAGGTTAGAGATTATAGAATTGGTTTTGATTGAGTTGGTGATTGGTAAATAAGTATTTGGATATCACTTTAATGTTTATACTTGCATAAGTGTCCTTTGACTGAGTTGGTGTTTATTCATAGGGGGTTGTAGCCTCCTAGCAAGTGGGTGCTTAATAAATTTGGGGTTGGTGTTCCATATTGGGTTGGTGCTTAGCTAAATTTGATACATTTTCTTATAGGATAGTTTGTTTAATATTTGTTTTAGTGGTTTTTGTTTCCCATGAGGTTTTTCCACATATGTGATGTGTTATCTTGTTTCATGCTCATGTGATTGGTTCTTAATGCATTGTTAGCTCAATGTGTTGCTTTCATAGTTCATTAATTAATGGATGTAATTAATTAAACATTTTTGAAGACTAATTCACCCCCACATCTTAATCATTTTTCTTCCAAAAAATCATATTTCTAACTAACTCGAAAATACCCATTTCACAAATTTTGAGTTTAAAGAAAATATTTTTAAATATACATATATTTTTTAAGAAAACCAACATGCACAGTGTTTTTATCAAATATATTTAAATAAATGTTTTTAGGGAACCTATTATTATATTTATTCATTTTAATACATACAACTATGCATGTAAACAACCGCTCTCAATCTTTAAAATTTAATAAACACAAGTCCATAAATTTCAATCATAAGGAAACTAGCTTAAAATTTGTCTATGTTTTTGTTTCCAACCTCTCGTCCCAATATTCTGAATACCACAGCTTCACTTCCAACTACTATATCTTTTATTTTGACAATATATGGTATAAATAACAAGAAAAATCAATAAACTATCTCATGTCTTTGATTAACTTCCATTAATCTTGTGGGTGACGTGTTGGACCAACATTAAATTTTGTTTGGGCCCCTCAATATGCCAGCACCAGTTCACTAAAAAATGGGGCAAATTATAAACCTTGATCCCCGTAACTTTAATTCCACCTACACTAAATTCAATGCTATAAATAAAATAAACATTAAGTTTGAAAATTATTTACTATTAGTGTTTTAGTTATTAAAAACCATATAGAAGGAAGAGCATGTGGCACCAAAGAATATTCAAAACATTTTCATAGTAAAATTTAATTATTACCTTGAGCTTATTATGTACTAGATGGTCCTTATTATATACATACATACATACCTGGTGATTCCATACTAATATATGTCTCATATAATTTCCTGGTAAATCAGACCCATACATGTATAATAACTCTGGCGAATCTATGTCTAGAACTATGAAATTGTATAAAAGTGAGGCTATTTGACTTATGAATATTTTTTTGGAATTAACCATTTGGCTATAAATAGCCACTAAAATTTTCCCAAGAAGGATCATGCCCTTTAGCTTTAAAACCAATTTGAATGCACAAAAAATGGGGCAGAGTATGAGGCCTTATTGTTAGGATTGACCATTTACAAAAAGTATAGGTGTCCATAATTTAATAATTAAAGGTGAATCATAATTGGTCTCTAAAATATTTTTATAGGTTATGAGTTACTATTTCTCATGGATGGTTTCTCAGGATACACCAGGATTTGGAATTCTGAGGAAGATCAGACCAAGACTTCTTTTACCACATTGTGTGGATTTTTTTATTATTTTATTATGCCTTTTAGCCTTAAAATTTTTGGGGTAACATTTCATAGGACCATGATCCATATATTACATGATCTCATTCATAATATAGTGGAGGTTTGTGTTGATGATCTTCTCAAAAAGGCCAAGATGAAAGATCACCACTTTGAGGTCCTACGTATTATCCTTACATGCTTAATCGAATATGGTGTTATGTTCAATCCTAAAAAAATGTGTGTTTGGAGTTACAGGTGGAAAAATGCTAAGTTTCATCATATCTAAACATGGGATCAATATTGACCCTACTAAAATTTATGCGATCTTATACATGATCCCACCAATTGATGAATCAAGAATCAGGTCATTCTTGGGGAAGTTGGGGGTGATTCATAGATTTATATCAAACCTTACCTATGATGTCCATCCTATCAACCACTTGTTCAAAAATGATAACAACTTAACTTTTAAAATGTATTACCAAGACACGTTAAAGGAAATAAAACACTTCTTTATGGCCCCAACAACTCCTATGGTGCCCAAATATGATCCACCCCTCATACTTTACTTAAGGGAAACTGAGGTATCCATTGCTTGTATGTTGGCCCAAGAGGATGATGATGGTATGGAATCAGCCATATATTTTATTATCCACACTCTCATTGATTATGACACTTGTTACATGCAAGCATAAAAAGAGTGTTTGGCTATTATCTTTGTAGCTAAGCAATTAAATCACTATATGCTCAATCAGGAATTGAGGTCATAGTAATATCATAGGCCTTATCTACATTCTTAACCCAACTATATGTCTTGCAGAAGGTGAGCCATTTCATTACACTATTGAGTGATTTTGAGTTAATGTATGTAAACAAAATTTCCATTAAAGGATAATTCATCATTGACTAGTTGGTAGAGTCCCCATTAGAAGTTGGTAATCTTGTTAACACTAACTTCCCAGATAAATTAATATACAACATAAAGAAGCTTAAAACTATTACTACTTTATGGCACATAGATATTATAAAATAATTAGTTGATTGTAGTTATCACAAAGGTGTCAACTCACAATAGAGGCAATGCTTTCATATCATAATGGCTAAGTATGTGGTTCTTGATGAGGTTCTATATAATTTTTTAATGGTGAAATGATCCTCATATGTGTGATTAAGAGGAGTAATATAAAGTCTCTTTTCATTTTCACATCAACATCTATTGTGGACACTTCAATAACAACATAAACACTTGAAAAATCCATAATATGGCATATTTTCGGCCTACTCTTGAGCACAACACTATGGAATACATGAAGAAATGTGAGATTTTTCATTATTTATCCCATAGTATCCAAATCCCCACTTAGGCACTTGATCCTATTATCACCCCATGGCCCTTCTCTACTAAGGGGCTATATATTTGATAAGCCTTCTCTTGCTTCTTCTGATGGCCATCACTTTGTTATTATGATTACTAAATATTTTACCAAGTGGGTGGAAGTGATGCCCTTGACTAGTGTGTCTATATTAGTAATTACAAAATTCATTCTTAACCATGTCATTTGTAGGTTTGGTATTCCATAGGTCATTATCATAAATAATGGATCCCCATTTAAAAAGCTTGAGGTGAGTGAACTATGTAATAATTTTTTTATATCACATCACACAATATATTTGTACTAACCCCAAGCCAACAGTCAAGTGAAGGACAAACAAAACATTAAAGTCAATTATGGTCAAGACTGTAAAGGATAACAAAAGAGATTATCACCTTTATCTATATCCTACATTATGGGACTATGGGATGAGTATTCATATTCACAACAACCTCATATTCTCTTGTCTTTAGATCTGAGTAAATTATACCCCTCATGGTATAAATACATAGCCTTTATATTTCTCTTCAATGTCTCTTCGATCATGAATAATATATAAATGCACATCTGATTGAACTAGAAAATTTGGATGAGTATCAACTTATATTTTCACAAAACCACATTGCTTATGTGGATTGTATGTGTTGATAGTAATTTTTTTCATGAATGCCCCATTAAATTAAGAGACATTGTCCTAAGAATTGATAACATAATACATAATAAAAAAGGATAAGGTTATAAATTCAAGTGTAATAATTCATTAGGCCCATGTTCAATGATAAAAGACCTAAAAGCTTGCCTATATGTTTATGCTAAAATGAGAATATCATCCCTCTTATCAATTTTGTCATGATTAGCCATCTCTCAATATAAGTCTAGATGAAGCTAATAAAACTAGTATTTTCTAAGCTTATTAAGAAGCAGAAGCATTCCCTTTGCTCATAAGGATTAGGTCAATTATTATTCCTTGTGAAATTTTGATGATTATTTTTCAACTTTCATTATCTCATATATTTTGGCCCCCCTTCATTCCCTTATTGAATATTGCAAGTCATTTGTTGTGTAAATGAACTAGCTATATCATTAAGTACAAAACAACCATTAACACATTTGTGGTTTTGTAACCATTTATCACATTACATTTACATACATTATATTATATTATCACATATCAATATATAAGTATATCCATAACATTATAAAAATCATATATACATATAATTTCATTATATTTATCTCTATCTAAGTGCATAAATTAAAAAACATACATTACATTACAAGAATAATGCAAGATGTTAGACAATGATCAATCCAAAATTGGTCAAATATCTCTCTTTATAGATATCAAATTTTATGTACATTGAGTCTTATTACAAACACCTCCATAGTGAACAAAGTCTCATAATCAAGAACATTAAAAAATATAGTAAGTCTTAGCTAATATTTGTCTCTGAGCTCCTCTAAAGGCTAAGTTTATAGGACTCCATTCCTCCTCCTAGAAGGATCTGATGTAGAGTGATGAGGGCTTCAACTCTTATTTGAAATCTATGACTTATTCGCACCTCGAGGCAATCTCTACCACTATCTACTCGCTAGATTAAGCATGTCCACATCTCATAGCAAAAAGGTCACTAAGAGTCTCTACTTGAAACTCAAAAGGTGACACCCTCACTTGAAATCTACCATTATTTTTCCTCTATATAATGAGTTGCTCAACTCTGTGATATGTTAAGGCAAATATGTTGGTGTGCCTAGCCACACCTGTAGAGAGACCCCATTAGTTAAGAGTTGATCTCTCATGATCCCAATATCTATTTGAAACAAGTTCACAAGGGTGTATATGATCATGTGTCTCCACTATATGATCAAATATGTAAACACACACACACACAAAACTAAATAAACTAGAAAGTAATGTTAAAATATGGAAAAAGGGATAATTTTTTTATCTTACATGGGTCCCCCTCCTACCAGTTGGGATTCGAGTCCTCATTGGAACTCATCTCAGTATCCTCTTCTATAGCTTCAAGTTTATCTCTAGTAGAGGTATGTCCCCCATATACTCTCCCAAATTGATCACCTCCTCCATCTACCACCTACTTTTGCTATGGGTATTCTCATGGTGGATGTTGTTGGCTACCCATTAGTGATATAACTAGCACCATACCTCTTTCTCATAATAAAAAATGTTGGCCAATATGTACTCTTCCTTCTCTCTGTCTACCTATGACCACTGTTATGATTAAAATCCCTAGTGCCATTTCTTTCCATACTTGTCTCCCTAGTCTGAATTTATAGTCTCTTTATTCCATCTATAAAACACATGGAATATAGGTAGATTTGATACATACTATACCCTAAACTATTGGGGTGACCTATTATCATGGTGCATCTCCACTTGACCCCATTGATCTTGCACTTGTTGTTCTTTCTTATAGGTCATAAGAGTGATGGTATCATGCACCCAATTTTTTACCATCCCTTGATACATCATAGCTACTAAATATGTTGTTATCAAAATTTTCACCACTTGTGATTCATCCCTAAGGGTTGTCATGCCCATTTATTTAAAGGCCCTGATGACCCCCACTAATTTTATCACCACACCTCTGTGATAGGGTGTCATGTGATCATACACCAAACACATGAAAGTGTTAGGTGGTTGATGGATAATGCACCTAACTAAGCAATCCTATAGATATCCTCATAGGTCCATGCTAATACATCTTGAGCCCAATAAAACCTCCTACTCCTCTCATCAATAATCATCACTATTGGAGCCTAGTTGTATAATATATGGTCAGTCCCCTTGTATCTCACTAGCTAATAGGCAAGGATACAAATGATCACCTTGTGGAGGCTCAAGGTCACTAATCACTCAATCCTCACCAACCTCACTATTACATCCTAATTTCACCCTAAGTTTTATAACCTTTGAATCCATGGATTAAGTGGTAATTATTTGATTATTATTACTTTGATTTGAACTTTATGATATATATTGGTTATGGGATAGTGATATATTGATTAGTTTACATGATGTGACAACTAAAAATTCGTATTTATGTACATTACAAATATATATTGGTTAGTTATGCATCATTAGTTGATATATATGATGACTCAAAATAAATACCTACCTATCATGAGGTGGATGCAAGATTGATTCTACTCCCAGCGCATCATGGAGGGAGAGCACCATCAAAGAGGAGGACATAAATGGAATGTTTAGGAGATGATCGAGGAACAACTAGTAACCCAACACACACCATAGTCGAATAACTTGTTTAAACTCCTTGTTTGATTTAGATAGTTTATTTTTGAGAACTAATATACTCCTGATATGATTATGTTTCAGTTCATGCTTATGATGATTTGATTGTGTGATTGCATATATGATTAAATAGTGCATATATATTATCATACAAATGTTATTTTATGATCATCTAGTTGAAGTGAACACTAATATGGTTGCTTACACTAAGGTAGATTATCTAACCCAGTGGTAGGATTAAAAGATTTTTGGTAAATATATTATCTTAGTTTGGTGTCTTTTTATATAAAAGTATTAATAATTGTCTTAACCATATAATTTGAGATATTAACATTGTTTGGTTATGACTCGAGTGGTATTTAATAGTCATCTTAAAGTAATTAAATAGACATTTTGCTAAAATAAAATACTAATTTCCCTATGTGGACTATATTAATAAAAAACTTAAAATGTTTAGATAATAAATATATTTTTAAATGACTTATAAAGTATTAGTTAACATTAGATTTGTCAAATAATTGGCATACTTATCTTCAAGTAAGAATGGTTTTATTTTTAAAAGAAATGATTATTATTTGGAAAAGACTTTCATAACTTGAAAATGGACTTGAGTATTCTTCTATGATCTCAAGCTTCTTATTTTTAATTGGGGATTTCATGTTTATGATTTTTGATGGTGGAGTTCGATTACTTTGAACTTAGCATGCAAAACACAGTTTAAGCTTTAGTCAAAGCCAATGATTAATGAGTAATTAACATGCAAAGAGGAGGGGAATGATAGAATTGAAGTACAATGGATCTATAAAATAATTATTAGAAGTTTCAAAAGGGGAATAGACAAGGAAGAGGATATGGTAGAAGAGGAGGCAAATTTGGGAGAATTGGAGGTGTTGCAAGGTTTTGCCCTTGGTCTCCTTATGTTGTGTAGTACAACACTTAGGTTCGTGACATAGTTTAACCATCTCCTATGGATTCGTTAACTCTGGTGGTTGTATTAGGCACTACAAGGTTGATTTTTTGGTGTAATGACAATCGGTGGTCCAATAATTAGTATCAGATCCAAAGGTGTTAGGTTTGAATCCCTCGCTTGTGCTTTGGGGGGATTATTGAAGGTTTCACCCTTGGTCTCCTTGTATTATACAACACAATGCTTAGGTTTGTGACATGGTTTAACCACCTCCCATGGATTTGTTAACTTTCACATTTGTATCAAGCACTATAAGGTTGATCTTTTGGTGCAATGACAACCGGTGAGCCAATAGGAGGAAGCAAGTAGAGAGGCATCTTCATCTTTCCAAAAAATCCTTACAAGGTTGGTTCTATAATTATTCTTCTTAGAGTATTATTTTGGAATCATGCAAAGTTTAGATACCCTATGAATTATTTATGTGGCATTTTGTTTATAGAACAAATAAAATGGTCTAAATAATGGCCTCTGATATACTCTAATAAAGAAGATAATACGTTCAACGCAAGAATATTAATGCAATGCTAAATATCTAAAAACTTATATTCTAGAAATTATCTATAGTAGCATCTATATATTATAGTTATAGGTGTAGGCATATAATTTGATATAATGGTTGTGTTTAAAACCAACCAAGCACATATTTGTTTATTGTAAATCATGTAGGAGATGAAAACAAGAATTCCATCTAGAATCCTAATGACTTATTTTATATGACTGCATAATTAATTATAAATCTAACTTGTTTTATAGGCATCGTATCTATTATGAATGCATTATATATATATATATATATATATATATATATATATATATATATATATATATATATATACATATATATATACACACACACATATATATATACATATATATATATATCTGTATATATATATATATATATATATGTATATATATGTATGTATATTATGTATATATGTATATACATATATGTATATACATATATGTATATATATATATATGTATATATATATATATATATGTATATATATATATGTATATATATATATATGTATATATATATATATGTATATATATATATATGTATATATATATATGTATATATATATATATATGAGCAATGATTTATTAGTATGACTATGTATTCCTTATAACTGCATATTGTTTTTATAACTGTGTTTTATATATATACAAACATAACACTGGTTATATGAACAAAAAGTCATTTTTTAATTATAAGTCTATAAAAATACCAACGTATATGTTGCCATCCACAGGAGATATGGGATGGATGGGGCATCCATTGAGAATGCTTTCTACTATTGCATGGCAAATTTGCCATTTGCTAGACCAAATAAGACCAACTTCTCAAAAAATAAGATTCACCATTCCCCTGCAAGATTTGCATAAAAGAGACCTGAATATATCTACAAAATAATTGATGCAAACTTTAATTAGAACACAAAAATTTATAATCATAGAGCATGTTCATGACTTTTTAAAATCAAAGAATAACAATGAAGAGATTTCTGAAGGAAATTAAAACTGAGTAATATTTGGTGTCAACTTGGCCAGTTTGCATGAAGATTTTAAGAGAAAAGAATTTAATAAAAGGGAGAGAATGATGCAGCATTGAAGGAGGGTTGATTTGATAGGAGAAGGGGATAACAATGCTGGGAGGAGAGGAGATTTCATTTGGAGAAAAAAAATGTAAATGTACAAAGAAATTGTGTTTCCTCTTTAATGCAAGATTAAATGTTTGATGGAACTTTATTTATGCCTTAGATTTCTATATTGTAGTTTAAATCAAGTTGCACTACCAGCCCAGGTGGCATTGTGAGCTCGAATTCCATTTTTTAAAAATAATGAGCATAATTATCATAGGATCCTTAAGAGAATATAATACTTAAAAAACATGTAGTGCTTTTAACTTTATATATATACAAGTTTAACGGTAAATACAATGACTTAATTATGATGTGCAGTGCCTGTATTCATGCTATTAACTAATTCGAATTAGTTATGCAGTATAACTTTATATATTTCAATAGTTTATGAAATATGCAGCTTAGATTATAAATGATAGTTGGCATTAATTACAATGGTATACATTTATAGGTTTTATGTAGAGTACATATATTTTAGAAATATAGGTATTTTTTAATAATAAATTGCCAATAATATACTATCTAGAAATATGACTGAGAACAATAAAAGACTTCAGACATATTTTAAATGATATCTTATTATTTTAGAGTATATTTATGTTGAAAATATAACTAACAGAGGATTTAGGAGTGAGTATAAAAATAAAGTAAATGGGAGCATCATGTAGTATACTTCTAAGTTTGCTGATAAATATAAACCACTTGGTGAAGAGTTTTCAAAACACTGAGAAATTGATTAGGCTATTGAGGATTTTAGATGATCGTAATGATTATAGTATTTCTATATTGATGAATATTTGTGTATGATACATAACGCAAATGTAATAAATTTTTATAAAGGTGTATACATGGGAAGTATAACTTCACATGAATTTAAGTATGCAGTTTAAACCTAGGGTATACCTGAATGGTATAACCTGTATTTTCTTGATTAATATATATAAGTGTAAATTTGTGTATTCGTGTTTGAGTCGGGTGCTCATGCATAATGAGTTATGATATAAAGGGATGTCATAGAGTTCTACAGTATTAAAGTATGTTATACCTAGATGGTACATACTATAACTATTATGTCTAGACCCATTTTTAAGTAAATGTAGATGTGTTGGGTATAAATATGAATAGTATGCTTTGTAACAATTAATAGGACATTATGTATGTGTGCATACAACTTTGAGAGTGTAACTAAATACTAGGTTAGAATATTATGTGTTTCATAAAAATTGTAACTTGTTTGGTTATATCTAGTTGTTGAATTATAAGCTTATGTTTTCATGTATTTAAGAATACTTTATATGACAAATTGTGGAAAACTAGTAGTCATATCTCAAATTACTAGAACTGTGATAATATGGGTTATCATGGGATGTAGTATGTTTGAAAACTTATTATGGTGGTTGGAATCTAAAGTTAAAAGTATATTTTACCTAGGTGGTATAACATGTAGTCATTATTTCTAGTTTAGTTTGGATAATAATGAAATATTCATTCATAGGTTTGATAGAATAAATGTATTCATTGTTTTCTCCTATGTTTAGCATGTTATATGATATGAGTGCCAACAGGATGTAAATTGAATAACCTTAGGGTTAAAATTATGTTTAGTGAGACATTATCATTCTTGTGTATGATTTACATGTATGTGTGATATCTTGCAATATAATGGGTTTTCTATGATACACTACATGTTTAGTTTAGAAATCATGCAACACATAGGTACTTGCCAATTACTCTAGATTTCCACACCATCACCATCTACTCATCTATGAAAGAGTGTCATTCCCTGATGGGAGTAGTGAGGGGGATTGTTATTTTGTGGCTAGTGTGGAAAAGCGCTTGGATGATGCTCTCCCTCCCCACAACATTACTACTTTTGAGATGACTCTTGAGATTGTCATAGATATTTAAGAGTCTGAGAAACTCATGCTCCAGAGAGCCTTGTATCTTATTTTTGTATTTTGTATTATTGTATTGATCATTGGAAACATTATCATGAAGAATTGTAATTGTCTATTTACTATGGATTGAAAATAGTGGTTGTGTATTGTACCAGCATTGGTTAGATATTTGTTATTACCTTATATAGTAGTAGTATGATGCATTTCCATATATTGATAGTGATCAATGACTATCAAATGTCATGTGCTTATTTATAGTAATCACTATTGGAGTATTTTTTTATGATCTACTTTGATTTAAGTGGTTTAATCTATTTATAGTTTATGTGTTTATTAAAAAAATCATGTATTTTTTAGTTAAGAACTAGTGGGGTTGTTACATGTGGTATCAGAGCTATGGTTCAAACTCTAGGACCTAATGAGTCCATTAGAATTTTTGTATATTTTGTTTAATAGGAAGAAGAATTATGAATGTGTGTGGTACATTGAGTGTGTGCCCTAAGAGCATTCATACCCCCTTAGAGTTGTTAAAGGATTGGTTTATCAAGTGTCTTATTATTGATGGTTATTTAAAGGTGTTTAGGTATGTAAGTGCATAATATAGTTCATGACTTGTGAACAAGAGTTCCCTACCATATTCTTGATCTTTTAGATTGAACACTTCAAGTACAATTACTCTTAGTAATCAAATCACCTTCATTGTTTGTGTTTTGTGTTGTGAGTATTTTAAAAATCATGGAGTGCTTATCACTTAAGTATATATTCATTAGTTTTGTGTCTTATTATATACATAAATCCTAGGAGTGGAAAATCCTATAAGACCATTCTAGATTGGCACCACCTAGTGCAGTGGGAATTTTCTTGTAGTTGAATGTAGATGTCTTGGTTGTGAATTCCTTTGTGTTAGGAGTTTGTTTATGTGGAATTGAGAAAAAGTGTCATTCCTCTTAGTTATCTTAGAGGTGTTTTTTTATTCTCTCACTCTCCTCTTACATCATTTTAAGTTATTGAGAAGATTTATATATACAGGATGTTGATTTAGTGTTTCTTTAAAAGGAAACTTGTTTCTAAAATGTTGTTTAATCTTATTCCCTTGAGTTTGTGGGATAGTGGTTTCTAATTATTATTGAGAGAAGTTGTAGGATTTAATGGATTTATGCATCCTTGTGGTTAATATTTTCCTTCTAGTTGTGGAAGTAAGTTATGATACTACTCTTGCAAATTTTGGTAAGTAGGTAGTAATTTGGTAACTTGGGTTACGATGTTTCCTTTTACCATGTGAGGCTATGTAGGAGTTTTATTTTTGAGATATTAGTTCTCTATTTTCCACTTGTGACTTTTTATAATCACTATTTTATCTAACTTGTGAACTTTGACAACGAAGAGTGGCAAACCTTGAATTTATATTAATTCTAGTTAATTATAATTATTATGTTATTATATACATTTGTTAGCTTGATATTATTCTCTTTTTAAAGCATGTTATTTTGAAGAGTTATTTATGACCTTTTTGGGGGAGCAAGTAAGGTATGAGATGTATAGAACATCTTGGTAGTCTAAAAGGGTTGAAATAAACTTTTAACTTGTTAATTACTAGTTGAGCAAGTAGGGAGACATTTTGTCACATGTTCCTTTATAAGGTTGTAAGGATGTTATAATCTTTAGCCTTTGTATGTTATGTTAATTTTGATATTATTTCTTCTTAACTATGAATATAATATTATAGGTTAAGATATGAAATATGATACTAGTTATGTTTAGCTAGTGGTAACTTAATACAATTTTAAAATGATTGTATGATTCTTTTGGTATGTATGTTAATACATCTGGAATCATTTATCATATAGTATTACTATCTATGATGTATTAGTATAGATTTGAGTTTCATGGAACCTTATGCACATTGTGGAGGTCATCAAGTCATGAAGACCTGAGGAAAGAGTGGTGAATTAGGAACATGAGTTTTAAGTGATAGGAGTGTATCCTACTTAGCCTCACATTGACTCAGTTGTTACTGATTTTAGATCTGACAAACAAACTTGTCAAATTTAGGATTTGATAGATAGACTTGTCAAATTTAGTCGTATGGTCATACACATGTATACTGTAGATGGGTATTCCATAATTTTGTATACATTGAAAATGTAGTATTTTTAGTTCCTACTCATCATTGTACTTGTCAAGAAAGCCATAGAGTAGTGATAGTATTGACATGTTATACTTATCTGAGGCTACACATAGTAGCAATAGTATTAACTTATACACACTATTCTTGTCAAGTTCCCTAAACACTTTTCTCCAGTTTGAGAAAAACATTCTCTAGGTTAGAGAGATGTGTTAAGGGGATGGAAGGTTTTGTGGAACTCTCCCTAACCATTTATTATTGGATTTTGAGATGATATCATGTGTTTTTGGAGAAGTAAATGAAACTTTTACCAAGATATTATAGGCTTGTCTTGCATTTTTAAACCCTGAGGTGGTCATGATAGAAACAATCAACACAAATGGCATTCACAAAACTTGTTTGCATAATAGGAAATGTCATAGAGCAAGGTCTTATGAGACCAATACTTTGAGAATAGTGTTAATTGGGATAACTATAATGAGTTATTCATGTAAATATCTCATTTATTTAGTTACATGATTTGATACTATATATTATGTTATTATTCTATTAAACTATATTTTTTAGCCAGAATTATAGTTTGAATAAGTGTCATCGAGATGATGACCAATTTTAGGGGGGAAGGATGTTGCATCTTGATTTCACCTTAAGGTTTATAACCTTTGAATCTATGGATTAAGTGGTTATTATTTGACTATTATTGCTTTGATTTGAGCTTTATGACATATATTGGTTATGGGATAGTGATATACCGATTAGTTTACATGATGTGGCAGCTATACTTTCTTATTTATATACATTATGGATATATATTGGTTAATTATACATCATTAGTTGATATATATGATGACTTGGACTAACTACCTACCTATCATGAGGTGGATGCAGGATTGATTCTACCCTCAGAGCATGACAAATGAAAATCATCATCAAAGAGGATGGCATAGATGGGATGTTTGGAAGATGACATAAGAATAGCTAGTAACCCAATACACACACCACAATAGAATAACTTATTTAAACTCCTTGTTTAATTTAGATAGTTTATTTTTTAGTGCTAATATACTAATGTTATGATTATGTTTTAGTTGATGCTTATGATTATTTGATTGTGTGATTGCATGTATGATTTAATAATGCATATATATTATCATACAAATGTTGTTTTACGATCATCTAGCTGATGTGAGCACTAATCTGGTTTCTTACACTAAGCAAGATTGTCTAACCTAGTGGTAGGATTAAATGATTTTTGATAAATGTCAATGTCTTTGTTTGGTGTCTTTTTATATAAAATTATTATTAATTATGTTAATCTTAGAATTTGTGATATTAGCATTGTTTGTCTATGACTCGAGTGGTATTTAATAGTCATCTTAAAATAATTAAATAGACTTTTGTTAAATTAAAATAATAATTACCCTAGGTGGACTATCCTAATGAAATGTTAAAATGTTTAGATAATAAATATATTTCTAAATGACTTATAAAGTATTAGTTAACATTAGCTTTTTCAAATAATTGGCATACTTATCTAGTCTTTGCATGAATTTAACTTCGAGTAAGAATGGTTTGATTTTTAAAAGAAATTATTATTATTTGGAAAAGACTTGTATAGCTTGAAAATGGACTCATGTAGTCTTCTATGATCCTGAGCTTATTAGTTTCAATTGGGGATTACATATTTACATTTTTTTATGGTGGAGTTTGATTAATTTGAATTCAGCATGGAAAACATGATTTAAGCTTTAGTCAAAGCCATTGATTAATGAGTAATTAACATGCAAAGAGGAGGGGCATGGTAGAATTGAATGAGAATGGATTTATAAAATAAGTTTTGGAAGTTTCAAAAGGGGCATATATAAGGAAGAGGATACGGTAGAAGAGGAAATTAATTTGGGAGAATTAGAGGAAGTAACCAGAGAGGCATCATCATCTTTCCATCAATTACTTACAAGGTCAATTCTGTAATTATTCTTCTGAGAGTATTGTTTTAGAATCATGAAAAGCTTATATACCCTATGAATTTTTTGTGTGGTATTTTGTTTATAAAACAAATAAAATGGTGTGAATAATGGCCTCTAATCTACTCTAGTAAGATAATACGTTCAACATAAGAATAATAATGCAGTGCTAAATATTTAAAAACTTGTATTCTAGAAATTATCTATAGCAGCATCTATAGTTTATAGTTTTAGGTGTAGTCATATAATTTGATATAATAGATGTGTATTTAAAACCAATCAAGTGCATATTTGTTTATCTTAAACCATGTATTAGATGAAAATAATAATTATGTCTAAAATCCAAGTGATTTGTTTTATATGATTGCATAATTAATTATAAATCTAACTTATTTTATGGATAGCATATCTATTATGACTGCAATATATATATGCTATGCTATGATATGCTTTATTAGTATGATTACGTATTACTTATAATGACTGCATATTTCTTAAATAGACTTTGTATTCCTTATAACTATGTATTGTCTTTATAACTGTGTTTTATATATATATATATATATATATATATATATATATATATATATATATATATATATATATATATATATATATATATGCCCAAGTCACCACCAAATATTCTTCAATTTTAATTTCCTAAAAACATGTCTTCATTGTTATTTTTTGAATTTAAAATGTCGTGAATAGGTTATATGATTGTATAGTTGCATCAATTGTTTTATAATTATATTTAGGTCTCTTTTATATGAAGCTTGTGGGAGAATGGTGAATCCTATTTTTAGAGTAGTTAGTCTTCTTTAATTTGTCAAATGGAAAATTTGCCATGCAGTAGTAGAAATCATTCTCAATGGATGCCCCATCCATCCCATATATCATGCATACAGAAACGTATACATTGGTATTTTTATAGCCTCACATTTCAAAAACGACTTTCTATTCACATATATATATATATATATATATGTGAATAGAAAGTCGTTTTTGAAATGTGAGGCTATAAAAATACCAATGTATACGTTTCTGTATGCATGATATATGGGATGGATGGGGCATCCATTGAGAATGATTTCTACTACTGCATGGCAAATTTTCCATTTGACAAATTAAAGAAGACTAACTACTCTAAAAATAGGATTCTATATCTATATATATATATATATATATGAATAGAAAGTCATTTTTGAAATGTGAGGCTATAAAAATACCAATGTATATGTTTCTGTATGCATGATATATGGGATGGATGGGGCATCCATTGAGAATGATTTCTACTACTGCATGGCAAATTTTCCATTTGACAAATTAAAGAAGACTAACTACTCTAAAAATAGGATTCACCATTCTCCCACAAGCTTCATATAAAAGAGACCTAAATATAATTATAAAACAATTGATGCAAATATACAATCATATAACCTATTCACGACATTTTAAATTCAAAAAATAACAATGAAGACATGTTTGTAGGAAATTAAAATTGAAGAATATTTGGTGGTGACTTGGGTAGTTTGTATGAATATTTTAAGAGAAAGGAATTTAATAAAAGGGAGATAATGATGCAGCATTAAAGGAGGGGTGATTTGATAGGAGAAGGGGATGGGGATGTTTGGAGGAGAGAAGATTTCTGTTGGAGAAAAAAATAATAAATATCCGAATAAACTATGTTTCCTTTTTAATGCAAGATTAAATGTTCGGTGGAACTTTATTTATGCCTCAAATTTCCATATTACGGTTTAAATCGAGTTGCATTGTCAACCCAAGTGGCAATGTGAGTCTAAATTGCATATTTAAAAAAATAATGAGCATTATTATCATAGGATCCTTAAGAGAATCTAATGCTTTAAAAACATGCAGCATTTTTTACTTTATATATACAAGTTTAATGGTAAATACAATGACTTAATTATGATGCGTAGTGCTTGTATTCATGTTATTAACTAATTGGAATTAGTTATGTGGTATAAATATGTATATTTTAATGGTTTATGAAATGTTTGGCTTAGATTATAAATGACAGATGGAATTAATTACAATGGTATACATTTAGAGGTTTTATGTATAGTGCACATATTATGAAAATATAAGTATCTTTTAGTAATAAATTACCAATAATTTATACTATCTAGGAATCTAACTATGAACAATAAAAGACTTTAGACACATTTTAACTTATATCTTAGTATTTTGGAGTATATTTATGTTGAAAATATAACTAACAGAGGACTTAAGAGTCAGTATAAACATAAATTTTATGGGAGTATCAGGTAGTATACTTCTAAGTTTGTTGATAAATATAAACCACTTGGTGAAGAGTTTTTGAAACATTGAGAAACTATTTAGGCTATAGAGGATTTTAGATGATTGTAATGATTATAGTATTTCTATATAGATGAATATTTGTGTACGATACATAGCAAAATTGCAATAAATTTGTATAAGGGTGTATATATGCGAATTATAACTTCACATGAATTTAAGTATGTAGTTTAAACCTAGGGTATAGTTAGGTGGTATAACCCGTATTTGCTTGATTAATATTTATAAGAGTAAAATTATGTATTCATGTTTGATTAGGATAATCATGCACAATGAAATATGATATAAAGGGATGTCATAGAGTTATAAAATATTAAAGTCTATTATACCTAGATGGTACATATTGTAACTGTTATGTCTAGACTCACTTTTAAGTAAATGTATATGTGTTAGGTGTAACTATGAATTATATGCTTTTTAATAGTTAGTAGGACATTATGTATGTGTGCATACAATTTTGAGAGTGTAATTAAATGCTAGGTCAGAATATTATGTGTTTTGTAAAAACTATAACTTGTTTGGTTATATCTGGTTGTTGAATTAGAAGCATATGTTTCCATGTATTTAAGAATACTTTATATGACAAATTGTAGAAAACTAGCAGTCATGTCTCATATTACTATGACTATGATAATATGGGCTATCATGGGATGTAGAATGTTTGGAAACTTATTGTGGTGGGTAGAATCTGTAGTTAAAAGTATATTTTACCCAGGTGGTATAACTTGTAGTCATTATTTCTAGTCTGATTTAGATAATAATGAAAGATTCATTCATACATTTGATAGAATAAATGTATGCATTGATTTCTCCTATGTTTAGAATGCTGTATGATATGAGTGCCAGTAAGATGTAAATTGAATAACCTCAAGGTTAAAATTATGTTTAGTGAGACATTATCATTCTTGTGTATGATTTAAATATATGTGTGATATCTTACAATAGAATGGGTTTTCTATGATACACTGCATGTTTAGTTTAGAAATCATATGGTACATGGATACTTGCCATTTACTCTAGATTTTTGCACCATCACCATCTACTCATCCACAAAGGGAGTGCCATTCCCTGATGGGAGTAGTGCGGGGGATTTTTGGTTTGTGGTTGGTGTGGAAAAGTGCTCAAATGATGCTCTCCCTCCCCACAATAGTACTACTTTTGAGACAACTCTTGAGATTGTCACAAATATTGGAGAGTCTGGGGAACTCATGTTCTAGAGATCCTTGTGTTTATTTTTGCAATTTGTATTATATTGTATTGATTATTAGAAACATTATCATGAAGAATTGTAATTGCCTATTTATTGTGGATTGACAACAATGTTTATGTGTTATACCAGTAGTGGCTGGATATTTTTATTACTTTATATAGTAGTACTATGATGCATTTACATATATTGATAGTGATCAATGACTTTCAAATGTCATGTGCTTATTTATAGTTATCACTCTTGGAGTATTTTTATATGATCTACTTTGATTTTCATGGTTTAATTTATTTATAGTTTGTGTTTATAAAAAAAACTTGCACATTTTTTTAGTTAAGAACCCAATGGGGTTGTTACACTCACACCTTAATTATCACCCATGTCAGATGCATTCAAGTCTCTGAAAAACTCAACCAAACCTAGGCCTCAATACTATCTGTGGAATCTCTTAATGTAATCACTCTACCTATAGCCCACAAACCTAGAATCTGATACATGCGAATGAGAATGATGGTCTAATATTTTAGATCTCATGGGAATAAAAATTTATTCTAATCAGCATCCTATTAGGTTAAGATATCACAAAGTGACTTACTCATTAGGGCAACAATCCTCACCCACACAATGTTAAGAATCCCAGCTTTGTCTAAAATGGAAAACTCGTTGGTTGTCAATTGTCCTAATATCATTGGGAGTGAATCCTACTCCCTAGCTCTAATCCATAAAATGTAGGCACCATTAAAACATGAGAATAAACAATTTTAATTATTTTTATAGTCTTCAAACACAATAAAAAATACTAAAAATGCCTTGTGGTGAAACCAACAATTAATGTAGGCAGTGATTAAAAAATCATCGATATTTAAAAATTGGTAGTTACACAACCACAAAAATAGTTATGAAACCACTACACAAGGCTAATGACTATGTAATCTCTATAATAATCATGCAACTGCAAGGGAAGATGCATAACTATTAGTTTAAAAATATTAAAGGTTTTGCCCTAACATTGGCAGTTCCTCTAGCTATACTTGCTTACCCCAAAACCTTCCAAATGGCTATACAATTCATATAAATTCACAAAATTTTAAGACTTAATTAACCTATACACCACTACAAACCACCCCCCCCCCACATAATAATTTTAGAAATTACTAGTCCTAACATGGATTTTTAACAAAAACTCAAACTTAGGGCTATAAAAAAAATCAATGTAACTTACCTGCCACTGTATGACATTTGATGATGTTGGTACCCATACCATATTATCATCATCCTTTATAATCTAAATACTCTCTCATATGATTCCATCACAAGGATCTTAGAGCTTGAATTCTCAAACTTGAAAATGCATAAATGACTTTTAAATTTGAAAAGTTTTTCAATATATAGTTGAATATTTTAGTTGTTGAATTTCAAAAATTCTCCATTTTTGGTAATTTTCCTTCAAAACTAAATTTTACCACATACAATTTATTCATTAGTTTTTAAGCCATGAACTAAAATTGAATAACTCAAAAAATGTATTATAATGTTTCACTTTCCATAAATTTATTGAAAAACATGTCATTTTTCCATTTTAGTCTAGTTGGTTGACATCACCTCACTCAACACCAAATATAGTCCCCCAATAATATGGTTTAGGTAAAATTTATTACCATCCCTAAGTAATGGTAACACTTGTTTATATTTTGAATCAATTAGTATATTTTTATCTTTTATTATAAAATTGCACTTGACTCTCATTTTTCTTACAGGTCACGAGGGTGTCTCAACTGGTTTTGATGCACCGCACAAGTAAGTGAGACAAGTTTCATAACCCTCATTTTAGTGTATGACTACTTGGGAAAAACACCCTTACCAACTCATGATGAGGTGTCTCCCTGAGGGGGTAAAATGTATGCACCTTTTGCATGTTGCAACATTTTGAGAAAATCTTATGATGATGTGAGGATATCCATTAAAACATGATTATACTTGGTCTTTTCCCCCCTTTATAGCTTTTCACCTTTTCATTTTCCTTGTTGATATGTCAATTTTTCCTTTTCTAAAGTTTTTTCCTTCAATTTTTAATTTTTTGATAATAGATGGTGAAACCAACACAATGTTTCACTTGACTATTGCAGCAGTTCTACAAATTTCCCCATTGGTTTGCAAAAATTTCTCAATGGTTTTCAAAAACATCAATATTATTTCATAACTGCTACCTACATATAATTATGGTTTTGCCATTGTAGGAATATTTTTGAAACTTACTCCCAAGAACATAAGTTTTCACATGTTTTATGTGATTTTAGTAATGTTTTTATATGTTTATCTTTTTTTCACCTTCTTAATCCCCTAGTACACTCTTTATCATGATTATGTCAATTTTAACAACTTACAAGTTAACTCCAACAAGCTCCCAATCAAGTTCAGTTAAATCCTACTTACAACTTATTTTCTTGCCTTACAAGTATTTTATTTTTATTTAAATTTTGGATCTAAAACTTATATAAGAGATTGGAGCTTATAGGTTTTATAGATAAACATTATACCTTCTATTACTTTAGGATAATTATGACCAAATTTTATTGTAATCTTCTATTCATTCATATAAGTTGAATAAAAATACCCACAAGTTTGCATCCAGTACTCTGCCATTTCATGAGTAACCAAATACAGTTTAGTTGTTTCTTCTTCCAGCCTAGTGTTATTTCCCCCCTCCTTTCTATAATCTTGTTAGATATTTCCTAGATCATTCATTGAGAAATACATACAAATCTAGTGACCCAAGGATCAAATATTTCCATCAACTTTTTCATCGTCATCTGATCTATGCTTTGGTCAAATTGGAGGATTTATTTTATTCTATATTTTACTAAATAATTTTTTCATTAGATTAAATTATTTTTAATATTAATATATTTCATTAAAAAAAATTAATTAGAAAAATTTCAAAATAAATAAATTATCTTTCCCTTCTCTCCTTACATTAAAACAATTATTTTTTCATCCTAGTTGCATTGATACATTATAAATCTGGAAGAACGGGTAACTTTCACATTAGATCAAAGATATATAGGTGAAATTTAATTTTTATTATATTCAATAAAATAAATCTCAAATTTTAGTTTTTAAAAGCATACAAAATTACGCATAAACACAAATAGACAACTTACATACATGAAACTAGAAAACCCCAAAAAAATGTTTTCATTTTGAATTGTTATATATATATATATATATATATATATATATATATATATATATACCAAAATTATTTTCACGTAACGCTCATACAATAATCAAAAACTCAAAAAACTTGCATATTAGCTTGCATGCATGAACTAGATCTTGAAATTTAGATTGCATTGAAAATACAAATTTGAGTTATATATCTAGTTTTCCATTTTAATATTCAAGATTCAAAGTGAATATTAGCTTCTCATTTTATTCACATTGATTTTTTTTTTTAACATCCATTTTAGCACACACATAAATTTATGCATCTTAAAATTAAGGGAAAAGATTAAAAAAATCAGCACTTGTATCGATTAATTTAAGTTCATTTTTTATTAACATTGCATTCTTAAAATATCAAGAAAAGAATAAAAAGAGAAAATATTTCATTTCCCTTTGCTTTGAGTATTCAATTTTAGTAGTAGTGTAGTTTTATTTCACTTTGGAAAGCCTTGTAAACATAAATCAAACTCAATTAAAAGCCTTATCAAAATAAGAATAAGTCCAAAATTTGATAAAACATAACATCTAACTTTAAAATTAGAAAGTACAACTTTCAAAAATCAAATCAAAATAAGAAAACATGATTCCAAGCTTCTAAACAAACGTTACCTCGCTTTCAAATCATGCTTCAATAACAAGCTCATTTACAGTAGTATAAACATGTCATAGAGTGCTCACCCCCATACCATCGAACAACATCCAAAGTAACATAAAATTAGAATTTAGGATATAATTTTTCTACTCCATTCCTTTCCCCAACCTCATTATCAACAAACTAAACACTCTTGACAAGCAAACATATCTAGTATAAGCCAATATAGTAAGGCCAATATGTATTCTATCATGTCAAGTGAACAAATTGAAAATCAAATTCGTTATTTCTTATCCCTAGGTCTAGCCTCGTTATATCTCATTTAATTTGTGGATGACAATGTTTAGTAAAACCTAACCCAACAAAGAAATCAAAATCCTAAGAGTCCTTTATCCCAACTTCACCCAATTCTAAGAGCCTGGTTTAGATTAAGAGTTTTGCTACCTTGTCCTTACCCAATCTAAAGGTTAGTGTAAATCTATCACATCCCAATTCACTATCCTTAATCCCTCAATTTTTAATTATAACTTGAATATATAATAGATAAATGTTAATCCATAATATCATTTGGAGAAAAGTCATCATGCTCAAAAGTAATAAGGTTCTCACTCTCTGTCAAATATCTAACAATAAAGGCGAAGTGAGAAGGTTAGGTATCACTTGGAAAAGTAGTTTACTGTAAGGCCTTGTAAAGAATATTGATGTAAATATTTTTCCTTTTAAGTAATTCTAGAGTGGATATCTTTACTTGAGTATTTTTGAGTTGATCTACGATATCATAATATTTAGTTACTTGTAGTTTAAGCTTTGTAAATAAGGGGAGATTGGGAGGAATGTTTTGGTTATTCCCACCTTGAGATTAAGAAGGAATATGATTTCCTAGAGCATTATTTTTTCTATCCATCCTTTGCATGGTATGGTCAACATTACATTTGGAAATGCCTTTCAAATCCATAAAAGACATGACTCTGTAGAGCACTAAGGCTAATATATCATTAGTAAGTGTAGCAAAACATGAACATAAAATAATATAATAACCACATGAAACCCATAACATGTATCATAAAATTATCTAGCATTCTATGATATATCATTGAAAGCAAAAAATTAAACATAAATGAACATTTTTATACTAATAACATCATACCTAAGAATACTACCATCTATAGTAAAATATAAAATATACATAGATATACAAGACTTACAATGAAATGAATAAATAGATCTAAAGATATGTGACACTAAAAAAACCCTAATAAGGATTAAACAATAGAGCAATTAGTGCTAGAGAAGGTTAGACATGAAACATTGCAAGCCATATGTAAATGTGACACTATGAAAAATAAATATCTAGACCTAAGAATAGGGCACAAGACATAAAGGGTTTATGAAATCCTAGGATAAAATCATATCCACCACAGAACAAGCAATATCTTAGCCTAAGGGGTGTAAGAGAGTGCAATTCACAAAAATATCATATAGGAAAATGGGTTTACATCAAATTTAAATGCATATACCCATAAACATTATAATTAGGCATAATGATATCTAAATATTAATTTGTATCACTCATAGAAAATGTGTTGAGGTAAGGGATCTCAAATGATGTGGTACAATATATTAAATTTGAATATATAATTTATAATTTCCCTTGTTGAGATAATTAAAATTCATGATCTGATATATGTATATTATTTTCTCCTTGTTGCAAATGATTCTTTATGGACTTCGTAAATTTACTATGGAGACATTTGTCTATGAAAACACTCACATAATCATGAGATACTATGTATCCATTATCCACTTCAAATGATATATCTTTAATTTTATCATCGGTTTGAATCCTTGATTTATCCTCACTATACCCAATACCTTTCTTATATTTATGAGGATTTGGAAGAATGGTCACTATTATACTTTTATCACTTTTACCTAAAACTTGACAATTATAACCCATTTTATGTGCACATTTCATTCCAAACCCATACTTTTCCAAAGGTTTTTAAAAGGCTAGGAAGTTTATTTTCATTACATTTATTGTAACAAGCATCTACCATATGCCCTTTATCCTTATCTGTGTTTGATTATTATTCAATATTTAATGATGTTTGAATTGGAATTCCATAATCTTGAGGGGTAATATAGAGTTATCTAATGTCAAATACACTCATATCATCTCTATATTCCATAGGGCCAAATGGTGTAAAAGTTATCTTGGATAACTTATCATCTATATTATTAAATTTATAATCTTTATTTTCAACATCTTCTTAAACTTTAATACAATCACCAATTTCAAAGGTTTACATGTGATAAATTAGAATGATTTGTTGAAGTGTCTTATGATTAATTGATTCTTACTCAAATGTGGCATAATAATATAATAGGTCTCAATCATTCTATAAAATATGAAAGTACGTCATCTATTGGACATGTATATATAAATCCCTCATGTATGAACTTTAAACATATATTTAAATTATATGAGATACCACATATATCATGAATACAAGGTATCCCAAGTAAAATGGTATAACTCACATCATTAGAACTATAACTTTAAATTAGGTGGCTATAACCTTAAGTCCAAAGAATATATCTAAAGTGATTATGCCATGATCCTTTCTTGATTGATTATCAAAACCTTTAATGATAATTTTTTTTGTTAACAAGGGTTGTCTTTTTAACTTATAATTACAAAATAAACATCTCATTACAAATTTTTAGCACTAAACCATTATACAAAAAAACCCTTTTGATACCTCAATTTTTAATTATAACTTGAATATACAAAATGTAAAAGTTAATACATAATATTATTTGGAGGAAAATAATCATGCTCAAAGGCAATAAGGTCCTCACTATCTATCAATGATCTAATAATAGAGGCAAAGTGAGAAGGTTAGGTATCACTTGGAAAAGTACTTTATTCTAAGACCTTGTAAAGAATATTGTTGTAAACATTTTTCCCTGTAAGTAATTCTAGAATGGATATCTTTACTTGAGTAATTTTTAGTTGATCTAAAATATCATAATATTTAGTTACTTGTAGTTTAAGTTTGGGTACTAAGGGGAGATTGGGAGGGATGTTTTGATAATTCACACCTTGAGATGAGAAGGAATATGATGGCTTGTTGCATTATTTTCTCTATCCCTTCTTTTCATGGTGTGGCCAACATCATAGTAAGTCACCATACATTTGGAAATGCCTTTGAAATCCATAGAAGAAATGTCTTTGTAGATCACTAAGGCCAGTATATCATTATTAAGTGTGGTGGTGTTAATGTAGGTTTACATTCCATTTAATGATTTTTCCCTGCACATGTTTAGTTAGATTACTTAGGTGTCTTTTTCGGTCATTGTGAAAGATAACCCAACATTCATGAGGAAGTGAAGACATGTTTAGCTTTCACCTATATAACGTACCTTCCTAAAGATTTATATCTAATGATGTTAATGCTAATATTGTAATGTTTTGATTGTTGAGTAATAAGCTTCTTATATTTCATGTTTGATTTCACTACAACACATAGGTAATTTCTTTGTGTATTCAATCCTATCTAGTAGATCCTTAATTATGGCCCATTCTGACAGGGTGTCAGAGATTTTATGATAGATGAATACCATTGTTCCTATTTTTAAATCTTGAGTTTCAGCTTGCATGTCAAATATATACCATTAGTTGACCTAACTATTGAAGATTCACTCTTTCCCATATTTTTTTCTTCTTATGGGGTTCTTTGTTGATCCAGATTCAAACAAAAAGAGAAAGGTGTCCCCTGTTGGTTATATTTCATCTTGTAGGTTTTCATTTAAAATGACCCACTCCATTAAATTCAAAAGGTGTCAAAACCCTATGATCGACTGTAAACATGACCTAGTTTTGTGACATTCAATTTTTATCTTTTTGGAGGGTTTTAGGGCTTTTTAATAATTTTACACAAATTAATACAATTATGTTCTCCAAGGGAAAATAAAATTTTGGGTTTTTCTAGGTTTTTGGAGATCCTTAGTGGGTCTTTGGTAGATTTTAAAGAGGTGTACCAGATCTGGTAATTTTGTGATAGGTGGTGTTTCCTTACTTGTGTGCAGATTATTAAAACTTTGAGTCTTCCCTACACTATAAGAAACTCTAGCATTTATATCATTTTCAGAACTATTATCTCCTCTGACACATGCAAATAATTCACCTACCTATGATTCTCAAAAATTTGACATCAAAATTATAATTTGTATGGGTAGGGCAAAAGTCTGACATCAAACTTTTTGATTGCATCAACAACTCCAAGTTCCACTGCTAAAACCATTGACTGCTCCAACAGCCTAAAGTTTTAATGTCAAAACTAATGACTACTTTGGCAATCCATAACCTCAACTACTAGAACTCCTGACTATTTCAATAGTCAAAAGTCCCATTCTCAAAATTGCTTCAATCTCTGGCATTATTCAGACCTCTCAAACTTTTAACCATTGTAAGAGAGCCTTACATCCCTGACACTCAACCCCAACATCAGACTTTTCAATTTCTAGGATGGCCAAAAACTTAGATAAATATAGGGGATAGTTACAAACCTAATAGACACTCCCAATGAATTATAAGGGACCCTAAAACTATGATGATGGCCATGGGGACATCAAGTTTAAGCTCATAAAGTGTAACATTATTCACTAGAAATTTAGAGTCATTTTTTGGATGATGTCACTCCCACATCAATGTGGCATCAATCAAAGTGGGGAGGAGCACCCAAAAAATGTATTATCCCCCTGGTCATATGATGTGGTCACATGGAGAGGGATTAAATCTTGATTCATATTAGTGGGGGCTTAACCTTAACACTTAAGTCAAACTTTGTGCATCATTTTTTTCTCAAATTTTACAAAGTAGAGATTGCCCTTACCATCCATAACTTCAAACATGCATAAATCTTAGCCTTGTACTCCTTTTAAGGTGCCATTTTTTTAAAGTATGAGTTTTTTGAGATCTACACATTGGTAATAATATCGTGCCTTGTAAATTTTAAAATTTATAGATTCACAGGAGATTACATATTCTTAGTCTTTTAGTACATGCAGTTTAGTGCATAATTATTTTTTGTACCATGTATCAGAGTTCAGTTTTAATTCTCACACCATTCAAATATCACAAGTGGAAAGTCAAAATACAAATCCTCTTGAGGAATAAAGGCTTACACCAGATCATTATGGGTATAGAAACATAACCTACACTCGAAGCAGAAAAAGTGAAGTTGTACAACAAAAGTAGAAAAACCTACGGTCTATGGTGCTTGTCTATATCTCATGACTTTCTCTTTCATATTGAATTTGATACCACTCTAAATCAAGTGTGGACCATATTAGATAAAATATTTGGAAAGAAAGACATAATGAGAGGTCATGAGTTGGATAATGAGCTCATTATTTTGAGCCCAGGCAATTTCAATACGATACAAGATTTCTTCACAAAGTTCAAATCACTTAGGTTATAGTTGAAACTATGTGTCATTGACAAAAAATATGATCAATTGATTCTTTCCATCCTTGCTAAATTAGGTTATGACTATTTTATCTTCGTTTCTACCTTTCACACCACCAAGTGTGCCCTTAAAGCTACATGGACCATGTCATCCTTAGATGACTTTACTTCTGAATTGCCTTGAGAGCAAGGAAAAAATATTCAAATGGGTACACTAAAGTCCTCCAAATCACATACCTTAATTATGATTCATGACAAATAAAAGGCTTCTAGTAATAAGGAGGAGAAATATAACAAGAAGGATGTAGAACAAAAAAAGGGTTAGAAATCTGATGCGAAGTCAAATGTATCAAAAGAGTCCTCCTCTTCATATGGGAAATCTAATAAAGAATGACTCACTTGTGCCTGTTTCAATAAATATGGGCATGATGAATGCAAATACATGAAGAAGAAAATTGATCAACTAAATAAGATACTCGAGAAGCACAATATCATAGTCCCTAATTGTTTTAATCATATTTCATCAACACAAGAGTCTTATAAGGCCAAAGAGAGTAAAAAGGGAAAAGCACTTGGTACAATTAAATCCTATCGTTCTACATGGGTTATTTATTTTGGTACATTACACCACATGGATTCATCACAGGACTTGCTCTCATCTTTGGAGCCTCATTCTATGTCTTCCATCTTGTTGGGTGACAATACTTACACAAAAAATTTGGGAGTGGATCTCTTAAATTGAATGATGGGTCATTTCATGATGTTTTATGTGTTCCCTCTTTATCTACCAATCTTGTATCTATTTATCTAATTATTCACATCAATTCAAACAAGAGAGTTGAATTCAAACCTAATTTAATGGTCATTATGGAAGTAGATAGTGACTCCATTATTGCATTTAGAAAAGTAGATCACCGATCATGATTATATACTTTCTCACATTTTGATCTTGATTAAATCTCTACTACACTGCTTACTTATTTAAATGGGATGATTAAATTATAGCATGAGCAATTTGACCATCTTAACTATCACTACCTAGAGTAAATCAGTCATCATGACATAGTTATAGGGTTTCCATGAGTTAAGTTTTCTTATGGAGATTGTCAGGGTTACATACTTAGTAAGTATCCTGAGGAAAAGTATGGCAAAGGGAAATCACATAGAGCTAAACAGATATTGGAGATTTTACATAGTGACATTTTTGGTCCATTTCCAAAACCTTCATTCAACAGGACTAAATACATGCTTACTTTCCTCTATGACTATTTGAGGCATACTTGGATGTATTTTCTTAAGTAAAAAATCAGAGGTGTTTGATCATTTTTAGGAATTCAAGTCACTTGTATAGAAATAATCAGGTTACTAAATATGGTGATGGGTATGTCAGTAACCATTTTGAATAATTCTACACTTCAAAGGGGATTAAACTACGTCATATAGTTCCATATAGTCCTCAACAAAATGTTGCTGCAAATTGCAAGAATAGGTCCTTGAAGGAAATGGCCAACTGTAAGATATATTCCAAGTCTCTTGTACCTTAGTATTAGGTCAAGGCCATCAACTATGATAATTAAATCAAGAATTGAGTTCCTTGTAAAGCATGGAATGGAGTCACTCCATTGGAAACCTGGAGTGGTAGGAAACCCATAGTGAAGCACTTTTGAGTGTTTGGATTTTCTGTTATGGCCTACATTCTGAAGAAGAAATGTAAGGAAATAGAAACTTAGAGTTAGCCTTACATCTTCATTGAATATCTTGAGGGGTTAAGGGATATAGGATTATCTATCATACCACTCATGAGTTATTCATTGAGAGGAGTGTTCATTTTCAAGAAGGTCCTTTGGACTCCATAATTGACACCTATCCTCCTTCCTTAGATGCACTAGAATTTGATGATTTAGATCTGCCCGAGCAACTTCTTGATGATCTATATTATTCTTCTATTTATGATGATGAGAGTAATTATGAGGATTCCCCTCCTCCCATAATATCTTAAAAGGATGAGAAATCTCCTCCCGACTCTCTAATCACTAGTCCTATTTGGGATAGACAGACACTGGAGATCCATCACACACCAAGTGAACACATTTATGATTCTAAGATGCCCCACATGATTTCATTACTTTTACTTCTAATCTACATTCATTTCATGAGGCATTAAGCACTCCTGATTGGGATACTACTATGAAAGAAGAGTGTGGTTCCTTGCTAAGGAACAACACTTGGGATTTAGTCCCACTTTCTAAGGAAAGAAAACTTATTTGATGTAAGTGGATCTATTAAACAAAATTTGTAGTAGATGGGTTCATAGAAAATTTCAAATCATGTTTGATAACAATGGGTTTTTCTTAGGTACCTAGCATTGACTATATCAAGACATTCACCCTAATTTCTAAAATGAATTCAATCTGACTCACTCTCACTATTTCCACAACACATCATTGAGAGGTTCATCAGATAGATGTGAAGAGTGTCTTTCTTCACGGTGACCTCAAAGAGGAAATATACATGGAGTAACCATAAGAATTTGTAGAAGATTACTCCTTAATTTTCAAACTTTAGAAATATATTTATGGCCTCAAATAAGTTCCTTGAGCTTAGTTTATTGATATGAACTCCTTTATTCTTTAGATTGAGTTCACTAGATGTCATTCTAATCTCAATGTATACATTTTGTGACAAAATGATTCACTATTGATTTTGGTTCTCTACGTGGATGACCTATTGATCATAGGGATTTCTTCATCCACTATCAAAACAATGAAAATTGCTTTGTCTAAAAAGTTCTCAATGACTGACTTAGACTTATTGCATTGCTTCATCAGGATTAAAATTTCTCAGTCTGACTCTAGGATCATTATTTCACAAACCAAGTATGTTCTTGATTTGCTTACATGGTTTAACTTGGCTGACTATAATCTAGATTTGACTCCTTTTCTATTTGGTGTGAGGCTTGAGGTTGATTATCCATCTCCTTTTATTGATGTTACCTATATTGATAACTCATTGGCAGTCTCATTTATCTTACGCACACTAGACCTAATATTTTATATGTAGTGGGCATAGTCTCTAGATTTATGTAGGACCCACATGAACTAGATTGGAAAGCAACTAAGTAGATTGCCCACTACATTCAAGGTACTCATAGTTTTAGGATTCACTATGGAGTGTGCATCAATGTTGAATTAATTGGGTATATAAAGCTAGATTGGGTTGGTGACTTTTATAATCTACTTTAGGCTATAGTTTTTCTCTCAGTTTAGGTTAAATTAGTTAATCAATTAAGAAGCATAATGTTATTAATTTATCTTATACAAAGGCAAAATATAGAGGATCTATTAATGCTACCATTGAGGCTATTTAGTTTCATGGGATTCTCACTACATTTAGCATCCAATTTTGATGACCAATAGTCATTTTCTATACAAACCAAAGCAAAATCTAGATCTACAAGAATCCGGTCCTCCATCAACAAACTAAGCATATCGAGATTCACATGTATTTCATTTGGGAGCTCATCCATGAGCAAGTCATTGATCTCTGCTACATCCATAAAGCAGATTAAATTGTTAATATATTTATCAAACCCTTCATTCAGAGAAAGTATCTTCATTTGTAGGCTCATATTGGGGTTCAGACAACTTTGAAATCCTCCTTTGGAGGGATTTTATTGTACTTGGGTGCCTCATCAGGCCTTTGTGCTAGGACCCAATTCTACTACCCACCTAAACTATGCTTAAGGGAGGTGTTAGTATAGATTTTTATTCTATTTAATTGTTTTTCCCTACACATATTTAGTTGTCTTACTTAGGTATCTTTTTAAGTCATTGTGAAAGATAATTCCACATTCATGAGGAAGTGAGGATATTTTTATCTTTCACTTAATAATGTACCTTCCTATGTATTTTATGGCTAGTGATACTAATGTTAATATACAATCTTTTAATTGTTGAGTAATAAGTTTCTTCCAAATCATGTTTTTTTTTTTTAACTCAAAAGGGGGTAAAAATTTATTAAGCACCAAACAAGATTCCAATTACAAGATTTTCTCCTGATCCACCAGTTAGACCAGCTTTTGACACATATTCACAGGAAGCATATTCAGTTCAGTGATATTCCAGGAAGTCCCATTCTCTGAGGCCCACTTGGCCAGAGTGTCTGCCACTCCATTCCACTCTCGGGGGATGTGTTGAAAGGAAATCAAATTTAAGGACTGACTAAATTGCCTAATCTGTTGAATAATGACTTTAAAATTCCACTCAACCTTATCAGAATTATCCTTATTTAACAGATTAATCACAACTTGTGAATCCGACTCACAAATGACATTGAGATGACCGTGAACACAACAATTTTTCACAGCCTCCAGAATAGCCTCGGCTTCCATCTGATTGTTTGTATGACAGCCTTTGTAAATGGAAAATAAAAATTGAATGTTACCAGAGCTATCTCGCCTGATTCCTCCAATTCCAGCCGATCCTGGGTTCCTATGAGAGGATCCATCGGTATTTATTTTAAAAACACCGTCCACAGGGGGCTTCCAACGTCCAGTTCTGTTAACAGGCTGTACCTGTCTCTTCCTCCCATTCGCCAAACTACTACCATCCATATCCGCTCCAGCCTTGTGCAAACTTACACCCAGGCGCGTCCAAACAGCCTCTGCTCCAAGATCACCAGCAGAGTCCGTCGCGCCCCTAGCAGAAATGGTCTCTTGGAGAGCGTTGGTTATTTTGAGCCATAGCAGACCCAACTCCAGCCACTCTCCCCTGAAGATGCGTCGGTTCCTTTCGAGCCACAAGTGCCATAGAATGAAGGAGTGAGCATTCTAAAACAGGGCATTTTTGATTGGAGCTTCTCCCAGATGAGACCAAAAATGATTAAGATTGGAGACGTGCCTGCAAGGAACATTCCACGCCCTCCACCACAGGTGCCACACTTGAATAGCAAAAGAGCATTGGAAAAAGAGATGAACTCCAGTTTCCTCACTGTTATAGCACAAAAAACAAATAGGTCCCTGAAAGCCCCTCCTCTGGAGATTGTCCCAGGTGAGACATCTCTTGTGTGTGAGCAGCCAAAGAAAAAAATTGCATTTGGGCCAAGCCCATCGGTTCCAAATATTCTTTCCCCACTGAAACTGCCCAACCTCCACCGTTTGCTCAATCAGGGTCCTGTATCCTGCAGCCACAGAATACTGACCCATTACATCACCACTCCAAGCAAGAGTATCATGCCCCTGCAGCGCACTACACCTTCTAGCATCCAGAATCTGGGATAAAACAATCCTCTCCTCATCTGATCCTCCAGGCGGCCAATCAGAGGAATGTTTCCACCTGTAGCCAATGCTCGTTCCCATATTATAAGACTCCTTGTATTGTATCACAGTATTCCATCCTACAGCATGAAAGGAGTCTGCAAGAGAATGCAGATGAGGATGTGAGTGAAGCAAAGGTGGCGCCCCATCTTAGGAGTCTTCCCAGAATAAGGCCTCCGATCCACTGTTGCAAACCCAAAAAAGACTATTTTTAACCAAATGCGCTCCAAGCTTGAGGGTACTCCAAATCATCGATCCTTTCCCCTCAACAGGAGTTCTGGCTATATCATGAAGGTTAATGCCCAGAAGATATTTGGCAGTCAAGATTCGGGCCCACAAGGAAGAATAGTAAGTGCACCAACGCCAGTAGAGTTTGGCCGCAAGTGCTTGGTTAGCTAAAATAGTCGAACATAAGCCCATGCTGCCTTCTTTCTTTGGGCTGCATACCGTGTCCCAATTAATGAGACTCCACTTAGAATTGTAAAAATTGCCACTCCACAAGAACCTCCTAGAAAGTGCATCATACTCTTTTAAAAAATAAACTGGTGCACTCTGAACCATGCATCGGTATATAGGAAGAGCTTGGATAACTGATTGGAGCAGAGTTACTCTACCTGCTGTAGAAAGCCATCTATAAGTCCAATGGCTTACCTTTTATCTCAGTTTATCCAGAATATTTTGCCAAAATAACCTGGGCTGTCGTCTCACCACAATGGGAACCCCTAAATACACCACAGGTAGTGTATGAATCTGGAACCGGAGTGTAGCAGCAATTCTCCTCTGAATAGACTCAAGGGTATTAAAAAAGAATATCAAAGATTTTTGTTCATTAATCTGTTGCCCTGAGGCCGCCAAATAATTATCCAGCGTTGCTCGGAAAGCTTCCGCCTCCTTTACCCGTGCTTTACCTGCCAGGATAGTGTCATCAACGAATTGGAGATGGGACAAGGTGGCAAGCTCACCTTCCCATTTCCAACCCTGTATCAGATTCTGGGAGACTCGACTCTTGAAGAGCCACCCAAACCCTTCGGCCATGAGAATAAACAGATATGGGGAGAGTGGATCTCCTTGACGGAGACCTTTGTAGGCTCTAAAAAGTTTCGTAGGCGCCCCATTAACAAGAACCGAGAAGGAAGGCGTGGCAACACAACTGAACACCCAGCTAATCCAGTCTTGCTTGAACCCAAAGGCCTCCAAAATTTTGCGTAAAAATCTCCAGCTAACTCTGTCATAGGCTTTCGCAAGGTCAAGCTTAATAAACATCGCTCTCTCTTGTGAAGTACTCATAGAGTGGATAGCTTCTGATGCTATCACCACTCCATCTAAAATTTGTCTGCCAACTACAAAACCTCCTTGCTCCTAAGAAATAAGATTGGGGAGGAGTCCTTTCAGTCTTTGTGCTATAAGCTTAGTAATTATTTTATAAACCACGTTGCAAAGCGCAATGGGCCTAAACATCTCAAGCTTATTCACCTGCTCCTTCTTCGGGATTAGCACCAGGAATGTAGCATTCAAAGCTCTAAGCATTTCCTTGCTTGAGTAGGATTCGTGTATGACACTCAACAAATCTTGCTTAATTATATCCCAGTATTCTTGAAAAAAATTAGTAGGGAATCCATCTGGTCCAGGGGCCTTGCCTCTCTTCATGCTGAACAATGCTTCCTCCACTTCCGCCACTCCGATTGGGTGCATAAGATCTTCATTCATTTTTATCATCCACCAAGGATGGAATGCAGGATAGCACTACATTTTTTGCCCTTTCATCCAGCAGTGGTTCGCTAGCAAAGAGGTCAGAGAAGTATCGAACCGCTTCTCTGCTAATATCCTGAGAGGAAGAGAGGTGCGTCCCGTCCTGTGTAAAAAGAGAGGTAATAAAATTTCCATTTCATCTTCCTTGAACAGATCTGTGAAAGAAGGCCATATTCTTATCTCCCTCTTGTAGCCAGTCATTGTGTGCCTTCTGCTTCCAAAAAATCTCCTCTCGAAGCTCCCACTCAACAAGTGCTTTTGCTGCTCTAGATTCCTCCAGGCGAAGGTCCTCTGAGAAGCCATAGTCTCTTATTTGCCTAGTTATGCCATCCAACTGGTCCTACATTTTCCTCTTCATACCCTGTAAGTTCCCAAAATAGTTCCTGTTTCAGATCTGCAATTACCTTTTGACATATTGAAGCTTTTTCAGAAAGGAGTACATGGTTGTTCCAAAAGTAGGACCTCCTTATCTCCACCATTGTTCTATGAGGTCATGTAGGGAGGGGTCACGGAGCCACATCAACTAAAATTTAAATGGAGGCTTTTTAGGACCACAAATCTGACCAATAGATAGTTTGATAGGCTAGTGGTCCGAACCCCTCCAATCCAAAATCTCACAAGTGAGAGTGAAAGCACTAGACTGCCAAAAACATGAAACTAAAAATCTATCAAGGCGTTCAGAAATGGCCGCATTACCTGATCTTCGATTGCTCCAAGTAAATAGCCCATTTGCAGGTTTCACATCCGTGATGCGAAGTGATGCAGCATTATGGCGAAGACACTCTGAGGAGGGGCCTAAGCAGTTTATTCCCCCTCCCTTCTCTTCCAAGCTCATTATTGCATTGAAGTCGCCTACTACTATCCATGGAAGGAACGAAAAACATTGGCAAACATAGCGGATATGCGCCCAAAGCTGTTGTTGTCCCTCAATATCTCTAGGGGCATACACTGTGGTAACCAGGCACAATTCACCGGTTTCCAAAGATGAGGCTGTCATTGACAAAGCTGAAATATTGGAAATCCAATGCAATGGCAGAATTTTCCTCTGATCCCATCCCATAGCTAGTCCTCCCGAACTACCTCTGGCTCCTATACATTGCCATTACCCATTATACCAGATGTTTGGCATACAAGCAAATAGAGAATCCATTGAAAGTTTAATCTCCTGTATACAAAAAATGTCTGGTGAGTGCTCCCACACCAATCTATGGATAGATTTTTGCCTTGGGCAGCTATTCAAACCCCTTACATTCCAAGATAAAACTATCATTGGGTGGATTGGGGGAAATGCTCCTCTAAGGTCTTGACAACCCCAGATTCCACCAATAAATCACCTGTAATTTTGAGTTTGTCATGGTCTTTTCTTCTCCCCACTTTAGGAGCAGCAGATGAAGTGGCCTTTTTGAATTGTTTTTGCACTAATCCAAGGGCCAAAGCCGGACTTTTATCTTTTCTTCCTGTCTCTCCTTCCTTCACTAAATCTGTCCATCTCACTTCCTTCTCTTTCAACTCCTGCAAATCAGTCGGCTGTCCTGCCTCCAGTCTCGGGGAATCAGCCAGAGGCGCTTGGTCCATCCTATCAAGTCCAGCTAAAAGTGTTGAGCATTGGTTCTGCTGTTCCACCTCATTGCCAGGGTCCTGCATCAGAAAGCCCTCTTCAATGACCATGTTGTCAAGGGCCTCAAACTTGTTAAATCCCTGATCAATCTGCCTCTCCACAATTCCTTGTCTTTGCCCTCGACCTCTAGCATGCTTTCATACTGGTACGAAGTCATCCATTCCACTACTAAAGAGGTCAGTTGGACCCTACGCCAAATTCCCAACTGTTGGATTTTTCCCTTTACTCAACCTGTCCGGTTGGGTTTTTGCTCTATCATTCTGGCCTGCAATCCCAGCCCTCTTGTAGCCCAAGGCAGTAGAAGGCGTTGAGGAATCTGACATTGGTCCTTTGTCTTTGGCAGCCTGGGGGCACTGTCGGTGCAGATGGCCATAGACATGGCAAATTCTACATCTGAATGGAATGGATTCATAGTCAATCTGTTGAATCCATTTTAGTGAGCCCATACAAATCTCCAATGAATCTGGGAGAGGCTTATTCAAATCCATGTCCACACAGACTCGAGCGTAAGTAATGAATTTCATGTCCAGAGATTGGTGGGCTATCGCTGTTGGTGTGCCCAACATAGCCGCTATCTGTCTGAGGATGTCCTCCCGCTAGAATTCCAACGGCAGCCGTGGAAGACGCACCCAAACTGGGACACACGCTGGCAATTCCTCAGCCGTATTAAACCCTGAATGCCAGGGTTTGAGGAATAGACCTACTCTTTCATAAAAGTAAGGTCCTCCTTCAAAAATACGATTATGGTCTATCACAGAAGAGAAACTCACCATGAAGTAGTTATTCCCTACTAACATAATGTCAAAGTCTCCATCGACTGCCCATGAGTGCCTGATCCAGGCTTTCAGAGCTGCCTGAGGGATACGTATTCCCAAGAATTTGCAGATCAAGGTGTGTGATGAAAGGTATTCAATGTCTTCCTGGATTGTCTCCTGTGGAATGACCAGAACTGGTCGGTCCTGCCTTCTGAGTAAACACCCATTGACTTTGTTCAGTTTTACTCTCTCACTGGAATAAAAGGTTGAAAATCCCGCACTATTTTCCCCATGTGGCGCAGCCTCAGTCCTGGGGTCTATCGATGGCTCACCAGTCGGTGGGTCGCCCGCGTGCTCTCCTCCAGCCACAGCCATCCTTCTTCCAAATCATGTTTTATTTCACTACTACATAGTTAATTTATTTGTGCATTCAATCATATCTAGTATATCCTCAATTGTGGCCCATTCTGACAAGTGGAACATGAATATAAAATAATATCATAATCACATGCAACCCCTAAATGTCTTATAAAATATTTTAGCATTTTATGATATATCATTGAGAACAAAAATTTGAACATAAATGAATATTTTTATACTAACAACATCGTGATATAAAATCATATACACAAGATATGAATATACCATGTAGATAAAATGTTAAATATCATACCATAATTCAATCACACATAAAAATATTCACATCTATAACAAAATTTAAAATACACATAGAGATACAATATTTATAATAAAATGAATAATTAGAGCTAAAGAGATATGACACTAATAAAAACTCTGAGAAGGATCAAACAATAGAATAATTAGTGCTAGGACATGAATTATTACAAGCCATATGTAAATATGAAACTATGAAAAATAAATATCTATCTTGAAAAATGAGGCACAACACATTAAGGGTTTATGAAATCCTGGGATAAAATTAGATCCACCACAAAGCAAGCAAGATCTAAGCCTAAGGGATAAAAAAGAGTGCTTCACCAAAAATATAGTATAGGGTGGTTTTACATCAAAATTAATTACATCTATCCATACATATTGTAATTAGGCATACTCATATCTAAATATTAAATTGTACCTAAATGCATACACAAATATTATAGAATCAATAATAAATTACAAGAGGGGGCTTAAAAATAACATTTTATTTGTCATCAATATTCAAATAGTCATCAAAAACAATTGTAAGCAACGAAACAAAAAAAAATCCAAAAAAAAAAAAGAATTAACAGAGAATATGACCTAGTGCACTCTCCTAGAAATGTCATTTCACCCTTCCATAAACATCAATGTATGGTTCTTCAAGTATTTGTACAAGTGAAATTTGATTTTACATCCATGTTCATTTGATCCAAGGATCTAAAAACCCTACTGACTTTTCAAAATGCTACATGGATCTATAGGAAATTACTCTCCTTCATAACCCTAAAAAAATATCATAAACTAGAAATTAATTGGGGATGTATTTGGAGGATTGTGTTATCTCTCAATAATTATTAGACCCATAAATGGGAAAAAAAATTGGCAATCAACACTCAATGCATGCCAACACATAGTTATTTGATGGAGGTCCTAGTCCTATATGACTTTACATGCTATAATGAATGCATGTCAAAGGAAATAAATGTTCCTTATTTTTATTTATTTTTTCCTTAAATGCTTAAAATTATCGATCTTGCACTTCCATACTTAAACTAGAAAATATAATTTGTGTCTTGATCTTATATGCATTAGCACACATGTATTTATAAAGTTATCAAACTTTACTTAGGGCCCTATTGGTGCAACCTGATGCAAAACAAGTGGGAAAGAAAACAAATAGGGAGATAAAGCATGAGAGATCCAAAACATAGGTCACAAGGGACTCACCTCAAAACCATGCATTGTACACTTCTAGGCAAAAACCAAAACTCAAGGAAAATAGGGAAGGGTGAAAGAGAAAGAGGAGAGATGAATGAGTAGACAATGAACAAGGTAACATCCAAAAATATAGGGAAACATGCCAATAAGATCCTAATATGAATTGATATCAAAAAATACAAAATTACCTTCGAATCATGCAATTATACAGCTAATAACTATTGAGAATTAAAAGTTCCCGTGGTGATTAGTATTTCACCATATGGTAAATAATTAATAATGTTATTACGTAACAACATTTAGTTTAGGATCTTTAGCTATTATTATTTCTTTGTACGTGAATAATGAGTTATATAACCAACTTATGTATTTAGGTATTGGTGAGATTATTATGGAGAAAGAAGTTGGAGCAACCTCCTTATTTCGAGGAGCAACGTCACTATATGTATTTGTTCAATCCATTAAATAAAATATCTATTGCTGATTGACCAAAACTATTCGTGATTTTGCACATTTGTGAGCCTTTAGCTCTCACTTAATATGGATGATTTTCTATATTTTGTATCAGAGAAGGTTGTCCAGGCCTCTCTGAACATTGTTAATCATTTGTTCATCATTTTTTTCAACACAATCAATGACCAAGCAAACCACTTACTAATGTCATTACTTTGTTTGTCCAATCTTCTTGCATGTTGTCAATAGTTAAACAATGAGGACAATGTCTGACCCTGTTGGGATTCACCATCCACATGCATCTCACTTATCTCCATCTTGTTCATGCTCTCTGCAATTCTCAACTCCATGTTGTTCACAGTTATATTAAAAAAAGAAAAATAGTGTGAAATAGCTTCACAAAAATCGTCATATTTTTTTCATTTCTTGATGAAATTTGATGATTCAAATTGATATGGAAATTTGAGAAAGAGGAAAATAAAACCCAAAAACTGTTTGAAAAAATTATGCAAATTTAAAGAGTTGTTCAGTATGAAGAGTGAGGGAGATGAAAGTTTTCAAGAAGAAACATACTACAGAAGAACAAAAGAGAAAATCAGCCTTAGAGCCCAATCAGAATCTTTACTGGATGCAACTCCTCTTTGGAGGGTTTGATATTGATTTTATTTGACACAGGTCATGTTCTGTATTGAATTATTTTATATTTGATAAGTATATGATGAGGTCTAATCTACATCAATCTGTCAGATCAAAGAATTTGCATTAGACGTTGAAACTTGATTTGTGAAGAATGATATTCTGTGAGGAAATTGATATTCATATCCCTCTTACCTACATGATCTTTTATTTTTCTTGTTTAGATTTTTTTGTTCAAGTCTTCAATGAATAAGTTTTTTTTGTTATGTTTATTTTTAGGTATGCTTTATTTTGAAGTTTTTGTTTAGTTTTTATATTTAGTTTTTGTTTAGGTTTTTAGTTTTAGTTTTTAATACGTGGTTTTACTTTTAGGATTATGTTTTAAGTTTTAGTTATATATTTGTTATAATATGTTAGCTTTATATTATTAGCTTTTCTTTTAAAGAAGTTTAGTTTTTGATCGAGGTATTTGTTTTTATTTTAACTTTTTTAATAAAGTTTTGTACATGAGTTTTATGTAGTTTTTTATTTATATTTTAAAGTTAGATTTATATTTAGTTTTTATAATTTTATTTTTTAAGTTTTTTATATTTAGTTTTGTTTTATGTGTTATATTTAGAAGTCTATAGTGATATAGATTTGTTTTGTGACAGTTAGTTATTTTTTATTAGGTTTGTTAGGGCAAGTCTTTTTGTAATCGTAAGTTATCATATTATTCGGGGTAATATAGAGATGATTAGTCTAAGGGGGAGGAAAGCGAAGCGGGGGAGGAGGATGTTAGGAATTTAGAGTTCCCATGGTGATTAGTATTTCATTGTATGATAAATAATTAATAATGTTGTTATGTAACAACATTTAGTTTAAGATCTTGGGATATTATTATTTGTTTGTACGTGAATAGTGAGTTATATAACCAACTCATGTATTTAGGTATTGGTGACATTATTATGGAGAGAGAAGTTGGAGCAACCTCCTTGTTTATAAGAGCAACTTCAATATATGTATCTATTCAATCCATTAAATAAAATATGTTTTGTTGATTGATAAAAACTATTTGTACTTCTACACATTTGTAAGCCTTCAATTTTCACTAAATAAAAATGATTTTCTATAGTAACTACTCTCATAACAAAATTAAGTGTTTATAATTTTATATTTAATAATAATATAAATAATCAATAAAGGGAGGGTTAAACTTCTCATCCTCAACAATATATGAAGATTATTTTTTAGAATGCTATGGTTTGAATGTCCTAAAAGGAAAAAAATTCTACTACGGTAGATAGAAATTTATAATCTAAATATTATTCAATTACAAGTTCTGAGAAAGGTTTCATGCTTTGATTGATTATTGATGGCGATAAAAATAAGAAAATACAATCATGCATAATTATATAAAACAAATTATCAAGTAAATAAATATGTCTAGGCACATATAATAAATACAAAAATATAAAGAGACAAAATTCTTTTATAGCCTTTTCCTTATTTGAGATCTAATTCACATTATGATCTGGGGCCTAGGAGGAGAGCAAGGGGTAAATACACTTAAATAGATTTAAATGTGTTATAAAATGTATGAGATCTATATAAGACTAGAAATATTAATGTAAATGTATTGATGTTTATAGACGAAGGGAGTCACAAGAGTAATAAGGCACCATAATAGAACACTAAATACAAGATAATATCATGTAAAATCTATATAATGATTTAAGAGGATAGATAATGGCACTTGGGTCTTATCTTTATCTTTGATACTTGGGTATCTTATTGTTACAAGTAATATACATAATACATTAAATATAAGTGTGGTAGTTTAAGACTAAGACACACTGATACAAGAAGCAAAACCACTTATCACATGGTTGTTAATATTATTTAAGGATACATTGTAGTAAAACTATGCATAACAAGGTTAGTTCACATTCAAAGATGTGTAGTATGATAGGAGAACATTTAGGACATTGTGGTAAAACCATGCATACTTGACAGTTCCCCATAATTGAAAATGTAGTTATATTATGGTGCATAAACTATCATTATACCATGAGTTGATCAAGGTATCATATCCTTTTTGTATAAGATGCCAATCCCTTACAAAAAATGGTACCCGTCGTGCTAAGTTACAAAAGAAGATGTAAAGTTGTTGGAAACTTGAACTTAAGTGAACCATTTCACCTACAAATCTACTTGACCCACATTATCAATATAAAAGAATGTATCTCTTGATGTCTATGTATTTGGCCCTAGTATCAACCACTTGATTTTTTTTTGTTGGAAGGTTGCAATAAATATTGATTTATTAATATCAAATTACCTCTCCAAAATTAATTGAATCCAACAAAGGTGGAAAGTAACTATGTAAGAGTTATGTACAAAATATTAGATGAAGGCCAATATAGAAAGGTAGATTTAACTTAAAGGTGTTATCACCAAATTTATTAGAAATAGTGTAAGGCCCATACCAAAGTGAAAACAATTTGAAATAAGGTCTTATTATTCTTTTCTTTTGTAAATGTAAACATATTTGATCACCAACTAATAATAGGTGTGATGCTCAATGTTGATCATGGAATTACTTATACATTGCATTAGACTTATGTATAATGGTTTCTAATTTCTATTCAATATACTAAATTTTCTCAATGAATTTAAAACCTTTGTCAAATCAATTTTAAGCTAAAGGAATTGATATTGTTGATGATAGTGCCATAGGATATGCTACATCAATAGATGCCAATAGTTGGAAAACCAAGCAAACTTAAAAAGGGTTGTGTGTGATATAGTTGTGCAAGGCACTATTTCATCTATGATGAATAAAAGGAAGGATTTAATCTAAAACTTGATGCCTTTTTTAATTAAAAATTCAAACAAGGTGCATTATTATCATATTCACTGATTTTTTATCCATTAGTCTGAAGATGGAATATGATAAACTTTTTAATCTTTGTGTCCATCATCAACCAATTTTTTTTAAAAATTCATTACCTCCATCATAGATGATGGTGGATGGCAATCCAAAATGAATCCATACATTCTAAAAATATAGTTGAATTATTTCTAAAGTCGAGATTGACTCATTACAAGGCATGATAATATCCATCTTAGAAAACATATCAACTAATTTATAAACAAAATACTTACCTTGCTTGGTAATAGGGACCCTAAAATGAAATCCATGAAACTAACTCCCAAGGTTTGTTTAGAACAAAAAAATACGTATTAATTTAGCAACATATATACTGCAAGATATGATGTATTTTACAACATTCACCTTTAAACATGGCCAAAATAAATATTTTCTCAAGCCCACAAATTTATTTTCAAATCCAACTATAACCTTACTTAAATGAGCCTCTCATATCATATTTTTGTATTTTACCTCATGTGGTAAACACAAAAGTCAACTTTGTAACTAGTAATTTAGAATTGGCTTACTACTATGTAACTGCTAATATATTTTTACAAATCCTACACCAAATGTGTTCAATTATATCCAAGTATGAGTTGAATGTCCATAGGTATCAAGAACATAGGAGAGATCAACTAGGATGTCAATTCAAGAAATGTGATTTAATGGATTGGAACTTCCCTTCTTATGCTCGATGTTTAAATGAAACTAACTATGATAGCTATAAGACCATTTCTATGCCATTCTTGTTGAAAATTGTTGAGTTTAAAGGAACTGATTTTTTTTTTATATGTATGGATGGCTGAATCCTTTCCAAATATGTAATGCTTTCATTTCTTACATGTCTAGATAATGGAATAAATATCATGGTCATATCTATGATACTTTCTGACTATTGTGGTGAATGTCTCATTATGGTAAGAAACTAGATGACCAAACTGAGTAAAGACTACTCCAATGCATTTTAAGATGCATCAATATATATCTCAAATAGTTTGTAACAATAATGTAATGTAAGCATTGGTGTGGAATAAAGTCTACATTAAAATTCCTTGAATTCTTTTTATTATGCAACTAACAAGATGAAAGTTTCTTTAGTGTCACCTTTGGTAACTTGATTTAATGGCCAAGTCATATGTGAGAACCCAAGTAATTTAAACTTCCTATAACATTTTTATAACCTCTATAAGTTGTGAAGCTATGTCAGTATTTGGTGTCTTGAATAATGCCAATTTTGGTTGGGTCCATAATAACTCCACATGCATTAATGATATATCTAAGATATTGAATCTACTTTACATAAAAACAACATTTACCCATGTTTAAATACAACTTGTGTCACCAAAAAGTGTTAAAGACTTGTTGAATATGGTGTACATGTTCCTCTCATGTTTTATATGAAATTAATATTTAATCAAGATACACAACAAAAAAAAGTTTAGTGGCCACAATATCTCATTTCATTTAAGAATCACCATCAAGAACATAAATGTCTTACTAGAAAATAACTTCTTGCATTGCTTGGCACTGATAAGAACAATCTTAGGGACTTCTTGCACTAGATGGTATCTATTGATTGATCCTTTGACATAAATGGAAAATAAACTATGGGCAAGCATTTTTTATACACTTTCCTCTTTTAAAAGGAGAGAAATCCTAAGATCTCCACTCACCAAGGTTTCTTCTACCTAGTCTAGGTGCAATAATCTTCACTTAATGGCTCATTGTGACCATTCCAATTCAAGGGGCCTTTACTAGTCACTGGAATATTTCAGACTAATCACATGCATTATAAATGTGGAATTTATTGCCTAAGTAAATTGATGTACAGATATAGCATGGAAATATAACAGATTCAGACATGTGTGTAGCACACTTAGATATAAAAATGTAATAGCAAATACAAATAAAGATTCAAACAATTAAGATTAAAACTAAGAATAGATTTCATAGATTCTAAACTAATCTAATATACTGATAAAGAATGGAAAAAATAGAAAAGGGTAGGGTAGAAAGAGAAGAAAGAGTCTACTTTCTAGTGAAATTGATCAATTCTTCTTGAGCGGGCAAATCTTAGAATAAACTAGTCCTTCACTAAGCCAGACCTAGCATGACTCTAGCTAAAGGATGGTGCAAGGGTCTGAGGGAGATAGCATTAATACAAAATAAAAAATAAGGCCACCATATTTCATGCACAAGCCAAGTCTATCAATTGACAATGATTTTATATAAAGATGTTGAATTCAAGGGTCATTTAGGATTAATCCAATACTCATTCAAGTTACAGCTAGGTATTTCAAATAGCCTTGACTCAAAAATATTAAGAAAATAGGAAAATGTTGAAAAACAAATGGGCATAGTCTCTCTAATCCTAAAAATATTAGCCCAGGTACAACCTTCTCTAATCCTAAAACTACCAACCCTTGTTACATCATAAGAGTTGATCTTATATAGACCATTAAGTCCATGGAGTTTCAAATTCAAATTCACCCACTAAAGGGGTAGTTACATAAATCATCAATATGTTTGGGAGATGCAATTGATGAGGTAGTGGGGATATCTAATAGATTGGAGGCATGCACAGGATTTATACAATTAACAACATGCCTCAATTGAATGGTGGTAATTAAAAGTGGTTGGGATTGCATTAGGATTTTCATAGTTCATGCTTATGCGTAACCAATTACCATGCCTCTTTAAGGTTGAGTTTGGATTTTTCTCTTCATGTGATCCTAGTGTACATGTCATGCCCATGACTCATGCATCATTCCTGATTCTCAATTAAATCCACCACTTTTTGATTAATGTCTCATGCATTAAATTCCACCATTTTTGATCATTTATTGGTGGGAAACCATCTATAACTTGATTCTACAAATAAAATTAAATGCATATTCCCTCTTCAAGTTTTGATGATTTTGATGGGTAGATGGGTTGTCAACTTTAAACTAGTGTCTTTATGACATGGATGTTAGCACATCTTTTATTGGCAAGGTCTTGCAAAGTGTCTGCTCCTCGATCTTCCATCACTTGACTAAGACTAGATATGGGTTGATTGTTCATTTAGCTATGACATAATGAGATTGTGCCACATAGTGCAATCTTGATCTTTGGAGCTTTGATGGATCTTTCAGAATATGTATACCATCTTGAGCTTGCAGACTAGAAGGATGTTGCCACACAACCACATCCCACTAATCTACTTTATTGGAGGCTCTTTGAATTGTACTAACATCTCTAGGATAACAAATTGCTAGGATGATGCCATGTGGTAACCTCCATTAACCCACTTGTTTAGAGGGTTTAGATTGGTATGTACTTGATCAAAATAATGGGTTGGGAATATTTTTCCACTTGGTATAATCTATTAACCTACTCACCCAATTAACTTTTGATGAATTGGAGGCTATCGAGCAAAATTTTGAATAAATCAATTAGGTCCCGTGGAGTTTATATATATATATATATATATGATAGTGGCTCCTGGAAACTTTATAGAATTGACTAAGTCTTTGAAACTCTTTTGAATGGGCTTGGGCCACTGGGAGATGTGAGATATTTCTATGTGGTACTAGGATCAATTTAGGCACCTGCAGGCAAGACAAAGAAAGGCCCAGTCAACAAACTTTAAATTTAAAAGTAAATGATTAAGTTTTTAAATGAAAATAGATAGGGAAAAATCCAAAAAAATGACTATGGCAAGAATCCGAAAAAGCATGAAAGCATAAAACTTAGCACAAAAATGAAACCCGACTTCATCGATTAAAGCTAATTTTGTCTATTATACTGAAAAGTAGCTAAGTTAAAAAAGTAAAACTTTATAAGCATTTAGTCATTCAAATCAAAATAAATTAGAAATGGACTAAATTATTTCAGAGAAGAAGCATAAAACTCTAAGATAGACAATTAGCATAAATCCAAGGTGAAATGGTTTAAAAAGGAATCTTTAAATGTGTTTCAAAAAACAAGAATGAAGATAGACTAAGACTTAATAGAATCATACAAATTCATATTTTAACTTAATGTAATCATAGATGTGATTTGTATTCCAAGTGTTTATGATGCAAACTTATTATTATTCAGGTTTACCTAAAACAATGAAGCACACATCTAGCAAAAATCATTTCCAAGAGGGTTGATTTAAACAAGAAACCACCAATGAAATCCTCAAATAAATAAGATCAGACTCTGGAGTAAAAAGAGGATCCCCATTTTTAGTTTGAAAATGGGGCATGTTGTGTAAGTAATAAGGGAAATACACTTGAGTAATTTAAGAATCCAGAATCTATAATTTCACAAAAATAAAAATAATTAAATGTAAGTAATCACCTAAAATAAACCAAAGTTCAAAATCACTAAAGTTTGCCTCAACTTATGACATAATAGGTTACAATATTACCAAATACCATCTATGTGTATGATTAAGTGATTAAATCATTTTCTTTGCATTCACGTGCAATAATTTAAATTTGAATAAGGCCAGAACTATTGAAGGAAAAAATATTTTACATTTGAGCTTGGGGGAAAGTGGTGTGTACATTTCTCTACAGCCATCCAAGCATTTATAGCCTCGATAGATATACCTCTGGTCCATTCTAAATACCTTGTTCCACTACTAACCAAGCTAGAAAGCCTATGGTGGAGGTTGTCAAGATCACCCTTTCAAGGAATTTTTTTCAAATTTTTCAATAGGGTAAAGCATCTTTCAAAAGGATATTTTTCATATTCCACAGAGGGTTGGGGACCAAGCCACGGGTAAAAAAATCAATAAGTTCATGACAACTCAATACAAACTAGACTTGGAGTAATGTTGCATTTTCTTCAGATAATTCATTAAATGTATTAGATAGTTTTGAACAAGGCAATACATTTCTAAATTCACAATTTATGTTAAAAATCATTGACCATTGAAATTTAAGAAATGAATAAAGCAATCACAATAGTGCACACAATATTTTCAACCAAAATTACAATTAAACTCTTTAAGTGTCATATATGTTACCTATGTAACACCTCCTTTTCATTTCATTTATTTGATTAACGAGGGAACCATAGGGAAAAATATTTGGGAATGACCCAATACCAAAAGTAGAAAATAAATAAAACTAAACCTAAGCTAACAACAAGGGACAAGAAAGAAAGAAAAAAAACATGGGGAAGGGAAAAAAATTATTCGTAGAGGTTTTAAAGCAAATGCATGATTGAAATAATTTAAAAACCTAATTCTTTAGGATTTTGAGAAGGGTAAAATAAATGTATACTTATGTCTATGTTATCCTTTACATTGGAAAACACTAACCCACAAAGATTTATCAATGTTCTTTTTAAGAAAATTAAACAGATTAAGATTGTGCAATTCAATAATGTGTCCACATTCAATTTACAGAAAGCACTCGGGATAGGGTGAAGAAAATACCTCAACCCATGTATTTTATTTCTATGAAGGATAGGGTTGGGAATTCATATATACTAGACTGATTGGAAGATCCAACCTAGAAATTACATGTTCTTGATTTTAGCCATCATATGGATTGATTGGTGGTTGCTCTTTGATGTAAATGGATTCTTGCACAACATCTTTGTTTCCTTTGTTATATGAAAAGCATAGGAATGGTTCAAGTTCTTCCCATATCAGATACTTTATGAATTTTTCATCAGTGGTAAAAGTATGTGGATCGATGGACTGAATTAGGTCATTCATAGCTTGCATCTCCATTGGCATGACTTCTTTATTCAGACCATTGTGCTTATGATCTTCTATTTATATTTTTAAAATCTATGCTACCTTGAACATGGAACATATTGGCATTGGGAAATTAAGGACAGTTATGGTGTCATCAAATGAAATCATGAGATCCTTATTTTCGTTTAATTTAGGCCCATATAGGAACTCTTCTTTATTTGGGCCTGAATGTTCTTGATTTCCCATTTCAAGCTTGAATGTTTCTACTATTGGGAAGGACATAAGACAACAATATTTAATTGGTTCAAAGGCAAGGCTATCTTGAGGGGAAGGATCATCAATATTGGGTGATTCTAACTTGTCCTCTTCAAAGGGACACCCTGCTTCTTCTTGGTTTTCTCCTTCTTGGCACCAGTAGTCTGGATCAACATTGTCTTCTTCAAGTTCATCATTTTCTAATGATGAGGGAGAAACCAAACTGATATCATAGAGATGTCCATTATCTTGGACTAGATTTTAAAAAGTATGAGATGAGAACATGAGAAGGATGATTCAAATGCATAATATGCATCTTCCTCCTCTAGCTACTTCAGTTCTTCAAATGGTTCTTCTAATTGATTGCAAGAGATGTCAAAATAATCATTTTGTGTGAGTAGTTCTTCATCAATTTGCCTTTTAGCCATTAATTTGTCTTCAATAACTATTTCTTCCTCATCTTCAAATTAATCTTCTCCATTATGTCATCCTTAAAATAATTTATCAATATTTTGAAATGGGATGTTCTCAATGTGTATGATCAACTTAGTATTAGCAACACAAATAGGCTAACAGACTCCAAATAGTGTATTTATGTATGCAACTCATAGCTTGGGTTGTGCATTATTTGTTGATTATCTTTACTAAAAAATGTTATTTGATTAGTAATAACACCCAAAGCTATTGAATCACTAAAATAATATGAAGCAACCTATTGATTATACATAGATTTAACTAAGTTACATCCATTAAAAGAGTAAACAGGGCTCTCATTCATCATAGTGGGGTTTGGTTGGATGAAGGCTTGGGGTAATGCTTCATTGAAAGGAACATATTGATCCATAGGATGATTTTTAGGCATGTAACTCAAAGGATTTTGGCATAAATGCCCTATTATTCTAATGAACAGGAAGGATCAACACTAAATCCTTGAAATATTGATTGTTGCTCTACATTGACAGCCTCTTGGTAGACCAACGCTAATGATGCGAGAGAGGATGGTTTCATCCTAATGAACATTGTAGTTAGAGGATCCAATGCATTGAGATTTAATATAATATATTCTTCCTCTATTTTTAATAAAGGGTCATTCAACCTAATGTTTAGCTTATAGAATCTATAGTTGAACACACTATTTGGTTTGTTAGGCTTTTTACGAGCCATGGTAAATTGATAAAAAAAAATAGAAGGATCAATGGACCCACACTAAAATGGTTAAGGAATAAAATTTTAAAGATGTCCCAAGTGGTGATGCACCCTTCTTGTAGACCAAGATACCAATAATATATCACTTGATCCAACAAAAAGGGGAATAGGTGACAAGTCACATCATCATGTTGAATTTGCCTTCTGATAATGGCTTATTTAAAACCTTGGGCATGTTTTTCAACAATATTAACCCCACCATGGATATACTTTTCACAAAAATTTTGGGGTTTTTGGGTAAGTCATGAGAAGGTCCTAGAACATTTATAGGGATCAAATAATAAGTTTTTCCAGTCGAAGAACCTAGAAAACAACTAGGAAACTCCTTAAAAGTGAATAATAAGTCTAAAATAATCTAGTTCAGGCCCTCCTTCTAGCACCATTATGTTGATCGATCCTTTAACATAAACAAATAACCAATTATGGGCAAGTGTTTTTTATATTAACTCTCCAAAGTCTCTTCACATTGATCTAGGCACACTAATCTTCACTTAGTGGCTCATTGTGACCATTCCAATTTAAGGGGCCTTTATTGGTCAGTGGAGTATTTTAGACTAATCAAATTCATTCTCAATGTGGAGCTTGCTACCTAATGAAATCAATGTATATATATATAGAATGTAAATATAGTTAATTTGGACATGTATGTAGCACACTTAGATACAAAAATGTAATAATAAATACAAACAAAGATTCAATCAGTCAAGATTAACACTAAGAATAGATTGCATAGATTTTAAACTAATCTAATCTAACAAATTGATAAAGAACAAAAAAAAATAAGGGTATAGAGGAAAGAGAAGAAAGAGTTTGCTTTATAATAGAATTGATTGATTCCTCTTGAGTATGAAAATACTCAAAGAAACCAATCCTTAGTTGAGATAGACCTAGAACAACTCCAACTAAAGGATGGTGTAAGGGTCTGAGAGAGATAGCAGCAATACAAAAGAGGAAAATAGGGCCACCATATTTCATGTGCAATCCAAGTCTATCAATTGACGTTACTTTTCTATAAATATGTTTCATTCAAGGGTTGTTTGGGATTCATCTAATACTCATTTAGATTATAGATAGGGCTTCCAAACAACCTCAACTCAAAAATACTAACTAAGAAAATAGGAAAATACTAAAAAAAAATGGGCATACTCTCTCTAATCCTAAAAATATTATCCTAGGTATATCCTTCTCTAATCTTAGAAAATACCAACCCTTATTACATCATAGGAGTTGATCTTATATAGACCATTAAGCCCATGGAGTTTCAAATTCAAATTCACCTAGTAATGGGGTGGTTACAAATATCATCAATGCAATTGGGAGATATAGTTGAGGAGGTAGTGAGGATATCTAATAAATTGGATGCATGCACAGGATTTCTATAGTTAATACCATGCCTTGATTAAATATTGGTAGTTGAAATTGGTTGGAATTCTATCAGAATTGTCATAATCCATGCTTCTATGAAACTAATTGCCATGCATGTTTAAGGTTGAGTTTGTCTTTTGCTCTTCACATAATCCTAGTGGACATGTCATGCCCATGATTCATGCTTCATTCATGATTGTCAATTGAATCCACCACCTTTTGATTAATGCCATTGCCCAGTATTGCATTGAATTCTACCATTTTTGATCACTTGTTGGTGGAAAACCATCTAAAACTTGATTCTACAAATTGAATTGAATGCGCAGTCCCTATTTTGGTTTTGATAGTTTTAATAGTCAAACAGTTTGTCAACTTTAAACTAGTGTCTTACTAACATGGGTGCCAACATGTCCTTCATTGATAGGGTCCTTCCAAGTGTTTTGTCCTTGCTCTTCCACTACTTGGCTAAGGCTTGATATGGGTTGACTATTCCTTTAGATGTGATGCAAAGAGATTGTGCCACATGGTGAAATCTCACTCACCCAAAACTTTGATGGATCTATCAGACTATACAGACCACCCCAAACCTGCAGAATAGTAAGATGTTTCCATGCAATAACATCCTATTATCCTAATTTTTCAGAGGCTCTTTGGATTGTACAAAAATATATGGGATAGAAAATCACTAAGATGGTGTCATGTGGTAGCATCCTACTAACCCACTCGCTTGGAGGGCTTGGCTTGGTATAGACTCGATCAAGACAACGAGTTGCTAGTATTTTTCCACTTGATAGAATCTCACTAAACCACTCACCTCAAAAAAATTTACTAAGTTGGAGGTTGTCAGGTAAACCTTAAAATAGATTGACTAAGTCCTACGAAGTGGAAATTTGGAACATGGCTCCAAGCAACTTTGCAGAATCAACTAAGTCTTTGAAGCTCTTTTAAACATGCTTGGGCTACCAAAATCTATGGGAGATTTCCATGTGGTATCAAGATCAATTTAGGAACCTGCAAGTAAGACAAATAAAGGCCCAATAAGCAAACTTTAAATTTAAAATCAAATGACTAAGTTTTTAAATGAAAATGGCTAAGGCAACAGCTGAAAAATGACTAAGGCAAAAAGCCCAAAAACATGAAAGCATAAAACTTAACACAAAAAGGAAACCCAAATTCACCGATTTAAAGCCAATTTTATCCATTAAACTAAAATGTGACTAAGTTAAAAAGTAAAAAATTATAAGCATTTAGTGATTCAAATCAAAATGAAGTATAAATTGACTAAATTGTTGTGGAAAAGAAGCAGAAAACTCTAAGATAGATAATTTGCATAAAATCCAAGGTGAAATTGTCCAAAAATTAAGCTTTAAATATGTTTCAAAACACAAGTATGAAGATATACAAAGACTTAATAGAATCATATAAATTTGGATTTTAACTTAATGCAATCCTAGATGTGATTTGTATATGCAAAGTTATTATTATTCAGGCTTGGCTAAAACAATGAAGCACATTCAAACTTTAAATTTTCACATATATAAAAAAACACTTATAAGAAGGATGATTTAAATAAGAAACTACCAACAAACTTCTCAAAGAAACAATATCAGACTCTAGAGCAAAAAAAGGGTCCCATTTTTAATTTGAAAATGGGGCGTGTTGTGCAAGCAATTATAGTATATATGTTCACCATCTATGATAAAAATCATAGGATTTGATTCATATATTTCATGCTAATGAAAAATAAATGGTTTACCAAAAAAATATTATTACATCCCTTTAATTATGCTAGATCAAAAAGGATTTTATATTGAAAAGGCACAATTTTATACACTAGGTGACTGAAAACTAATGTGATTTTTGAAACCCAAGATTAAAAATCCAATGGTTTATGGTTTTGTTAAGGCATCATTAGAAAATTCAATATCCAAATTATATCTAGTGAGATCAAGTTATTCTAACTACTATTGTCAATAAAAAACTATATGAGATGTCCATTAAATGACATTTGAGAATGAAAAAAACCTTCTAGTGTTTATGGATCTAAATTAAAATATGAGATAATGTTAAATGGTACCTACCACAAGACTAGTCTCAAAGTTCATGTTCCACTTACCATTTTATTATATTATAGGGGTAAGATTTGATGTTTTCCACCTGTGTGAGTAGGTATTCCCTAGTGCATTATTTTTATATGGAATGATTGCCAAAACTGTGAAATGTGCACAAGTGTCCAATCTTGGAATACTTAGTTTGATCATCTAATAATTTGTTCTTATTCTAGGAATGATGCATAGGTTCTTTTCCTTGTTCATAATTTTTGTTGACTTTAAACCTAGAAATCTTGGACTACAACTTATCGTGATGTTTGGAATCATCTTTATTATACTTTTTATTATCTTTTTCATCAAACTTGTGGGAAAATATATAAGCTTATCCTAAAGAATAGATATGGAGGAAATACATGTCGATCTAGATGTAAGGTCTCAAATATAACCTATGTAAATGATATTTGGCTATGTTTCTTGAAAATTCAACCAAAAAATCAAAGTATGAAAAAAATATATGTATTCTTGAACAATTTGATAATGACCTTTACAAATTTTTAAAAACTCAATGTACTGACTATTATAATTTCTAATAAGGTAGTATGTCTCTTTTGAGGCTTCTGCAAATCCATTCCAGTTATTTATAGGTATTAATTCATCATCCTCATGATAAGTTTAGTATTTCTCCCACCATTTATTTATAGACACACATTCTTAGAAGAGCAAAGGTTATATTTTCTTGATCGTAAAAATGATTGACTATGTAATATGAAAAAATGAGACTACTCCAACTATCTAGTGCATCTGCATCTATTTTAACTTCAAATATGGGTTATCTAGATACACTAATCAATTTAATTAAAGTAGACAATATTTAATAAGAGGATATAACTTCCTAAATAAGATGAGATAATTAATCAATGATTCACATTTTTTCCCTTGTGTAGTGTTACTCCAAATCATCTTGTTTCCTCTACAAAACATCTTCTAAAACATTTTTTAATTCAATAAAATTATGAAGAAGGTCATGAGTTTTGAGACCAAGATTCTTGTAACCATACATTTTGTGAGTGATATTTCAAAATTCAAATAAGGATTCAAATATAAACTTCAATACCAAATGAACCAATACAAAGCTTAGAGCTCTAATACCATTAATATGGGGCCTAGAAGAGAACCAAGTGACCACACTAAAACATATTTAAATGTGTTATGGAATATGATAAATATAATATATGGATATAATACTAGATATATTATAGTTATTATAGATAAATAATCAAAATGGAAATAAGAAAACATGCTAGAATTATAAATGAAAGGTAAAATTATACAAATGCTGCAGGAGCCTATCTTGCAAAGGCCATAACTTTTGATCTAGGAACTCATATGAACCATTTTTTTAAATGAATATATTAAATTTATATAAACATACATAAGCATGCTAGCCACTTAGTATCTATTTCAACAAAATTTTGGTCCAAAATAAACCATCTAGAGGCAAAAAGTTACATTTTAAGTTTATATTACGTATTATAAGAATTTTTTGAACTTCATTTTTTTATAACCGAGCATGAAATTGAGTTGAAATTTACCTTAGGTATTTATTTAGACATGAAAAGGATAAGATAAAATTATTAGGCCCATCCAAGCTTACATATAAAAATTACTAAAAATAGCAAGTTTAATTAACTCTAGGATAACATTTTTATTTTATTATTTTTTTAGTTTTGCATCACAACTCTATATTTGAGTTATAATAATTTCAAAGCATATTAGGTATTACTTAAACCATCTACCCAAGATTCTATAACTTGAGGCAAAATGAGTACAATGTATAGGATTCCAAAGATAAATTTAATAATATATTCATTTGAGTGGAGCATGATGAAACACAAGAATAGAATGGTTGCAAGGTATATACATAGTTTAAAGTTTTTTATTCGATATGAATTAAACACACATAGAATTATTGGTATGGAAGATGCCTATCAACTAGATTTTAAGGCAAGATAGGAAAAAAGTAGATAGGACTTTAGGAAATAGCCTAGATTGAATAAAGGATAGTCATCTTCGTTGAAGGGGACTAGGTGTATTTAGTTACACAAGAGTAAAATCATCCCATAGGGTGGGGAACAAGAAGACACTAGATAAGGGTTTCAGAATCATTAACGAGGAAAAGGATTTTAGAGATGCAATGGTTATGGTGATGGTAGAGGATAGAACACCCCACAAATACCTTATGTTTGTTATAAATGTGGTGAAGAAAGGAACATATAATTTGAGTGTCTACAATATCATGCATAAGACAAGAAGTAAGAGGATTAACCAAGACTGAATTTGATTGTGGTTACGGTATAAGAACAAAATATAGAAGTTGTAGTAAATATAGGAGAGAATTTTATGATGAGAAGAAAATTGTTTGCTCTATGGAAAGATCAAACACACTATAAAGATAATAGTGACTCATGGTTGCACACAAATATTTTATAAACCAATTGCACTTCAAGAGGAAAGGTATGTAAGGTTATTATTGATGGTGAAAGTTGTAAAAATATGGATTCTAAATAAATAGTAGAGAAAATATGTCTAAAATGTGAAAATCATCCTTATCATTATCGTATTTCATAGTTTAAAAGATAGTTCCATTACCTCTTAAGGAAGAAGGGAAATTAGAAAATATGCTTTCCACAAAATAATTTATCAATGAAACAAAAATGGTAGGATTTTATTATGTACTAACGGAAAATAAATAAGAAGTAGAGGTTGTGTAAATATGATAAAAAAGAAAAATTATTGGAGGAATATGTTGATATTATACCCAATGTGTTTCCAAATGGTTTGCACGAAATAGATATATTCATCATTGTATTCATTTTATTTCAGGATCAACTTTACCTAGTCAAATAAATTACAAGATGAGCCCAACATAATATGTAAAATTATAAAGGCAGTTGATTGAATTGGTGAGTAAGGGTGTAGTAAGGGAGAACATAAGTCAATGTGCAATTGATAACTCTAAATAAGGATGGAATATGAAAGATGTGTGTAGATAGAAGAAAAATAAACAAGGTCACCATAAAATAAAAATCTCCTATACCCCTCCTAGATGACATGATGAATGTATGTGCAGGAGTTACATAATTTAATAATATTTATCTACAAAGCAACTACTTTTGAATTGTGATTCAAGAAGGAGATGCATGAAAGACAAATATCATGACTAGGTATAGCTTGTATGAGTGGTTGGTGATATCATTTAGATTATACAATGCACCTAACACATTTATTAAGATGATGAGCATTGTGATATGAGATTATATTGGTAAGATTGTAGTAGTCTATTTTGATGATATTTTGATATTCAATAAGAGTAAAGAAGAGAACTTAAGGCATTTGATGATAGTATAAGAAATGTTAAGAATGGAAAATATTTATAAAAATTTGAATAAGTGCATGTTTATATAGAAGAGTTTGGTATTGTTGGGATTTGACATTTCAAAAGATAGTGTGAGAATGGATGATGGAAATATAAAGGTAATTATTGAGAGGCCTACTCCAAGAATTATATTAGAGGTAAGAAGTTTCCATGGTTTAGCAACCTTTTATAGAAATTTCATTAAAAAATTTAGTAGTATTGTCACACAAATAACATATTACATAAAAGGGGAAAAAATTATGTGGATAAACAATAGAAAGCTTTCAATTTCTAAAGATTAAGATGATAGAGGCCGGTATTTTAGTATTACTAAGTTTTAATAAGGTGTTTGAGGTGGACTATGTTGTTTCACATGTGGGTGTTAGTGAAATATTGAGTTAGGATGAGAATCCAATAGAATATTATAGCAAAAATTTGAATGAGGTAAATAATAAATATGATGTTAAATTTGATGGCATTCTACAAGCATTGAGACACTGGAGGAATTACTTGGTGTTTAAGGAGTTTATTTTTTTTATAGACCATGAGGCCTTAAAGTATGTGAATACTTATAGGGAATTAAATAGAAAACATGAAAAGTGGATTTACTTCTTGTAGGGGTATATTTTTGTTTTTAAGCATAAGTCAATAAAGTAGAATCAAGTAGTTGATGCTTTGAGCAGGTGTGTGTCATTATTAACTATTATGGTGAGTCAGGTAGTTATATTTGATTCTATCAATGACTTGTATAGTTCCAATCTATATTTTGGAAAGATTGTTGAACAAAGAATGAATGCATTATTAGGTGAGACAAGTTATATTCATGATGATTATCTTATTTTATATCCATTGCATTTTTATGAGACAAGTTATATTCGTGATGATTTTCTAGTTGGGTTTATGAGAGACAATATTTTGAGAGAACTTCATAAAAGTGGTTTGGGTGGACACTTTGGTAAAAATAAAAAAATAGATTTGGTGGAAGAGAGGTAATTTTTTCCAAAGATGAAGAGATATGTAGCTATATATGTGTCACTTTGTAGGATATCTCAAGTGGCTAAAGGTCATGCATAATAACACATGGTTGTACATGCCATTGTCAATGCCAAATGGACCGTGGAAAAATTTGAGTATGGATTTTTTATTAGGGTTTCCAAACACAAAGAGATAATGATTCAAAATTTATTATTATAAATAGGTTCTCTAAGATATTTAATTTTATTGCATTCAATAAAACCAATGATGCCACTACAGTAGCATATTTATTTTTCAAATATGTTTTTAGATTATATGGTGTTCCAAAAACTATTAATTTAGATAGGGATGCAAAATTTCTATGTCATTTATGGATAACTCTATAGAAGTTTTTGGGAACTAAAATGCAATATTTTAGTGTATACCACCATCATACAAATGTACATATAAGGTAGTGTATAGGAGTTTGGGAAATTTGTGATGTATTGTTGGAGAAGAGCCCAAATAATGAGACTTTGCATGACCACAAGATGAGTTTGCATATAATAGTTCAGTGAATAAGTCAACATGAAATTCACCATTTCAAATTATTTATGTGAAAAATCCTAAGTATGTTTTAGACTTGGTCCAGTTATCAATAGGTTAGTCATGATGCAAAGGCATTTATAGATCACATACACTAGTTGAAAAATGAAGTAAGGAGGAAGCTATAGAAAATTAATGACAAATATAAGGAAATAACTGATGTAAAAAAAGGGCCAAAGGTATTTGAAAAGGGAGATTTAGTAATGGTATATTTGAGAAAATAAATATTTCTCCACGGAACATACAACAAGTTGAAGTATAATAATATTATTGATGCAAAATTGTAAATAAAATAAATGACAATGCGTGTGAGGTTGTTTTGTCACCAAATTTTGATATTTCTCTAGTGTTTAATGTTTTTTTATCTATATGTATTTTATGGGTATAATGAAGTGAAAGAAGAAGAAGAAGTGGATTAGTGATGCAGGGGAATCTTGGAATGCTCAAAGTGGTCTAGAATGAGTCTTAGGAGTCTTGTTTGTGTGTGCAAATTTGAATTTGTATCCATTAGAGGTATTCCTGCCAAAAGGGAATTTCAAATTTACATAATGTTTTAATGGGTCTAAGTGAGTACTGAATATGTGTAATTAATAAAAAATGTTGTAACATACCTAGTGTGGTCTCAAGAAGATCCTAAGAGTGGTTAGAAGCTATATGTTAAGTTAGAAGTGTGAGGTGGCAATCCTAATGATCATCACCCTACATGGGTCTTGAGGAGTGTAGAGAGTTTCTTGATCAAGAAATAATTATTAAGCATGTTTTATGATTCTAGTTTAGATATAAGGAATATATAGAGTGTGTAGTCTATAGGAAGGGAATTAATAGGAGAAACAGGGTAGACAAGAAGGAAAAAGAAGGTCTACCAAGAAAATTGCATGTAGGATTGTGTAAGTCCATGTTTTGTGTAATGAATAAAATATTCATTTGATATAAAATTTTGATGGACATGTTGAGTCCAAATATTTTTTAATAATCTTGACATGATGAGAAGATGTTTTTAGAACTGAGTTTAAGAATGCTTATAAGTAAATATGTTTACCCTGTAATTCTATTTATTATGTGTTGGTAATGTGAAAGAAGGAATGTAACGAATTTGTTTAAGAATGATGATGAGAAATGTGTGCCTTGATAAGTGAGTATTCAAAATTTTTAATGGTTTAGATAATTTTCATGTTGATTTTAAATCTTTGAATGGTAACAGATCTGTTATACCCTATTTTGATAACATAGTCCTATAATCTGTGTGTATACTTATGTTGAATAAGTTGTAGAGAAACATAAGGAACATAGAAAAGGAGACATTATGAAAAGTTTTATAATATAGATAATCCATGAATTAATAGGTGAGAAATAGTTGTGAGTCTTTAAACCCTGATGCAAAACAAATAACCTTGTTTTCCAATAGCAGTCTGTGAATGAGTGGACTATGGGTACTGTGGGTATTGTGAGTGTGTTCTTTACAAAGGAGTGATTTTTAAATAATTAAAAAAGTGATTTGGGGGCATACAAGGAGGTTAATTATATGTATTTAAGTTTCCTTGATGTTTGATATTACATGATAAGAGTTTTCATTTCAACTTTACAGCATATAGTCTTGTAGACAATATTTGGTTGACACAATCAAGAGTAACTTGGAGTTGAAAGGTGTGATAGTGGGAGGTCATGCACTATATGATTATTTTAAAAGGTTAAAAATTTCAATATATACCAAATTCAGGTGGATTGGAGTTTTGAAACCTCTTAAAGTGAAAGATATGCCTATTAGTATGCTCTTGGCCTTCATAGTGGCCTAAAAACCCTAGATTTAGGGTTTGGGGTATAAAAAGAGATTTAACTATCCAAATCTCTTAAAAAAAATTATTATTTTCAATATTGATATCCTCTAACTAATTTTGGAGGTTTTATAGGTGTACAGACCAATAGGTACAAATTTTGAAGGGCTGAGTTGGTTTAGGCCTAGAAGAGACCTAGTGAGATAGGCCAAAGAAGAAAAGGGTATGTATGTTGAGTGTGATGTTGAAAAAAGTGTTGATTAAGATATAGGGGGATAATGGGTATCCAAAAAAATTATTAGTATCCCTAGGTTGACCGTAATTTTCTCAAACCAAGGAGGTTTATATGTTGGGAGGGCTAATTGGCAAGCCAAGTAAGCCTGCAGGTACTAAAATTTTCAAAGTAACCCAACCTAAAATTTTGTGTATAGCAAGATCTTGATAAATGGTAATCAAAAACCTTTTTTTTCCATGAAGATTTGTTTTATGAAATAGAATAGTGAATTTGTCGTAAAATAGGGCTAGTAGCAGGTGAAAGCAAGAGATTGACTTTTGGGTAAAAATAAAGGATAAGGAGATGAAAGTGGTTTGATATGATTTTAAATAGTGTGATAGATTATTTTTATTTCCTTGTCACTTTGAATTGCATAGGTGTTTGAGTTTGGTCCTTTTGGACAAGATTGGTTGAGTGTTGGGTAAGGGAAACTTTACAAGTTTGCAAGCAAAATGTTAGAGTAGTACAGGATTTTGGTAAGAATTTTACATCAATTAGAATTAAAAAGTACCAATGAATTAGAAGAAAAAACATATAGCATAGGTTTTAGACAAGAAGATAGTGAATATTAGACAAGGCAGTTCCAACAAGTATTTAGTGTAGTAGGAAGGATTAAAATAGGAAGATGATACTTGGATTTTATAATGGGCATGAAGAATTTAGACAAGGAAAAATGGTATAATTTTAATCAAATAAACTCACAAGCATTGAATTATTTTCAACTAGAGGAGAAATATGTGGCGGCCTATCTTATAGAGGCCATAACTTTTGATTTGGGAATTTGATTGAGCTCTTTATTAAAAAATAAAGATATACAAATATCTAGGTGACGTTAGCCACTTAGCAATTATTTTAACATATTTTTGGTGTCAAAATGAACCATCTAGAGGCCAAAATTTATATTTAAGTTTTATCATCAATATTATTAAATATTTTGGATTTCATATTTTAAAATTTTGGGTGTGAACTTGAATTGAAAATAACCCTCAGGATTTATTTATAAATTTAGAGAATAAGGGACAATTATTAGGCCCATACATGTTTTCATGCAAAATTTACTAAAAATAGCAAGTTCGATTAACTCTATGATACATTTTTTATTTTATTAGCTTTTTTAGTTATGCATGACATCTCTATATTCTAGTTATATTTATTTAAATACTCTTATATATTTATTAATGACTAAAGAAATATAAAATTATCTCTTTCATACTCAAAAAAATCCTTTGAAATTTTTTGTGTTTTGGGAGCTTCTATTTTTTTATTATTCATTATCTAGTATCATAGCGGGCTCAACTTTGAGAAGTAAATTCAAGGTGATATTATGTTTAAATTTTAACTAAGTTTCAATTTTTATCATGGAAAAAAAATTAAGGACATGTTTTTAAATCAAGATGGAAAGAGGATGATAAGGTTGTGCTTATATGAATAGGAATATGCAAGCAATGCAAAGGAGAGTGGAGGAGCTCACTGAAAATATTACATGTCAAGACAAAAGAAATTAATAGATGACACCAACGAAGAAAGAGAGTAGAAATAATAAATTAATCAAGAGGAGGGAGAGAAAGATGATCCACAACCATTCAAGGAAATGTTGCCTAGGGTGTTAGAAGGAAATAATGAAAGAATAAAATTGGAAACTTTAGAATATGGGGAAATCTAGAATCACAAGAGCTGATATATTAGTTGAATAACAAGGAGAATAGTTTTGAATGGAAGAATATGGTTGAGGAAAATAAGGTTAAATTTTCATGTATCATATTGAAGGGTCGTGAAATGATATGGTGGGATCATTTATAGAAGAATTGATGAAGGAAGTGTAATGTGAAAATCAAGACCTAGAGTATGATGGAGAAAATTTTGAGAGTGAAAGTCATCCCTATGTATTATGCACAAAGCCCCTAATGAAGATTTAAAAACACGAGGAAAAAAGTGTGTAGTGTATAGGAATACATAGATAGATTCTATAAGATGTCTATTCAAGTGGAATATGATGAAACATAGGAATAAATGATTGCAATGTATGTGAATGTTTAAATTTTTATGTTCAAGATGAGTTAAGTATGCATAAAATTATTAGTATGGAAGATTCCTATCAAATAGATTTGAAGGCATAAAAGAAGCAAAGTATGCAAGTTTTATGGAAATTATTTGGGGTGGAGAAATAGGAAGTTACCAAACAAGGGTTTAAAAATAAACAAAGAGGAAGAGGATTTAAAATAGGTAGAGGCTATAGTGGAGGTAGATAATGGAATGCCCCCAAAAGGCCTTATGTTTCATATGGATGTGGTGAATAAGGGCACTGAGCATTTGAGTTTTTGTACTATTATGCACAAAAAATAGGAAAGATGATTGACCAAGAGTGAATTTGGTTGAGGCTGAGGCAACATAATAGAATCCAAAATTTATAACAGATGTAGAAGAGAATCTTGTGATGGGAAGAACAAATGATTGATCCTAGGAAAGAGCAGGCACAAGATAAAGATAGTGGTGACTCATGGATATGTACAATATTTTTTGAAATAGATGCACTTGAGGAGGAAAGGTATGTAATTTTATTATCAATGGTGGAAGCTATGAAAATGGTAGAGAAACTAGGTCTGTAATGTGAAAAATATCCTTATCCTTATTGTATTTCATGGTTTAAAAAATGAATTGAAGTTAATATTGATAAGAGGTGTTTAATCAAATTCTCCATAGGAAATAATTATATGGATGAAATATGGTGTGATGTTATCCCAATGGATGCATGCCATGTGTTATTAGGAAGACCATGGCAATATAGAAAGAAAGTAATCCATGATGGAGAGAAGAACACATAATTTTTAGAAGAATGGTTCAAGGTAATTTTATTACCTCTTAAGGAAGAAGGATACGTAGAAAGCATGTTGTCCATAGAATAATTTATCAAGGAAATGAAGATGATAGGATTATGTTATTCATTAATGATGAATAAATAATAATAATAACATGTTATGCAAATACCTGTAGAGGCAACAAAAGTTTTGGAGGAATATGTTGATGTTATACCTAATGAGTTAATAGATGATTTACCATCAAAGAGAGATATTCAACATCATATTGATTTAATCCTAGGATTAGCACTACCTAGTCTAGAAGCTTACAGGATGACTCCAACAAAACATGTAGAATTAAATGGGTGGGTGATTGAATTGGTGAGAAAGGGTGTAGTAATGGAGAGCATGAGTCCATGTTCAACTCTTGTGTTACTAACTCCAAATAAATATGGAACATGGAGGATGTGTGTAAATAGGATTATGATAAACAATATCACCATCAAATACATATTTCATATACCACATCTAAATGACATGATGGATGTGCTTGAAGGAGTTGTGTGTTTTATTAAGATTGATCTACGGAGTGACTACTATCATATTCATAATCGAGAAGGATATGAATGGAAGACAACATTCAAGACTAGGGATGGCTTTTATGAGTGGTTTATGATGTCATTTGGATTTTCAAATGCACATAGCACATTTATGAGAATGATAAAAACTATGCTATGATATTATATTGATAAGTTTGTAATAGTCTATTTTGATGATATTTTGATATTAAATAAGAGTAAATAAGATAACTTAAGGCATTTGAGAATGGTATTAAAATTGTTAATAAATTGAAATATCTATGCAAATTATAATAAGTGTGTATTTATGTAGAAGAGTTTGATAGTTTTGGGATTTGTAATTTCATAATATGGTGTAAGAATGCATGAAGAAAAAGATAAAGGTTCTTGTTGAGTTGCATACTCTAAGAAGTATATCATAGGTAAGAAGTTTCCATGGTTTAACAACCTTTTACATAAATTTAATTAAGAAATTTAGTTGTATTTTTACACTAATAATATATTTCATAAGGGGAAATGATTTTTTTTACAAGGGCAGTAACAAAAAGTTTCCAATTGCTGAACAAAGGCCCCTAACCTAGAATTACCAAATTTTAGAAAGGTATTTGAAGTGGAATGTGATGCTTCAAATGTGGGTGTTGGTGTAGTTTGAGTTAGGAATGGAAGTTAGTAACATATTATAGTGAGAATTTGAATGAGGCTATGGATAAATATTCTACATATGATGTTGAATTTATGCCATTTCATAAACATTGAGACATTAGAGGCATTACTTGGTGCCTAAGGTGTTTATTTTATTTACAGACCATGAGGCCTTAAGGTATGTGAACACTCAAAATAAATTAAATAGGAGACATGCAAAGTGGGTTTCTCTCTTTCAAGGCTATGTTTTTGTTTTGAATAACAATTATGGAAAACATAATCAGGGTGTTTGTTGGGGGATCAAACCAACAATAGATTACACTTGTGAAAGCAATAAACGCGGAAATAAATCAGATAGATAAGTAACTGAAATGATAAATAGCACAGAACAAGATATACAAGAAAACACCCTGAAAACTTGTATTGAAACTCTTTACAATAGGAATACAATTTGAAGAAACTTCGTTCTTCCACACCTCTCTCAGATGCACACAAGATCTCTCACTAGATCTCTATTCCTCAAGAGCTCTCTCTCAAGTACACTCAAATCCAACAACCTGGATTGATGCAACTCTGTACTGTCCTTCAAACATTCACAATGTTCTACTATTACAGTTCTACACTCTCATTCTACAATTCTAAGCTAAGAAGATCTTCCTACATATAGAAATAGGAAACTTGAGCATGCTCTTACAACAAACAGTTAAGCCTCTTGAACAAGGGCTCTAAAAATAATATTGCTAATAATAGAGACGCAAGCTTGAGTCCACGACTCAAACTTATCATGCAAACACTCGCTGCTATCCACGGAAATAGCTTTCTGGACCCGCAGGTAACCGACGTCGGTTCCTACCTGTTCGCCTGTGACCGTCGCCGGCCGACCCTATTGCCGACGTCGGTGCCTCTGCAACTGCTACTAACCGACGTCGATCGCTCCTGACCGACGTCGGCGTCTGTGTAGACCCGAACCTGTTTAAGTATGCTCCTTGGTGAAGCTTTTAGCTCCACACCCTAACAATCTCCCACTTGGAGATAAACCAGCTGCACCAACCTGTACAGCATCATCTTCTAGCTCCTCCATCTTCAACTCAATCATGAAGACCAATAGAAGTTGAATGAAGATTCAACTTCTCCTTAGTAACCGGCTTTGTTAGCATATCAACAGGATTCTTGTCTGTATGGATTTTCTCCAGCTTCAACTCACCATCTTCCAATACCTGCCGTATGAAGTGGTACCTTAGCTGTATGTGCTTGGTTCTAGAATGAAAGGCCGAGTTCTTAGCCAAATGGATTGCACTCTGACTGTCACTGTACAATCTACAACTCCCATGCTCCCTTCCAAGCTCTTCCATGAGCCGTGTCATCCATATCATCTCCTTGCTAGCTTCTGTAGCTGCAATATACTCTACTTCTGTAGTTGACAAGGCTACAACCTTCTGCAACTTAGATATCCAACTAACTGCCGTTCCACCTACAGTAAAAACATAACCTGTGGTGCTCTTCCTACCATCCAAATCCCCTACCATATCTGAATCTACATAGCCATGTAGAGAAGTATCTGAACCTCCATAGCATAAATGCTTGCTGTTGGTTCCTCTCAGATATCTAAGGATCCATTGAACTGCCTTCCAATGTTCCTTACCTGGATTGGCCATATACTTACTTACTACTCCCACTGCTTGGGCAATATCTGGTCTAGTACACACCATTGCATACATCAAACTCCCTACTGCGGAAGAATATGGAACCTTACTCATGTACTCTACCTCATCATGTGAATTGGGACATTGTTCTTTGCTTAACTTAAAATGTCCAGCCATAGGTGTACTTACCGGTTTTGCATCCTGCATATTAAACCTCTCCAACACCTTGTTCACATAATCTTCTTGAGACAATATCAACCTGTGATTTTTCCTATCTCTCCTAATGCTCATGCCAAGGATCTTCTTCGCTGCTCCCAAATCCTTCATAGCAAATGTTTGAGCTAACTTCTCCTTAAGCTCAGAGATATCCTGCATGTGAGACCCTGCAACCAGCATGTCATCTACATACAACAATAGAATAATATATCTACCATTATCAAATCTCTTGAAATACACACAATGGTCTGATTGACACCTACTGTAGCCATGCTCAGTCATAAACCTGTCAAATTTCAAGTACCATTGCCTTGGAGCTTGCTTGAGGCCATACAATCTTTTCTTTAACCTGCACACAAACTTCTCCTTACCCTTGACCTCAAAACCTTCTGGCTGTTCCATATAGATTTCCTCATCCAAATCTCCATGAAGAAATGTTGTCTTAACATCTAGCTGCTCAAGATGCAAATCCTCAAAAGCAACCAAAGACAATACAACCCTTATTGAAGTCATTTTAACAACCGGAGAAAAAATTTCACCAAAGTCAATACCTGGCTTCTGTGCAAATCCTTTTACCACTAATCTGGCCTTATATCGCATCTATCCATCCTCACTTTCCTTCAACCTGTAGGTCCATCTGTTCTTCAGTGTTCTCTTACCAGCTGGCAACTCAACCAAATCCCATGTTTGGTTCTCTCTTAAGGACTCCATCTCCTCAACCATGCCACGCTCCCACTTACTCCTGGACTCCACCTGTAATGCTTCTTCAAAACTCTCTGGTTCTCCACCATCAGTTAGCAATAAATAATATAAGGAAGGAGAATATCTAATTGGAGGCTTACTTACCCTTTCAGACCTCCTGGTGGGTGTCTTGGACTTGTTTTCAACAATCTGTCCACCCAAATTTTCTGACAGTGACCGACCTCGGCCACCTGAAGACCTGTCACTCGCCGTCGTCGGTTCTGCCTGACCGACCTCGGTGCCTGGTCTGCCGACGTTGGTCTCTGTATGACCGACATCGGTTTCTGTACTGTCGACGCCGGTTCCAAACCTACCGACGTCGGTCTCTGTGTTTTCCTGCAAGTGATTATTTCTTTTTCCCGCGAGCTCATTTTGGACCATAACTTCGTCCAATTCACTATTGCTCTGCCCAGATTGATCCAGCTTCCTTATCTGATCACTGTACATCACTCTTTCATTGAAAACAACATCACGGCTCTTGATTACCTTGTTAGTTCCTAGATTCCAAAATCTGAAACCAAAATCATTTGAGCCATAGCCTATAAACGTGCACCTCATAGACTTAAGATCAAGCTTCCTTCTATTTTCCTTATCTATATACACAAAGGCTTCACTACCAAAAACTTTGAGATATGAGAGATCTACCTTCTTACCTGTCCATGCCTCTTCTGGAATTCCACCATCCAGAGCTGTAGAGGGTCCTCTGTTAATCAGGTACACTGCGGTGTCAGCTGCTTCTGCCCAAAACTCTAAGGGCAACCCTGCATGCAATCTCATACATCTTGCATGCTCCATGATAGTTCTGTTCATCCTTTCAGCAATACCATTCTGCTGAGGTGTCCTTGGAACCATCCTTTGCCTATGGATTCCTTGTGTATAACAATACAATTTGAACTTAAGACTGCAGAACTCACCGCCATTATCAGATCTCAGGCACTTTAATTTTCTACCTGTTTCATTCTCAACCATAGCCTTCCAAAACTTAAAAGTCTCAAAAACATCAAATTTCTTTTTAATACAGTAGATCCATACCTTTCTTGTGGCGTCATCTATGAATGTAACATAGTACCGTGATCCGCCAATAGAGGCTACCTGAGCCGGTCCCCACACGTCTGTGTGAACAAGCTGCAACTTCTGCCTTTTCTTAGTAGACCCAGTCTTGAGAAAACTAACCCTTTTCTATTTTCCAAATACACAATGCTCACAAAACTCTAGATCCATACTTTTCAAATCTAAAAGCATACCTTTAGACTTAAGTATTGACATCCCCTTCTCACTCATGTGGCCAAGCCTTGAGTGCCACAATTTACAATCCACACCTGAAGTAGATAAAACTGAAGGAGATTTGTTAGTAACACAATTACACAGATAGAGAGTACCTTCTCTCTTACCTCTAGCCATAACTAGTGCACCCTTGGTCACCTTCCAAGAATCTGCTGTGAGAGTTACTGTACAACCCTCATCACCTAGCTTACCTGCAGAAATCAAATTTCTCTTCAAACTAGGAACATGCATCACTTCTCTCAACACCCATGTGTTGCCATTCTGCATCTTCAACTGCACTTTACCTTTGCCAGTAATCTTACAAGGCTCATCATCCCCTAAGTACACTATTCCAAAATCTCCATGGATATAGTCACTGAAATACTCTCTGTTAGGGGTAGCATGGAAAGATGCACTAGAATCTAATACCCAAGATTCTATGTTATTATGCAAAGAGAAAATTAAAGCATCCTGTGCAATACCTGCAACCTTGGCTTCTTCCTTTCCTTCGTGCTGGTTGTCCTCCTTAGGCTTTGACCAACAATCTCTGCTTATGTGCCCCATCTTTCCACAGTTCCAGCATTGTGGCTTCCTGCCATTCCTGGATTTGGATCTTCCTCTCACCTTAGACTTAGATCTTGATCTCCTCTTGCTCTTTTCTTTTTGCCTTCCCCTGCTCTCAAAATTTAAAGCGTTCCCAAATGTCTCTTCTATGCTTTTCCTGCGTATTTCCTCATTCAAGATAACACTAACCACATCCTCTACTTTCAAAATATTTGATGCAGATGCAGTATTAGAAACTGCCATTACTAAGCCATGCCAGCGTTCAGGCAAAGAACATAATATCAAAAGAGCTTTTATTTCATCTTCAAATACAATATTGACAGAACTTAACTGATTAACAATTCCATTGAAATCATTCAGATGAGTAGAAACAGATCCACCTTCATTCATATGCAAATTAAATAACTGCTTCATAAGATATACCTTATTTGAAGCTGAGGGTTTTTCATACATATTTGCTAACGTGGTCATCAACTCTACCGTAGTTTTTGCCTGTGACAAATTAGATATCACAGTGGAGGCCAGACTCAGTCTTATAGACCCAAGAGCCTTTCTGTCAAGAACTTCCCATTCTTCATCCTCCATGTCCTTGGGCTTCTTTGCTATCCCACCTAATGGTAAGTAGAGATCTTTCTGATACAGATAGTCCTCTATCTGCATTCTCCAATTTTGGTACTTCTTGCCATTAAACTTTTCCATTCTCAGCTTACTTTCTTCTGCCATTGCTTCTCCCACTCAAACAGAAATTCCTGCAGAAACCCTGTGAGCAACCTGTAATCTGTAACCAAGGCTCTGATACCACTTGTTGGGGGATCAAACCAACAATAGATTACACTTGTGAAAGCAATAAACGCGAAAATAAATCAGATAGATAAGTAACTGAAATGATAAATAGCACAGAACAAGATATACAAGAAAACACCCTGAAAACTTGTATTCAAACTCTTTACAATAGGAATACAATTTGAAGAAACTTCGTTCTTCCACACCTCTCTCAAATGCACACAAGATCTCTCACTAGATCTCTATTCCTCAAGAGCTCTCTCTCAAGTACACTCAAATCCAACAACCTGGATTGATGCAACTCTGTACTGTCCTTCAAACATTCACAATGTTCTACTATTACAGTTCTACACTCTCATTCTACAATTCTAAGCTAAGAAGATCTTCCTACATATAGAAATAGGAAACTTGAGCATGCTCTTACAACAAACAGTTAAGCCTCTTGAACAAGGGCTCTAAAAATAATATTGCTAATAATAGAGACGCAAGCTTGAGTCCATGACTCAAACTTATCATGCAAACACTCGCTGTTGTCCACGAAAATAGCTTTCTGGACCCGCAGGTAACCAACGTCGATTCCTGCCTGTTCGCCTGTGACCGTCGCCGGCCGACCCTATTGCCGACGTCGGTGCCTCTGCAACTGCTACTAACCGACGTCGGTCGCTCCTGACCGATGCCGGCGTCTGTGTAGACCCGAACCTATTTAAGTATGCTCCTTGGTGAAGCTTTTAGCTCCACACCCTAACAGTGTTGATGCTTTGAACAAGTGCATGGCATTGTTAACTACTTGGTGAGTGAAGTACTTGGATTTGAGACTATCAAAGACTTACATGATTTTGATCTAGGTTTTATAAATATTGTTGAATAATTTATGGATTCATTAGTAGGTGAGATAGGTTCTATTCATGATGATATCATATGCAAGATGGTTATTTATTTAAGGGAAAACAACTATGCATTCCAGTTGGGTCTATGAGAAATAATATTTTTAGAGAACTTCATAGTGGTGGTTTAGGTGGACACTTTGGTAAACATAAGATAACATATTTGGTATAAGATAAGTATTTTTGGCCAAAGATGAAACAATACATTGTAAGGTATGTGCTAAGATAGAGGATATGCCATATTGTTAAATGACATGCATAAAACACAAGTTGTACATACCTTTGCCTATGTTAAAAGGACCATGGATAGATTTGAATATGGATTTTTTATTGGTGTTGAAAAATACAAAATGAGGTAATTATTAATTTTTTTTTTTGTAGATAGGTTTTGTAAGATGGTTTATTTTATTGTATGCAAGAAAACCAATGATGTAACTAGAGTAGCAGACTTGTTTTTCAAAGATGTTATATTGCATGGTTTTCCAAAACCTATTAATGTAAATAAAGATATAAAATGACTATGTATTTTTTGGAGGAATTTATGGAATAATTTTCTAGCCAAACCAAAATTTAGTAGTGCATACAACCCTCAGATAGATGGACAAAAAAAAGTGGTAAATAGGATTTTGGGAAATCTTTTGACATGCATTGTTGGAGAAAACCCCAAACAATGGGACTTGGCATTACCATAGGTTGGGTTTGCATATAATAGTTAAATTAAAAGTCAATAGGGAAGTCACCATTCCAAATTATTTATGGCATAAATCCTAAGTGTGGTTTATACTTGTTACCAATTGTAAATTGGTTTACTTATGATGTAAAGGCCTTTACAGAACACATATAATAATTGCAAGATGAAGTAAAGAGGAAGCTATAAGAAAATAATGACAAGTTTAAGGCAACAAATAATGTAACAATAATGGCATAGGTATTTAAAGTGGGAGAATTAGTGATGGGTATATATGAGAAAATAAATATTTCCCCAAGGAACATATAACAAGATAAAATATAAGAAGATTGGTCCATTCAAAATCATGAAGAAAATAAATGATAATGCTTATGAGGTAAGTTTGCCACAATTTTTTTTATATTTCCCTAGTGTTTAATGTTTATGACTTATATGAATTTCATGAAGAGGAAAATGAATGAGAATAAGAAGATGAATTGGATTGGAAGTAGCAGGTATTAAGGAAGAATAAAGAAGATAACACAAGTTTTGGACAAGAAAACAATGAATTATGGGCAAGACACCTACAACAAGCATTTATTATAGTGGGAAAGATTACCATAAGAAGATAATACTTGGATTTCAGAATGAGAATTAAAGATGTTGGACAATGATAAATGACAAAAGTTTAATCATATAAACTTGTAGGCACTGAGTTTTTTCAACCAAAGGAGAATGATGTGGGAGATTATCTTGTGAAGGCCATAACTTGTGATCTGGGAACTTGTGTGAGCCATTTTTTAAATTTGAAGATATCAAATAGATCTACATATCCGTAAGCAACATTATCCACTTAAATACTATTTTGAAAAAAAATAGGGTTGAAATCAACCACATAGAGGCTAAAATTTGCATTTTGATTTTTTCAATATTTTTTGAAATTTTGAAATTTAGTTTTTTTATAATTGAGTATGAACTTGAGTTTCAAGTAACCTTTAGGATTTATTTGTACATGTAGAGATTAAAGTACAATTATTAGGCTCATATGAGCTTGCATGCATAATTTCCTAAAAATAGAAGCTACTAAAAATAATAAGTTTGGTTAACTCTAAGATAATTTTTACTTTTATTATATTTTTCAGTTGTGTATGATAACTCTATATTTGATTTGAGATTTATTTAAAGACTATCATGTATTACGTCTATGAATAACAAAAAATAGAATTATCTCTTTAATGATCAAGAAATTCCTTTACAAATTTGTGTTTTTTTAGCACTTTTTTGGATTCATCAACAAAGTTCAGTACCATGCACTAAGGTTTCAAATGTATGCCACTGGGGTTTCATCCTTATGCTTGATACTTCATCTTGTTATTATAAATAATATGTAGAATCATTATTATACGAGCATGGCATATGAAGATTCAGTTGTGTAGTTACATGAAGTACAACCACTCATCATGTGACTATTTGAATTCTCCATTTTATCATTTTTTAGAAACATTGTTGTACAAAAACATAACATAGGTCAAAAATTATCATAGTTATATGATATAATTGAATAAAAATTAGGACTTCATGATATAACCACATATGCTTGAGGTTTTCATAAATTTGATTATGGCATGGAGTATCAATGATATCCCTTAAGTTAATCAAGGTTCTAAATCCTCATGGATCACACTACTTCCCTCTATTTACACAATAACATCTCAACTTATATTTTATACATTAATTTATAATTAATACCACTATATTTCTCAAATAATTCTATATCATGCATATAATTACATTTAAGATCTTGAAAAAAACCTACTCTACATGTAAGTTAAACTGGAATTGGCTTAATCTAACAATAGTCTAACATATTTAGAAGAGAAAAACAACCATAAATAATACATTATTATCTATGTACGCATTAATAGTGTATGAAGAATTTATTTCATTGTATTGTTATCTAAGGATAACCTGGGTATGAAATATTATCCCACAAGATCCTTATTCCCTTTCCCTCTTCCCTATTTTTATTTTCTCCATAAATATCATAATCCTCAATGCCACTCTCCTCCCGTTTTCCCTTTCTTCCTACCCCAATCCTCAATGCTAGCCTCCACACCCAAAATCAGGATGCCCACCTACAGATAGTTATCACCTATGCACATTGTTGTTTGATAGAAATGTTAGTATAAAATATCAAATAAATTAGAACTTTTTTCATGAAGGATCACATTTGTAGAATTCTGGAGGCCATGGCCAGACCACTAGCCCTTGGTCATGTAAAAACATGAAATGCAACATTCACCGTATTTGTGCCTATGTGTCCCCAAGGGACCATTGGCAAGAACTCCAATACCTCAGTTGTATGGAGATGTAAAATTCAAAATTTACCATGTATATGTCTATGCATCCCTAGGGGACTGTCAGTCAGACCTCTGGGCCCTCAGCCACATAGAGACATGAGATGCATTGAAAGTCACATCTAAATCAGTGTGTCCATGAGCAAACCTCAGCTAGATCATTGATCTTCACCCAACATGCATGTGCATGGGGACCGATGCATTTAAGGGGAAAGAAAATAGGAGTTTATATATTTGATACTTGGTCCTCTCCCCTAATTTTTTCTCTACCTCTCTACCCACAATAACAAAACTCTACCAATTTTTTTCTAGAAACATTGCAAGATTCATCTCACCAATAGCTCCCTCATCTCGATATTATTTTGAGAATATATTTTTATATAATTTATAATTACCATGTGTCTATTTCCCTATATTTCTTTCAACCAATCCAACATTTTTTGCCCTGACCCACTGGATATCCTTACACTTGCCTTTTAGGTAGTTATCAACCAATCTAGAGCTAGGAAGATGAAATTCAAATGCATGGGATATGAACCATTATTGGTGATATATTATGATATACCAAATATTTATGACTATTAGATTGAGCACATGGACCTAATTGAATTTTACAAAAGATAGAATTCTAAAATTCCAACAATGTTGATTGAACACCTAACAGAGAGCATATTTTCACAAGTGGTTACCTTTCCCACTTTGGTATAATGTTCAAATTTAGTATTCAATTTTTCTAGATACTAAAACTCATAGACTAAGGAAATAAAGTCAAAATTTTGACAACTCATGGAAAAAATAGATGGAATGATGATAAACATGACATTGAGAATCCCCCTACATGAGGAGTTAGTCATATTAGCGTAAGTGGAGGAGAGGCACATTGGAAAAAAGACATTACCAAGTGTTTTATCACTATCAATAATTCTTGGCTAAAACACAAGATGTAAAAACTCTCTAATGTTCCCAAGACCTTATACTAGGTAGATTTCAAAGAAGAAATTTTAGATATGATTACCCTACTCAATCAGATAGTAGGTAATGAGGACACCAAACCTTTCCACCATTGAATGTTCCTCTCGATGCAAATCATTTATTTTGGAAATTTATTTATGTATTGGGGTGAATTGATCAGTGATGCCCTACATGATCAATTGTTGAATGTACAAACATCAGGGTAGTTCTTCATGACATCATATCTAGTATAATCTTTAACCTCCTAGATGGTATACCTGGGGATGTCTCAACATGGAATTATCACTCAATTAGCATTATTATTTGAATATTTTACATAAATCACCATGTAACAAATCAAAAACCATTATACCAGGGTCAATGATGCATTCACAATGAGAGTAGTGACATTTCTTGAAGAATATTGGAGAATGAGGATATATGTCGAAGCAGCCAAATTGGTTAATCAATTTGGTAGCTATCATATTTAGTTTCAAAAATTTACATACATTAGAGCTAGAGGTTATGAAGGGCATCCCTTAAGACTCCCAAGTTTGGATAATGATAAGATCATCCTCATTGAGTTTTGCAAGCAATTGTTATCCATTCATAAATGATGTAGAGAAAAATATGTGCTTGACATTTCATTCCCCATTACATTGGGTCATTTAGTTTGTAAGTCTAATGTAAATTATCATGACATAAAACTAACCATCTTTGAATCACTCTCTGAACCTATGCTAATAGAGACTCTAGGGATATCAAGGGGTATGTGAAGCAAAATTTGGGTATAGGGTCTGCATATGAATATAAACCCCATCTTGAAGACTATTGGGATAATTGTGCAAATTAATTTGAGGTGATTTCAAGAGATTGGATTTGGCTGACCCTAGATCAAATAAAGGCATTCATAAATGAGTGGGTTCCTAAGGGGATGGTAGATGACAAGTCAAATCTTTTTGATCCAGAATATGCCAACATAATCATGAATGTACCTTTTCCAACTATTAATTAGTCAATCAAAGAACTAGTTGAGTTGCAATAAAGGATGCAAAGAGTATGGGCTCACATAAATAAATGGTTAGATAAAAAACTAGCTAGAGTAACCATGGGCACCTCAAAGAGAGGAAAAGATTCAACTCCTCTAAAGCAAGATCCCCCATCAATTCCCAAGAAAAGTAGTTCTAAGGCGATTATTGAATCCTCAAGGTCCTCCAGTTTGAGTGATGGTGGAGAGGAGGACCTTAATCCCAAGAATCAATTGGGAAAGTAATGTGAAGAAAATTTGATAGTGGGGGAAAAAATCAATCCAATAAATTAGTGAGACCATGGACTTCAACTAAAATTTTGGGTAATCTCAACTTACTCATCCCAAATACCACACAACAATACAAATCCTCATCTACTGAAATGGAATAGTAGAAAAAGGTTGAAGAAGAGAACCTACATTATCCAATTGGGTCCCTACAAGATCCTCCTCCTCCTTTAAATCAACCTACTCCTTCTCAATTAGTTACTCAAGTAGTTGCCTTCAAATATCTTTCATTTTAGTGGATGCAACCTATACTCCAAAAAATAAAAAATGTGGTTGAAGCTAAATTATCTGATTTTGATGTGGTAGTTGATCTCTTGAAGACTCTAACACCCAATAAAGCAAAGACCACCTCCAATTTGGTATCATATACCTCAATATCATAGTTTGTGTAGATTTTTAAACTAAATGTTGAGAAGATGTCAGAGAAATGATGGTAGGAGATTATAACTTGAAAAAGATATCACTTAGACAAGCAAAAAGAGATGATGACATTCATAATCTCTAAGAAACCACTAAGAGGATCATTAATAGATCTGAATAAGATGAGTTAACTTAATAACAACTCATAGGATAGATCAAATAGTTAGCAAGCTATGTTAATTATCTGATCCATCTAGTAGAAACTCCTACATTACCACTAGTTGATTCTCCAACACAATTGCCAGGAATAAAATAGGATGTTGTTACCATGATCAACAAATATAATACTATGGAAAAACTCTTGAAGCATGGTTAGATGATTTCCTTGTAATTATAATGAAATACATTGAAGAAGTCATGAAGATATATGATCTTATCAATCAAAAATTATAGGATATTCATATACAGATCAAAGCCCACATCTCCACCTTGAAGGTATGGGAATAAGTGATTAGAGATGTGAAATAAATGATCATGATGGAAGCTAAAGTAATGGTAGAAGGAGGAGAGTTTGAAAAAGAAGAGGATGACACATCCTACAAATGGGCAAAGTGTATACTTTAGAAAGTGGAAATATTGAACAAGGCCATAGCATAACTGGAGGAGAGTATATATGGTTGAAGATAAAATCAAACTAATTTCCAGCAATATGGATGAGATCCATTTCCATTTATATAAATAAGTTGGAACTACAACACATATTGTAGATGAATTGAAATTTCAATTCCAAAATTTAATCAAATAATATCTTTTAAATGAAGGCAAATTCAATAAAGTTTCAATGAAAACTCTCAACAAAATTCATGTTTCACTAGAAGAGTTAAACACCTAACTAAAAATTTTGTTTAAAAATCAGTGCTCCTTGACATTCATTTCCCAAAGATGGTTCTTGCACTATCGTCATATTGTGATTATAAAAATTAATGAAGTTATTGAAGAAGTCAAGAGATTCCTCAAATTCAAGGAAACATGTGATAAAGATCAGTTCAAAGAAGATTTAGCAACATTCAACCCATCTACCAGTGTTGTCAACTCACAAAAGGCTTTTCAGTGAAATTTATTCTCTCTCTTTTTCCTATTTTTGTCCAAATTATATTTTAGTAAACTCATATTTTATAATTGTAAAAGTGAAAATTATAAAAGGTAGAATATGACAAGAAATAGAATATGAAATGTCAATTTAGAATGTGAAGGGTCAACCCATTCCCTTTATTATAAATACAACAAATGGCAATTGAAAAAGGGATTTTTAATGTCCATGATTTGTGAAACTTGAAGAGGAAGGAAGCTTTGTGTTTAGTATTTATCTAAGAAATAGGATTTATTTTAAATTTGTGTCTGGTTACTTCCTTAATGAGCATACATTTTTATTATGTCAATGTATTTCTTATTATTCCAAGCATGAATTGTGTCTGATCTCTTAAATTAAATTTCTCTTTTTAATTTAAATTTGTTATATAAGTGGGTGAAATATGTGTTTATTCATTCTATAGCGAATTTCTATTTTCTCTTATGTTTCCTTTGTTTTCAGTTAGATTGAGTTTCTACTAACCCCCCTTTTCATTTAACATGTAAATGTTGTACATAATTGTGGTTATTGTTATTGATTTCAATAAAGGAAACCTCCCCTCATAATAGAAGTAAACCTCGATCTCATAAACTATAGTGAAATCATGATTTGTTTTCATTTACCAAATATTTCACCAACATACATACAAACCATGCATTCCCATTGGGATAAACCACCCATTCCTATGTTCAGTCTAGAATCCACCAATGATGCCTACATCCCTCCCAAATAATGTTTAAAAATAATTATATACATACACACCACCAACAACTTTGTTTCCCCCTTAATTTGGTGATAACCTTTGATGAAAAAGGTATAAAAATATCACATCTTATAATTATAAGAAACCAAAGTAGATACTAGCTCAATCAAGCATGGTAGGCCTTAGCCATATGAGATTATGAAAAAATAATCCAAGTTCTTTGCAGGAGGGAGTGAAAAGGAAAGAATAAAAATGATCAATATAGGAAGGGTTAATCTTCCCATCCTCAATAAGAAATAAAGATTAATTTATTCAATGTTAGGGTCTTGAATGTTCTTAAAACATAAAGTTTTATTATAAGGTAGATACAAAAGTGTAATCTTAATGATCTTGTTGCAAGAGACAAAGGTTTAAAATTCTAGTTGATTATTGATGGTGAGGAAGATATATGAATCAAGTTAGTGGGTCGACAATTGAGAGGTGTTCAGGGACTTCAAATAGAGTTATACATAATAATATAAAAACAAATCACCAAGAAAATAAACACATTTACAGATCTATAACACACATCCACAAAATCTCAAAAAATTGTAAATTTTTTACTTTTTTAAATACTAATTTTCATTACTTTTGTGTGCATATACAATTACATCTCATCTTCTTATATATAAGAGTGTAGATGCATTTCTAATTACTATCACTATATTTCTCCAATAAATCTCTGTTATACACATCATGCACATTATTACATTTTCTTGAAAAACATGTAGCATGCATGTAAGTTCAATTGGACTTGCCTTACTCTAAGAATAGTCTTAACATGTGTTTATAGAATAAGCAATCACAAATGTCAAAATAACATCTATGATTGCTTTTTATTATTACTAACTATATCTTGTAATTATTTATAAATAAATTGGATGACTATGAGAGGACTATAGCAAAGGGAATGAATCAATGGTAGTTAACGATAGAACGGTCTTTCAAGGACCTCAAATAGAATCATGTTTAACAATATAAAATAAATCACCAAGTAAAAAACCACATTCACACATCTATAAAACACATTAAAAAAAATTGCTACACACATCTTGCACATTATTACACTTTTTTTTAAAAGCATATAGTGCGCAGATAAGTTCAATTGGACTTGCCTTACTCTCATAATAATCTTAACATGTGTTGATTTAAAAATAATCATAAATATCAAAATATCCCCTATGCATATGTTTCTTTACTACTAACTATATAGTGTTAATAGTTTTGAAAAAGTTTAATTGTTGCAAGCTTGACTCGAGCATACTTAACCTAGGTCAATATAATCCAAGTGTGGTATGCACACGGGTGATTACAGTTGGCATGTGAATGTCCAAGTTTGAAAAGTTAGATATCTAAATTTGGTTAAGTCTTTTATCACATGATCACTATTCATTTGGCAACTAATTTAACTTTTTAGGGTTATAGAGTGTAAGCCCTAGGTTATTAAAGGGGTTGAGTACAATAAATCAAGCTATAAAATATGTAATAAATATAGCCACCAATTTGTAATAGAATTGACCTAGTTTGACCTTTCTAAAAATAGTAATAAATGATGCAAACAAGTACTTAGCTAAAAAGTGATTGAGACAGATGATTTAGAGGCTACAAACCCATATAAGAGTTGATCAAGGTGTTTTCAACAAGATCCAATTGTCAAAACCCCTTATGGATAGTAGTTCCCTAACTAGATAGTAGCACCAATGACACTATTTTCCTACTTTTGGCACTAGTGTCCTCTATGCATAACTCCTCTGAGATTTTGAGTGCACCTTGTCAGAGTCTGCCAAACCCATTACTATGCACACAAGTTTTGATTCCTTACCGGTGACCTTTTTTGACTGATTTTACATGTAAATATTAGACCTCCATGTTATTATGTCATCTGATTGGCATAAGTATAAGGTTATGGGGTGTTTTGGTTTCACCTATATATAGGTGTACTCCTTCCTTACTCTCTTTTAAATTTTAAATTTTTAAAGTTTAGCTTTTTCAAATTTCTAAATGTACAAATGACTACTTCCTATGTTGTTGTAAGGTTTGTTAAATTTGAGTGATTCTACACAATTGAAGTATCCTCTCATTTAAACAATTTGTGTTATACACACTCAGGTTCAATTCTTTCTCCTTTAACAATTTCATTACTTGAATTAGGTAGGGGGATGTAGATGCAGTCACAAGTATTTGACAATGTTAATTATTGACACATCCTAAACCACATGATTTGTGCACAAATAAATGACTCTTATTCGCTATTTCTCTAAGATATTTATCCATATGTGATATCAACCCTTTGTTTGTCATTATCACTACACATAATTTTCAAAGTCAAATGCTCAAGCTACTTAAAATCACCCTCAAACTATCTCCATGTCAAAATATGTGTCCCTAATATTTTAGGATAAGTCTACCCTAGGTATATAAGAGTGTTTTTATGCTCATGTCTACCTATGCCAACTACATCCCATGCCAAACAATGACTAACTTTCAAAATTCAAAATATTCTTTTGCATCTTCTATCACATTTCATAAGGTTGAATAAAGGAAATCATCAAAAGATTCGCCTATAAATACACATAAAATGTCATTCATTGCCTCCACTTAGTATTCACTTGTTACAATATTACACACTATTACACATTGAGCAAATCTTCCTTATTATTTCTAAATTCAAGAAGTAGCCATAAGCCAAGTCAAGAACATTTCAAAACAATTAAAAAACTATCATTATCAAGTATCAAAGCCTTTTTCTAACTGCATACACATATTACAAGAACATAATTACACATTCATTCTAGGTGGGAGAACTATGTGGGCTTGATTTCCCTCCTTAGAGTATTGGATATGTAAGCAATGATTAATCATCAAGGGGGTGATTGAGATTGGCTCAATCCATCATACTCCCATATTTCTTATAGGTTTTCAAGCTATTAAAGTGCCCCTAGGGTTTTAAAGATAAAAGAAGTCAAAAAATATGTTATGTGCGACATAATCTAGATTGTGATATCTTAGATTGCTTAGAAAACAAAGTTATAAAAGGTGTAACAATCAAATTTTCATCATAATCAACCAAGATAAATCTAAGGTCAACAGACTTGAGTGGCCTATGTTCCTATCCATGTATAGTGGTCCTACTTGGAATATGATCTAATTTTGTCTTTGATTTGTCACTATCAAAATCTTGCTATCTCTATCTTCCTCTATTAGTCATTAAATACAAAAAATTGGGACAAGTCCATAGTCAATAGACACAAATGACCCACGTTCCTTTCCACTCAAATTTGTCCCATCCATGAGTAGTTTTATATTTTATTCTTGATCCCAAAATCATCTCTTTTACTAACTTCCACTTTTAGACATTCATAATAATCAACTTAAATCCCAATTTGAGCTAATTTGTTTTCTTCCTAATTTTCCAAATTTAGTAATTTTTAAAATTAGAATTATTGATTATTGTACATATTTAACACTCCGGTATACTATAGTTAACACCAATAATCATACAAATATATTTATATTTTATTAAATATAGGGTAAAATGGGGGATCCCCTATTTCATTACCTCTTTGTCCTCATCATTGAGGCTCTCAGTAGACCCATCAAAGATCTCAAAAATAATAGTAATATAAAATACATTCAAAAAACATATAATGAAAATGAGCAAACTCACTTGAAATTCATGGATGACACCATGCTCTTTGCCTCTCCTTCTCTTCATGAAGTCTGAGAAATTAGGGACCTCTCAACAATGATGAAACATCCCTTGGGCAATCTATCAATAAAATAAAATCAAAGGTAATCTTCATTAATGTCTTCCTAAGGCTCCATAATTTCTTATAAAAAATCTTTGGAATGGAGAAAGCTACCCTCCCTAATACTAATCTTGGTTTTCCTCTTTCCAAAGGATTCCAAAAAAAGGAAATGTGAAACACCATCATTAAAAAAAATTACCATAAGCCCATTAGATGGAAAGGAAAGATCTTATCCTTCATTGTAAGACTCACCCTCATTAAATAAATCCTCCAATATACTCCTATTTATTGGTTCTCTCTCATAATATCCCCCAAAGGAATCATTAAGGAAATTGATAAAATACTCATAAACTTTTTTTGTCAAGGCACTAAATAAAACATCAAATTCCCTCTCCTTGCTTAGAATGCCATCTAAGAAACCTATCACCAAAGAAGGAGTTGGCATAATTAATATCAAAAAAATTAATCTATCACTTGTGGATAAATTAGTCTTAAGACTCGGCATCAACACATCCAAACATTAGATAAACATGTTAAAAATCAAGTTCATAGATAGTGATGATTAAAAAATAAATTTCACCACTAAAAATCTCCCTCAAGTATATAAAATATGGAATAACATTCAGGAATCTAGATATATCCTTCTAAAAATCCTCTTTAGAAAAGTGCAAAATAGGGCCACAACAAATTTCTAGGAGGAACCATGGCTCTCTAAATAACCCCTACAAATACATGAAGAATTCAACAAAATAAACAAAGATAGTAAGAACCATGGGGTTCACAAAGCAAAGACTACTATGCTAAAATCACCACTCATGATCACACTATCAGGACATTGAAGATCTTCCAAAATTAGGAAAACACACAAAATAATTCCCATAAAAACTCAATAATCTCCTTCAAGGTTTTTATATCTCTTGAGATTCTAACAATGACACACTACTATGGAATATTAAAGGCATAGGATTATACACGGTCAAAGAAGGCTATAACCAATAGTTTTCCACCCCTCAGTTTTCCTTTTAAGAATTTCCATGGCCAAAATTTTGAATTCAAAAGCTTGTCCAAAATCTAAACTTCTTCTCTAGCTTTCTACTCATGCAAAAACCATAAAAGGATAACTCAAAGAAAGGATTTATGAGATCCATAAGTTGTGTCATGTGCTACAATAATATTAAAGATGCCAATCATATTATTTTACATTGCATCTATTCCTTAAGCTCTAAAATAGGCTCCTCAACACCTTCAACACTAGTCTGGATTTAAGCAAATTTCTCTCAACCTACCTTCAAGCCTATAAATATAACAATCATAATTTGAAGTTGCTCAAAAAAATTTGAGATATAGCCCCTAGCTTCATTACCTAGAAGATATGGTTGGAAATAAAAGCCAAGATTTTTTAGTAAATTCGTAGTCATAAGAACCAAGATCAACTATAGAAGGAGATTGAAGCCAACAAAATCAATGTTATTTTTATTACAGGAAATACTAAGAATGAAGAGGCCAACCCAAACAAACTCAATATCATTTTAAACTATCTTACTATCAAAAAACATTTTGACAAGCTTAAATCCACTTAAAAAAAGATCAAAATGTCATAAGAAACAACAACAAATGGGTCCCACCCCCACAAGGTTGGCATAAGATTAATTTTATGGTGCCTCAAGGCATAATCAGGAGTCAAAGCTACTATCATAAATGATTAAGGTGAATTAGTGGCCTATAAGACCCTATACACTGATATTAACTCAATAATAACACAAAGGAAAAAGGTCTAAGTTTGGGTATCTCTATGGATCTTGATAATGAAATCAGCAAGTTAATTATATAAGGTGAATCTATCATCATCATTAATGTGGTCAAATGTGAGAACACTCTAAATTGGAAAGTCCAAAGTGATGTTAAAGATAATAAGGAACTCATTATATGTTTCAAAGATTATATAATAACTCATATTTGTTGAGAAGGTAACAAGGCCATGACCTAGGTAAAAAATCTAAGTTTGGACCCACACATCCCTATTTTCATGTGTAACATGCATCATATTATCCAAAACTATGAAATGCATGGATTAAAAAATATTATCATACTAAAATGCTTAAACACGTAACCCTTTCACTTTGTTTTCCAAGTAGATTTATATGGAAAAACTTGAAATGGTCTCTTGTTTTGATTGGGAATTTTCTACCTTTTTGGAGCCTTACCCATTCCCTCTATGTCTTCTTTCATTATTGGCATTGATCTTGGTTTTCTTCATGTTTGTGTTTTTCCTTCCACCAACGGTTTAATGGTTTGCCTCCTATATCTTATGTCCACTTACTCATGCTTTCGTTTATCTCTTTCATACTCATATTTTCTATTTAGTGCTAAATTTTTCCCTCTATAAGTACTTGGTTACATCCTTTTTTTCATGCCCTCACCTTCCACTGATCTTATTTAATCTTGGCCACCCATACTCTCCTATAACATCCTCCTTCCACCTCTATCTCTCTCTTTCTTGCCTCCTCCAAGCACAATAAGATTTCCTTAATGTTCCTCTTGCCATCTATCATGGTTGTTAAATTATTATTATGTTTTCTTATCTCTCTTAGCCTTAAAGGCTTGGATATATTTTTCACTAATGCTCTTAGGCATTCCCCTCACCCTTCATATTTCTAGCATAACCTTCCTCCTAGATGTCATTGTAGATATGTAGACAACGTCCTCAACCCTGAGCATATTCATTTGGTCATGCCCAACTCCCTTGGTTGCTTCAATAGTCACATGGTTGCCTATTAATATATATCTAATTAGGATCTCCAATTAAGGAGACATGTTGGTTTGATACGACACACCCATGATCAATAAACCACTCCTATTCAGCATGACAATTATAATTCTCATTCTTCTAATTCCATGGATATCAATGTAAGGGTGGGGGATGACGAGCAAGCTCCTCAACATAGACTAACACTAGCTATGGAAAACTTATAAAATGACATATAAATAATAATATTACTTTTCTCCAAAAAGCATTACAATATACAAAAGAGGTGGTCAATATATAACAAAATAAAGAGTTTGGTTCCAACTTTGTTTTTTACTAAGTAAAAGTAGAGTTGTGAACCAACTATAATTTTGATGAAGTAACTAACACATGTCTAAAGTGATGGATACCTAATGTACACATGTAGGATGTTATGGTAAGTGATTAGTGATGCCACTTATCTTATTTTAATCCTAAGAGGTGTTCACAAATCAAACCTAGTGTATTTAAGCTTGCCTAAGCCAACTTAATATTAGTGAAAGTAGAATATTTCACCAACAACCCTCCAATTAAGTGCAACTTAGGATGCCTATATAAAATGAGAAGGATAATAATCCTCTAAAATGGTTCCCATCAACTAAGTCAAATGAGGTACCCATGTACAATAATTACAACCTAAAAATTTTGAGATACAAAACAAAGGTCTCTCAAAAAAAATAGACTAAGTACCATGAATATTTCACTAGATGGAATTAAATCCATCACTAAATATGCAATGGATAGTATGAAATCCATTACTGAAAGTACAAAAAGTGTAAGTGAAAATATTAGTGAAGAACTAAAATTTACACGAGTGGTCTAAATCCACTACTTGATCACTAACGTAAATTTTGGTGATACTAGATGGTAATACTCCCAAATGAAGTGGCAAAAGTATAAATGAGTACATTGAGATTGCCATCAACTACCTAAAGTAGATGTTGTGATTTTCTAAGGGTAAGCAAGGGACATGACACCTGAAGAAGTAGCATGACTACACACACCCACCATAATGTTGAATGGGTGGAGTGGATGAAATATGATATCAGTATGAGTGGTTCAAAACCACTACTCGAACACCAAACACTAATAAAAATTAGGTATGCCAAAAAATTCGTACTATTAAGACGTAAAATGATTGTCAAGGTGCTGAAGAATACATAAACTATCTCTCAAATAAGGATGGACCTATTGGTGATGGGAGAGACTATCAGCTAAAATAGAAAAAGGGTGCACAAAATAAAGCACACATGCATGAAGGTAGAATCAGTTGTGAAACAAAAAACCCATGTGGTACCTTATAATTCAATGATAGTACAATATATCTAAAAAAATACCAAATGAAGACAATGAAGACATTGTATACACCAGAATAAATCCAAACAAGGGGACTATCTATCTATCAAAGAAAGGTCATATCAATGTGAGAACATCTTGAAAAACAAGGGAACACTTCCAAAAAGAGTTACTTCAAAACAAAGGGATCAATGCTAGGTAGATTGAGTAGTGTGAAAATGATGCAATTTAATGGTAAATGATCCATGCCAATAGAAGCCAAGAAAATAAAGTTGATGATGCCACCAAAATTGATATGAGATACATCTTAGGTGAACACGGATGGTATATGAGGAAGCCTACATGTGATTTTATACCATGTGCATAAATTATGTATGTGATAAATCATCTAAAAAATGTGTCAAGATGTTTATGCTTGCCTAAAGTAATCTTAGGTCTCTCATGCCCAAGAAGGTATGTAGAATGACTCATGTGTTTCTCAATATCCTCGTGAAGAGTAAATCAAACAAAAACATGTGAATGTGCATGAAGTGGACCTAATGAAGTAACATCTGCTCTATAGCCAATGCCATGGTCAGTAATCCAATGAATAGGCTAAACATGGGAAACTATGCCATGTACATGTTTGTTAATGCCTCTACTAGAATGACCTATGGATAAGAGACTATGAGATAAAAACCCAATTGTGTGCTTCTCAAATGAGGAAAATGCAATGACAAGGGAATTTGAAGTGTGGGTTGCAACATGGGAAATAGTACGTGCATCAAATTCAAGGTCCAACTTATGATCGAGAAGATCATAGGATGATGATGTGTCAATAAAATATGAATTAGTGACATAAGGCAAACTATTCTCAATAAGAGGTATGTCTATGGTGTCAATATAATGTTTCAAGCATGCAATATGTCTTATAACAACTAAAAAATGGCATATTTTTGGGAAGTTTGTGAGAGAAATAAAGAGTTATATTTTTTTAACTTATTATTCTCTTTAATAAATATGATTGTGTCTTCTTGAAATGAACACGCTTTAGAAAAAAACATGGTGTTTTCTGAAAGTAGATTATTATTTTATTGCATGAGAATGTGGAGGTCTTGCCACAAATCCATTACAAAAATCAAGGTAAAAAACCTTGAAGAGAACCACAAAAACCAAACATACTCAAAAAACCCCTCCCAAACTACTTATAATGATGCAATTTTAAAAAAGTTTCCTTAATGCAAAAATTGGAAAACACGCCAAGATGAAAATGATACAAACCTAAAAACTGCAATAATACACCAAAAGTCCCTCCAACTAAAAGTAGGTATACCTTTATAAAACAATGCAGTTACAGTTCAAATATAGGTGAAAATGAGAAAAATGTCTTAAAACACATTTTATGATACAAAAATACACTAAAATGAAGCTACCATTACAAATTACATAAATAAAGTTACACTTTAATAATTAAAAAAAGGCACTTTGATCCAATGCACAAATAAAAAGATACAACAGTTTGAAGTTTCAAAAATAAAAAAAAGGAATAAGCTCAGAGGAAAATTGTAATTTCTCAAAAACTATTCCATAAAAAGAATATTTGTCTAATATGTAGAGTTAAAAAAATTACATGATTTGAAAAAAAAGAGGCCTCCCAAGCCTTCTAAACCAAAAGTTATGACCTCTAGAAAATATTTAGTCAAATTATGATGCTCAACAATGTAGGAAAGGTTAAAAAATTTGCATAATGGGTTTAAAATGATAATGACTGGTCATATGCCATTCAAAATTAGTGACCAGGGGATTAAAAGGGTGCATGGGGCTAACTATCCCATGGTCATATGCAGTTTTCATGGGTTTAAAAAAGATGTTTGGGGCTTCACATGTTTTTGTTATGAAGGATGACGTCAAAGGGATTCGACCCTATGACTTGTGTAGTGGCAACACCTTATCAAAGTATATATAAATATCACACCACTTAAAATTTACATGAATGTAAGTAACAAAACCTTTTTTTTGTTGAAGACAAAAATGACTTATGGCTTTGAAGAGCCTCCCAAATAATTACAAAATTTAAACTAATACCCCAAGAGCACTGTAAGCCCAAATTTATAAAATTTAGACTTTCTAGAAAGTTCATAAAGATTAGAATCTATAAAAGTATATGGTGATAACCAACTTGTAAATAAATGTTTTGTATAGCTGACTATCCCTATGTTGTCCTATGAACCTAGATATTCAAAAATTCATAGAAAACTATTCGTGAAGCTAAAAATATATTTTAAAAAAACATATTTTTGTGTAGAATTCAATAAAAACACTTTAAAAACTCTAAAATTATAGTTTTTACAAGAAATGCAAAAGAACACTAAAAAATAATAAAATTTATAGTTTTTGGCAATACCCAAATGTTTTTTTTAAAAGACCAAAATGTTGGTTATGTCAAAAGCATGGAATATGATTAGATAAGTATGTGGGAGTGTAAAATAAATTAAAAGACTTCAAAAACCCATAATGGCCACTTGATGGAGAAAAGCTCTACAACCATGTAAGAGTTGGGGATGCTTGGGAAACTCCTCAAGATGGAATCACACCAACCATATAAAACTTAAGAATTGATAAATAAATAATAATATTATGTTTCTCCAAAAAGTATTATAATATATAGAGAGGTGGTCAATATATAACAAAAGTAAGAGTTTGGATCCAACTTTATTTTTGACTAAGTAAAATCAATAGTTGTGAACCAAATCTACCTTTGACCAAATCATCGACACATGTTTGAATTGATAGACACATGTGGAATGTGGTGGCAAGTGATTAGTGATATCACGTATCCTATTCTAAGCCTACAAGGTGTGCACAAATCAAACATAGTATAGTTAAACTTTAATAAGTCAACTTAGTATTAGTGAAAGTAGATTATTAGACCCACATGTTCCCTTTAAGAGCAACTTAGGGAGGCCTATGCAAAATAAGAAGGTTAAAAATACTATAAAATGGGTCCCGTCAACTAGATTTGATGAGGTGTCCATGTACAATAAGCACAACATGTAAAAAATGAGATACAAAATAAAGGTCTTTCAAAAAAACTAGACTAAGTACTGTGAATACTTCATTGGATGGGATGAAATCCATCACTGAATATGCATTGGATGATATGAAATCCATCACTAAATAAATTACAAAAAGTATAAGTGAAAATACTAGTGAAGTACTAAAATATACACGAGTGGTCCAAATTAACTACTCAATCATTGAAAATAGTTGTTGGTGATACCAGATGGTAATACTACCAAATGAAATGTCAAAAGTACAAAAGAGTATATAGATATTATCATCAACTAAAAGTAGACGTTGTGATTTTCTAAGGGTAAATAATGGGAATAACACCTGAAAAAGTAGTATGATTACACTATTGAATGGGAGGAGTAGATGAAAGAGGATATTTGTAGGAGTGGTCTAAAACCACTACTCAAAAACCAAACAATGATAAAATTTGGTATGCAATAAAATGCTCACTACTAGGAGATAGAGTGACTATCAAGGTGTCAAAGAATACAAAAATGGTCTCTCAAATAAGGATAGACCGATTAATGATGGAAGAGAATAACAACATAAATAGAAAAAGGGTGCACAAAATAAGGCATGCACACATGAAGGTAGACTAGGCCATGAAAAGTAAACCCCCCACAACACTTTATAATTTAGTGTCAATACAATATATCCCAAAAAACACCAAATAAATACAATGAATACATTGTATACACCAAAATAGCTGCAAATAATGAGACTATATATTAGTCGAAGAATACCATATCAATGTGAGAATTGATCAAAAAGAAGGGAGTATTACCAAAAAGAGTTGTTTCAAAGTAAAGGGAACACTGCTATGTAGAATTAATAGTGCATAATCAATGTATCTAAATGGCATGTGATCCATGCTAGTATAACCCATGCAAATAATGTTGATGATGTCTCCATGACTGATATGATATCTATTCTAAGTGAACACAAATGGTAGATGAAGAAACATGCATGTGATCGGTGTCACTTGCATAAAACAATGCAAGAAATCATCTAAAAAATGTGTCATGATGTTCATGCTTGACTGAAGCAATCTTAGGTATTTCATGCATGATAATTTTTGTAGGACTCATGTGTCGCTTAATCTTCTCATGAAGATGGTGCAAACAAAAATATGTGAGTGTGAATGAAGTGGACATGTTCAATGAACATCCGCTCTATAGCCAAGGCCATGAAGAGCAATAAAATGAATAGGTTGAACATGGAAACTATGTCCTATAAAAAAATTTAATGCCTCTACTATAATGACCTATGGATCGAAGACTATGAGATCCAAACCTAGTTGTGTGCTTCTCAAATGAGCCAAACATAATGGTGGGTGAATTTGAAGTGTGGGTTGTAACAAGTACAATAATGGGTGCAATAAAATCAAGGGAAAACACATGACTAGTTAGATCATAGGATTATATTGTATTAATAGGATATGAATCAATGACATAAGGTAGTTTATGTTAAATAAGATGCATTTCCATGGTATCAATATGACATTGCAAGCATGCAACTATGTCCTATAATGATTGAAGAAGGGCATGTTTTTGGGAAATTAGTGAGATAAATAGAGATTTGTGTATTTTAACTTCATATTCTCTTTTTAAAAATATAATAATTTCTTATTGCAATGAACATACTTCAGAATAATTTATGTGTTTTCTAAAATTAGGTTATTATTTGCTCATGTGAGAGTGTAGAGGTCTTGGCATGAAGCCATTACAAAATCAAGGTAAGAAACCTTAAAGATAACTAAAAAAACCAAACACACTCAAGAAACCCCTCCCAAACTAATTATAATGATACAATTTTAACAAATTTTGTTCCAATATAAGAATTGGCAAATAAGCCAAGATGAATATTATCCCAATGCAAAAACTATTACAATACATAAAAAAGATCCCCCAACTGAAAGTAAGCAAAAATTTATAATACAATGAATTCAAAGTTTAAATACAGGTGGAAATGATTAAAAATAATTGAAAACACTTTTTACGGTACAAAATTTCACTAAAATAAAGCTACCATTGTAAAGTACTTGAAAAAAGACATACTTAACAAATAGAGATTCGATCTAAAGACAAATCAAAATATATAACAATTTAAAGTTGTAAAATTTAGGAAAAGAAAATAAGCTTAGGGAAATGCTTTAATTTCTCATAAATTGTTCCATAAAATTAAAAATATATGATTCCAATGTGTATATCTTGATATAATTAAAAGTTACTGCCTCTAGAAAAAATTCAATGAAATGGTAATGCTCAATAGTGTAAGCAAAACTATTTTTTTTGGACAAAGGGATTAAAATCATAGTGGTTGGTCATATGCCACTCAAAATTCTTGACCAAGGGATTAAATGGTCATAACGGATAGCTGGCCCATGGTCATATGTAATTTTTAGGGGTTTAAAAAATATGTTTGTGGCTTCACATACTTTTGCGAGAAATGATGACGATAAAGGGATTCAATCCTATAACCTGTGTAGAGGCAATACCTATCAAAATATAGATATCTATCACACCATTTAAAATTTACATGAATGGAAGTAACAAAACTTTTTTTGGTTGAAGAATAAAAACAACATGTTCCTTTGAAGAGCTTCCCAAACAAGTGCAAACTTTAGACTAATGCCCCAAGAGCACTGTAAGTCCAAATTTCAAAAGGCTACACTATATGGGAAGCTCATGAATATTAGAATATATAAACACATATGGTGATAACCTATTGTTTTTTTAAATGTAAAAAAATTTGTTGTATAGCCTAATGTCCCGATGTTGTCCTTAAACTTAAAATTTTCACAAAAAAATATTTGTGAAGCTAAAAACTACCTTTTTTTTAAAATTCATATATTTTTGTTGAGAATTCATTTTAAATAATTTCAAAAAATTATAAAATTATAGTTTTTTTTAAATCCATAAAACACATATAATGAAATTTATAGTTTTTTGGTAAAAAGAAAAAAAATCTAAATGATTTTTTTTTGCAAAACCACAATATTGGTTCTATAAAAAAATGGAAGATGACTGGATGAATATGTGGGAGTGAAAAATAGACTAAAATTATTAAAAAACCCATAATGACCACTTGATGGAGAAAATATCTACTACCATGTAAGAGTGGAGGAGGCCTAAAAAATTCCTCAATATGGACTCACACTAACCATGGAAAACTCAAGAATTAAAAAATAGATAATAATATTCTTTTTCTCAAAAATACATTACAATACACAAGAGAGGTGGTTAATATATAGTAAAAAAAAGAGTTTGGTTCCAACTTTATTCTTGACTAAGTAAGATCAAGAGTTGTGAACCAACTCTACTTTTAACCAAGTAACTGACACATGTCTAAAATGATGAAAACATTATAGACACAAGTGGGATGTGGTGGCAAGTGATTAGTTATGTCACTTAGTTTATTCTAAGACTACACGATGTGTATAAATAAAACCTAGTATAGTTAAGTTAACCTAGGTCAAATTAATATTAGTGCAATTAGAATATTTCACCAACAATCAAGACCTCCAGTAATCAAGAAAACCATTCTCTATAATCTGCTAATGACATTAATCAATTCCAAGAGGAAGCATGTTTTATCATGGAAATGTAAGCCAATAAGATATTTATTAATCATAACAATACATATCCCCCTCAGGCCACTCCCATCTCTACAAGCAACAAGGAACCCAAGTAGCACATGATAACCATGGGCACAATAAAAGGAAATCAAAAGGTGAGAAGAAAAGCCTTGTTAAAAAACTCAATGATATTAAGAAAGAAGAGCCTTCAAGTGGTAACTAGATGTAAAATCAATGGGAACATGGCAAAGCCTCAACCTTGTTGACACTAAAATTTATATCGGTCAATAATCAACACTTGCTCATATTGTGAATGTTAAATTAGAATCAAATTAGTTTAATCATAGGGACCTATTGACAAGAAGTCTAATACTTATGTATGAGAGAGGGAATTTTAAATTTTAAGTGCAAAATATCTTAAAGAAACCAATACCTAAAAATATATGGGAAATTAAATCAAATAACAAATAATATCGACTTCAAATAGGAATACACTTATCACAAAGACCACATCTTAGAAGTCAATAAATATCAACGTATTCTTCCAAAATAATTTAACTCGAAAGATAATCAAACTATATAACTGGAACATTCCACTTCAAAAACACATTACGTTCTTGTATTCATATTTCATATCCAAAACTCATCTTCTTAATCATATTTTCACTTTTAGATTTGTATATGTTTTTGACCAAATAATAAAGTGAATCATATGGGGGAAGGAAACCTCTTGAATGGTTAAAGTGAAGTAATATAAAAAATATCTTCTTTGATCAAATATAATATTATTGTTATCAATTCTTCATATAACTCCTTTCATTTATTGTGTTGCATCAATTTATCTCATTTTCAAAATGATCAAACTTATTGGAAAATAATATTAACATCACAAACTCACATAAAACATTGAATTTGAATGCATAAACAATATAAACCAAAAATTAGTAATATAAAACAACCAAAACAAAGAAGATCATGGAAAGCAACATAAACTAACATTAAAGAAACAAGAAGTGGTAAAATAAATTAAATGAAACTAAACTAAAATTAGTATAAAAGTACATATTAGCCAGAAAGCATAATTTATAAACATAATTGTACATATCATTGAGACCAACATTTGAAATAAAATATTTTCTTTAATTGTTGAAATCATAAAAAACAAGGATAAAATGTGAAAGATAAATTTAATATAAATTTTATTTTTGAGAAGTTTTAGTTATAACATTACAAGATGCGGAAGTTGTCATGAAATCTAGTGCATAGAGTGTTCATTATTTGATAGAGAAGTATATATTTATGATCTACATGTGACTGCCATATCATGCATCACTAAATAATTAGACTGAATATAACTTAACAAGTGATAAACATTGTACATACATGTGTACCTTTGGTGTGAACTTAACCACTATAAAGTGTATACTTTGGTCTCCTTGCAACTAATACCCTTGACTCAGAATTTTAAAAAATCACATAAATTTGAAAACAGATGAAATCAAAGAGGTGAGCTCTTTGTACCTATAAGTGATATCCCTTCTGAAATAATACATTTGGATTATTTTAAAGGTCTTAAAATAAATTTAAGAGATAGTTCTAATTGAATTTAACTAGCTTTAACTTTAGATTTATAAAATAAATTTATTTAAAATTAAGATGAAACCACTTTAATAAAGTATTTCAAGTGATTATCAAGTAAGCAAGAATACATTTAATTAATACCAACACAATTTTAAACATACAAAATTCAATGCATAATTATTCACTTAATGCAAATCAAATGAAATATTAAAATCTCAAGAAGATTAAATACATTATAAAATTAAATCAAAACTTTGCATGGACTTCTTAATTTTCAAAAAATTGAGAAAATCATGTTATCCATATTATCTCAAATTTTACCCTACAATAGCATTCGACTTGCTCATTCTCATTTAATATAGAGCACCATCATTTCACCATTTTTAACTTGCAAACCAAGCCAAAAAAAAACTATTAACTTGCCTTCCATCATTATAAACATTCATATTGAGACAAACATTTGCATTTTTCACTATATATGATTGCCTTCAATGCTTAAAATAAAAATATTGAATAATATTGTATGTTAACCAACATAGTCAAAAAAATATATGATATACTAAATATCGCCGAAAAAATTATCTACATACAAAGCTCTTTTACATACTATATGAAATGAAATTATCTCATACAAAACCTAGAATATTCCTTGCATCCAATGAAATAGTATTTCATGTCACAAAGAGAGAAAATCATTTTGAGTGTCCTATGAAAGAAACAATCACAGCCTTCAATATCCTTTTTATACCTATTATACTTCAATGACATGATTATAACTTTGAACGGTTGAAAAATAAAATTAACACAAAATGAAATAAAAATAATCAAAACCTTAGGATTTGGTGTTATTTTCAATGGAGTGGCAGTATCTTCCTAGGAAATTTGGAATAAAAAACATGGTGAAAACTTTTAAACCAATTTGATTTCTAATGTAGAATTAAGACTTTCTCCTATCGAGGTAAGACTTCACAATGTGTATGATCAATCAACTCTCTCATATAATCAATGGAAGCATTCATTGTATATTTTTAGAGCATCTATTTGAATGAAAATTGGAATATGTCATACTCATGAAGAGTCTCAAGATGGAAACCAAATAGAAAATTCACAAAAAAAAATTAAAAGATAGTATTCTATGAAACAATGGTTATGTAAACTCAAATATCAATGCTTATCTCTGCTTTTCTTAACAACTACCAAGAGTTTTCTAAAAATAGAAACATTATTCATGGGAAAAAAGTAACGTTGTTATCTTGAAATCATTTCTACAATCCATAATGTTGAATAAACCTACTTTAATGATTCCCAACTACCAAAAATGAGTGTTATCTTAGCAATATCATTGAAAAAAAGGTCTCTCATTTCAATAAAAATATAAAAGAAATGAATAAATTGGTTATACTCTTTATTGAATATTATCATATTATAAATGCACATATGTAAATAAAGAACATTTCTAACTATTTATGTTCAAAATATCACACCACTAAGATTTATTATTATTTACCCTAAAGATAAGTGAACCTAAAAGTATTTTATTACTGTGACATATTATGGTTAAGGCACATTTATAGTGATAAAACATTTTTATTTAACTATAAATAGATGTCAAAAAAATTAAGTCATTTCTTAAATTTTAAACAAACAACTCTTTATTCAATACTCCATTATAAACTCAAGAAAAAAAAAATTGCCAATAATTTTTTTTTTATAACAAAAATGTGAAGGCATAATGAAACTTAAACACAAACAAAAACTCTTCAAGTGAATGTTATTTATATAACTAAATGATTTTAATCAAACTAAATGATATTTTATTAAAATAAAGAAATAGAAACCATTATATATATATATATATATATAAACGAACCCCATCTATATGATAGAGTTGGGTATCATGCACTATCCATTGAACCAGAAGATCTGTTGCCTTAAAAGTTTACTGAAAACCATTTCTCTTCTCAATCAGTATTGAATGAAAGAAAATTACTTTTAATTCTACAAAAAACTAACTAATAAATCACACCCCATTGAAAGGTTCAATAAAAATATTATCTTTGAATAGTTCATATCGTAAAACTGGAGGCCATCTATCAAAGATTGAATGAATCATTAACAAGCTCAAAATCGAGTTTTAAAAACCAAGTAAAAATCTATCTACATACCTAAAAACCTTAACATGTATTAAGAGCAAGCCATGAGTCAAACTTTTGGGAGAAATTTCACCAAAAGTTTGTTATGCTACAATCTCACAATTAGAAATAGAGAAAATGGTAAATTTATATGAACTTTGGTAGTTTGTTGAACACATTCCCAACTTCCAATACATTTTCCACCATTAAATGTGTCTTTTCAAGGTTATTTGGTGGATAAAAATTTATTTTAATGCAAATGCATTCTTGATAGATGTCCATCAATTCATACTAAAATTCTAGAGTGCACCAAAACTACCAGCCTCTAATTTGGTAAAATATTACTCATAAATATATCATTTATCAAAAAAATTAAAAAGACCAAATGTTTGACAAATGTATAATATTTATTGAAATAAATGCTACAACTTGGTGGGTTATGTCCTCATCAACAATTAGGCTTTAAGAATGTGGTTTATGACATATACTCGTTATCCACACTTAATGTAAAATAAAATGCATAAACCAAACTTGGTGTACAATATGATTTTTTTATTTTTTCATCCACATACTATTAAAAACACAAACTTATCAATAAATTTTAGTATAAACTCAAGATAAATATTCACTAGGGAAGCTTTTCAAATTGAGCCCTATAAATATGTTTATCAACACTAAATTTATTTCGATGTGACATTCCAATTGATTACTATCATGACCTCAAGTTATATATTTGTTGGTATCTTGATAGGATATTTTAACATCCTTTAAATATTGAGGTTTAAAAATGGTCTTAAAAAATATTAAAAATTATAAAACAACAATATAAAAGATCATCAATTTTTACTCTTAATGTGAACATTTAGATGACTATTACAAGTAAGCAAGAAGGATGATACCAATATTTACATTCAAAATCAAATACAATGTAATTTTAGTTGATATATTTTGTCACTCATATGAAACTATGTGATCATCTTAATTTTTTAGAAAATTGAAACAAATGAAAAACATGTGCAAGGAGGCTACCAGGTTTTCACTACTCAAAATAAAAATGACACTTACCAACTTAGAATTTACCTTCCATATAATAATTGTGTGATTTTGATCAATTATATTTGTTAAGATATCAATTGAGTGTGAAAATAATATGAATATTAAAATACAATTCAAATCCTATCTAAACATAAAATAAAGCATGCAATTTAGCCCCTGTCAAAGAAATAATATTAAGTTGTAAGCTATGATTAAAATGATTAGAATGATTTACTAAAAATAAAGTTTTAGGAAGGGTATAAATTTTTGAAATAAAACTAGTGACTTTGTTGGAGTGTTTTAGAAATGAGACATGATAGAAATAAAATATTTTCTAAATATCACTTGAGAGTGCAACCAGGGAATTTTTTATCAAATCACTAAATATGAACCTTGTTAGTAGTTTAACAAATTTGGGATGCATTATTTGGCTAGAGTGGCATGAAGAATGGGAAGTATAAAGAATGGGATAATTAGGGTTAAAATACATAGGTTTGAAGAGCCAATGCATAAAAATGATAGGTAAGTAAATACCCTAAAACATAAATATTTAAGTGATTATTTTAATCCAATTTAAATGCATAAAAATGATAGGTAAGTAACTACCTTAAAACCCGAATATTTAAATTATTATTTTAATCCAGTCTAACTTGATATAGATAAACATTATTACCTTTTAATGAAGAAACATACTTATAATGATTATGGAATCGTGACTCTATCTCTACCATCAAACATAGAATCTCTGAAAATGTAGCATGAAAATGAGAATATCTTAATGAATATAATATAATAGACAAACAAATGAAAACAAGGAACAAAATGGGAAAAGATAGCAAAACAATAAACCCAAAAATTTAAATACATGTAGAAAGGATGAAATGCCTATAATTCTATCTATTTTTTAAAAAATCCATTGTGGAACATAGCAAAGGATGATAAAATTTTGAAAAACAATAGGCATGAGAAAATAAAATTTGATTTGAAATGAATTCCAAAGCTATAAGTTAAATCAACATTTCTAGCATGGTTGTAGTTAGCAAATATCGGTGTGAAAAAATTAAAAATGTCCAAGCAACTTGATAAGCAGATGAAATACCCTTGGATTAATAGATCAGGTTTGACATTAGTTATTATTACATATATTTTCACCAAAACCCATGGTTATTTTTTTCTCTTGGGGTAAATAAGCAAGATTAATTGGACAAAAATTAGCATACATAAAATCTTGAGGAGACTAATAAATGATATGAAATATGTGGTCAAGATACATTTCATAATTTACCTCTATGTTTTCTAAATAATATTTGTGAATGTTTTCATATTTAACATGCAAGTGCAAGACAACCACTCTAGATTTTTTAAAGTCATCAAAGTCAGAGTTTTCATATTCAACTATGCTCATAACATCATTTAATTCAATCATTTTGTAAGAATTAAATTATTTATATATAACTTCCAACATTTCATTATTTGCTTCAGCATTTTAAAATTTTGACAAACCACATTCCATCATTCATGGATCATTCCAACATAATAATAATTGAAAATTTCAAATTTAGAACAAATGTTGAAATAATAGTTGACGTTTTAAAACTCAAAATAAGCACTCGAATGAAATACCCTAGGGAAATATCCAAATTTTTCTAGGTTTGCTTTAATATCATCATTAGAACTATAAAAGGAATTTGTGTCATCATTAAAATAATAATCAAGTTATGTCCATGAATCAACACTACTTTCCTTAATTGAATTAATAACCTCATGTTCAAACTATTGGAGCAGGGTATTAGAAACAGTTGGAACTGAGTGAGAATGATATGTTTTATCAAGTAATTGCTTAAGATAATTAGAATTATTATGTTAGATTTTTTTATTTGATTGGGTAAATAACCTAGGTTTACAAGGATCTATGAACCATAAAAGTATTGTACAAAAAGAGTAACAGGCCAAAATATGGTCGAACAACAAAAATAACAAAAACTAACTATAGAGTACCGAAAGTAGTGAAATAAAACAACATAAAATAAGATCAGGAGGGGGCCCTTTGGTGTTTCTTTATCATCCTCATAAATCTTCTCTATAACTCCCTATTTGATCTTGGATACTATTTCCCTTGTCTGATTGCCAAGACCCTCTGCACCATCACCTGGAAGGATCATGCACGGCCTTTTTTGGCCCTGAACCTGTAGGGGTGTTTTCTTGATAGGATTCAAATTGGGGGAGCCAGGTGAGGGGTTAATGTAACCTTTAGCAACTGCTTAACTAGAGTCTAGTTTATCTTAGTGACTAGATAAAGCAGTGAATGGTTGAGTCTGCATGCTTGTGTAAGGCATTTCACTCTTGGATAAGGCTAACTAGGGTTAGACTGACCTCTTGCATCTTATTATTGAAATTTTTGAGTTGTTCCTTATTATTTTTTAGCTCATTAGATATAAGGTATTTTCCCTTCTAACTAGCCTCTATGGAATTACCCTCATCTAGGAAGACTGGCTTGGGCTTGGGATCAAAAAGCTTAAATGGAATGTCTTCAGCAAAGGTTTTAGATAGGCTAGCTTGGGGAGTACTAACAGATGGGAGTAGGACCCCAAGGTGGGGTCCTCTTCATGGGAGTCCTTTGAAGAGTCCTCCTTGGTGAAGGACCCCCCAAGGGAACCTCCCTCCCTTGCATAGTTTTACCATGCTTAACTAGCAACAGAATAAGCCCTTGATGCCAAATGGGGTTGGACTCATTGACTTGATGGGATAGGGCAATGCATTTTAGTGACTTTAGCAGGTAAAATGATAGGCTAATCTTATAATCCAAAAAATAACTTAATAATAAAAATTGAAAAAATATTAAGGTATACTTACCCTCTAGAGTCATATATCTCATCACTTGGAGGCATACCTCTGGCCAATTTCATAGGATTTCTACCCAAGGGAAACCCTTATCTATATTCAAGAACTCATTTGTATAGTCTAATCCTTGTAGGCCTTTGCCCCTTCATAGGACATACCAGTGGCCTCCCCTATGAAGTCCTTTGTGACTATAATCTTTATGACCCACATCACCACCATGTGATTATTCCATCCAGTGATGAATTCTTGAGCCACATCAACATCATGCTTAGTAATTTGAACCATTAGCTCTATGAGACCCCCCACCTTAACCTTTTCCATACCTTCTTCTATCTCTACACCTTAGAATAAGAGATAGGCTTTAACTTCTCTCTATCTCCCCCCATTGGCATAATGAAAACAGAGCTGAGATAAATGGATATATGATTCTGGAGAGGATAGGTTTAAACTATATGAAATAGGCTTGGGATACATGTTACCTTCATCCTTTGGAAATTAAACCACCTAATACCTTCATAATGTTGGTTCAACATTTTTAAATTCCATCTCTTGATAGGAAGATTTCATGTGTGTGATGGCATGACAACCCATTTAGCTTATTGTACTTTCATCTTGTATGGCCATTATGACATTATTGGGGGCATGGCCTCCTTCATGCCAATTGGTTAAAGGAGGAGTTCTACTCCAATGTTGGCAAGTAGATCCACCACCCTATTGCCGTCATGATATGTGTGCATAATTTGGACTTGTGCCATGCCCCTAAATAGTAGCTTGGCATCATCCATGATGTCTTTTATAGTGTGAGATGGGGTTATTTTTCCATCTACTACAATTAAAATGTTTAAAGAATCACCCTTCATGGTGATTCTTTCTAATTTGGAGTCTGAAAGCCAGTTGGATACCCTAAAGGGCTGCCTTGGATTTAGCAAGGTGGTTTGTTTAATTTCCCAATGGTCCCATGTAAGCAACATTCATCTCTCCTTTTGGGCTCCTTATGACTCCTCCCCCACTTGTAGGTCTCAAGTTTCCTTTAGAGGCACTATCAAAGTTCATTTTAGCCCATCCTTCTGGTGGATCCTTTCATTTTGTATGTTTGCAGATGAGCGATTTTGAGGGGGAACTTAATTGTTAAACTATGTCCCAATTGTTGAATATCTATTGTGCTAAAGTAGGACTACGTTTTTTGTCTTTGGGAGGAAAAGCTTTCCAATTTTAAATGATAGCTTGGCAAAGTCAAAGAAAGGCCCCTTTAGGCTAGTGCCTTTTGTTTGAAAAGAGGCTATAATTTTGGGTTTTCCATATGCACCAGAACCAATGTGGAAGAGCTAAGTACCACAAGAACTCCAAGGATGAGAGATTCTAGGGTGGTTTCTATTATTTTATGAGATCAAGCACATTGTTTGATTTCACCCAAACCAATTTGAATTTATTCAGTATCTAGTTAAATAATGTCGAACCAAAAGGGCAATCTAGAAATAAGTGTTTGATGAAGTCCTTTGCATTCTTGCATAATGGGAATCTATTGGGGACTATCAATCCTCTTTTAGATAGGTTATCCAATATCTATATTTTGTCATGTTCCACTAGCCAAAATAAGAAGTTGACTTTGGGAGTTAGATGTTTAATCCAAAGACCTTTACAGAGCTTCCATTCACTTTTTAGATTAAGGTCTATTGTGTGTCTTGAGGCCACCAAGTATGATCCACTATCTTTAGTAGCCCATATAAAGTGGTCTTCCTTCTAGAATGTAGGAATATGGATCTGACTGATTGAAGAGTTGAGGTTTTATATTGCCTAAGCCTCTTTAATAGAGAGCCCTTTAGTGGGGAGCATTTTCTAGCTTTTTGAACATTTGTTCACCACCAAGTAATCTTTGACTTTTGAGCCCCATATTTGCTTGAGGTCCCTATAACAATTATCCCAAGTTAGTTGTGAGGATAGGGGGTGGATGACAACCAGTCATCTTCTTAGAAATCAATTTTTCCCCATTACCAATTTTTCATTTGATGCCTTTCATTAAAAGGTCCTTGCAGTTGGTGATGGCCTTCTAGAAAGAAAATCCATCCTCAGACCTTCTTCCCATAGGAGATTGTTTACTTATGTTACTTTTAGGTATTTGGCTTTAATGGTTCTTTCCCATTCATTATCTTCCTTCATAAGTCTCCAACCCATTTTCACCAACAAGGCCCTATTCATAGATTTTATGCTACAGAGGCCCAAACTTCCATTTACTTTAGGAAGGTAGGATTTTTCCCAAGCGATGAGGTTGTACCTAAATCTTTCTTCAGTTCCCCTCCATAAGAATTTTTTTTAGATTTGTTAAATTTTAGTGGCCACCTTAGAGGGAATTCTAAAGATAGACATTTGGTAGATAGGAATGCTCTGGATCAAGGCTTTGAGCAATTGGTACTTCCTACCTGTGTCAAAAGGTGGCCCTTCCACCCTACCAGCTTTCTTTGTATTTGATCAATGAGAGTATTTCAAAGCTCAGAATCCATTTTTCCTTCAAAAAGTGAAATGCCCAAATGACTGGATGAAAGTTTTCCCACTTGGCATTCAAAAATTCTAGCAATTCTTTTTGCTAAAAGGGAGGAGTGGTGATGAAAAATAGAGAACTCTTTTGGAAATTGATGTATTAATTTAAAACATCCTCATAATTTTATAGAATGAGTTTTAGGTGTTTAGCTTCCTCCACAGAGGCTTCACCTAGGATAATGGTATCATCATCAAATTGTTTGTATGTGATAAGATATGTATTAAGAGCCATTAAAATCCCTTTTATCAATCCCTGAGTGCAAGCTTTCAGCAGTCTCCTACCTAGTGTTTCTGATAAGATGATGAAGAGGTAAGGAGAGAGAGGGTTTCCTTGCCTTAGTCCTATAAAATAAGGGAAGAATCCTTTTAGAATTCCATTAATGATAATTAAAAATTTAGGAGTGGTTATGCATTTCCAGATAATCTTCTTAGTGTCTTGATTAAATCCTAGCTTCTCCAGAATCAGCATGAGGAAGTGCCAGGAGACCCAATCATAGGCTTTCAACATATCCAACTTAAGGAACATTCCTTATCTTGAGGATCTAGAGATGCAGTGGATGGCTTCATGAACTAGGATAATACCATCTATTATTTATCTGCCAGCCACAAAATCCCCTTGCTGCTCTCTAATGACTTTATCTAAGAGATGTTTCATTCACTTTACCAAGATGGAGGAGCAAATTTTGTACATGGCATTATAAAGGCTAATAGGGTGGAAGTCTTGTATATTAGTAACACCCTAATTTTTTGGGTCAACACTAAGAATGTGTTATTGATTTATTTGAGGATTATTTTGGATTGGAAGAATTCTCTAGTAGTTACCTTGGCCTCATTGTGAACAATGTTCCAGTATCTCTAGAAGAAGAAAGGAGGGAACCCATCAAGTCCCAAGGTTTTAGAGCCTTCTATTGTGAAGACCACACTTTTAATCTCCTCTTTAGAAGGAACATTGGTAAGGGAGACATTATCAGCATTAGAGATGACTTTATCAAACTGATTCAACATGGAGTCCACCAGATGATGATCTGGGTGTCTTTCTTCTATGAGGATATTTTTAAAAAATTAATTATGTGGTGGGATATTTCCTCCTCATCTCTGCTAATAGACCCATTTTCCAATTTTAATTGAGATATTTTGTTAATGTTCCTATGTCTTGTTGCTAAATGATGGAAAAACTTGGTATTCATGTCTCCCTCCTTCAGCCATGTACTCCTAGACTTTTATCTCTAATAAGCTTCCTCTCTTGCCTCAAAGTTATGGAATTGGCATAAAAATTCTTTTTCCATGTAATGTGTGTGTGTGTTTTTTACCACCAATAGCATAAAGATATTCAATAACCAAAAGTCTTGCCATTAGAGCCTTCTTTTATAGGAAGATATCATTGAAGACTTCCTTATTCCAAATCTTCAGTTTCATTTTGAGGAAGCTAAATTTTATGGTAATAATATACGTAGCAAATCCTGAAAATGGTTTATTCCACCATACACTTAGAGATTCCATAAGATTAGGATGAATAAACAACATACTTTTGAATCTAAATGGATTGTATTTGGGTTTTGATATTTTATCTCTTTCAAAAATTCGGGGGTTATGATCAGACCCAATTCTGGGGAGGGAAGAGAGCTATTGGAGAATTAGATATCCTAGTTTAAGGAAATCAAGTCTATATCAAGCCAAATCTAGATAAAATTTCACCCATTCTTCTATTAGACCAAGTGAAAGGGTTTCCATTTAGGTCCACATCCACTAATCCTACATTTGCAATGAAATCATTACATTTCATCATGATATCAGTGAGGTTTGTATATCCCCCTTGTTTATCCCCTAGAGTAAGGGGGTATTGAAATCCCCAACAATATTCCAATTCCAGTTTTTTTAGGTCCTTTAGAAGGTCAGCAGGTTATTTCTAGTAGATTTAGCATTTGGGGCATAAAAATTAGAACAAGATAGAAATATGGTCATTTGACTTCCAAATGAGATATCCTTCCATGATATCTAGGTTCCAAAAAACTCCCAAACCTCTTAAGGCACCTTTGGAGTCTGAGGCTAAGACTTGAGCATTCCTCCATATTTTTATAATGTAAGATTTGAGAATAGATTCAAAAATTATGGTTTCTTGGATGATAATAATAGAAGGTTCAACCCTTTTAATGATATTATAAAGGGTCCTTTGTTTTCTAGGGTTATTTAAACAACTAACATTCCAAGAAAGGATTTTTGTTTCTTATCCCTTTGAATTTTAAGGTTTTGTTGGGAACCCTTAGCAATATATTTGGCCATTTATAAATTCCTTGTGACCATCCTAGGATACTTTCCCACTAGTTTTGGGGCAACTTCAATGTTAGATTTTTTCCTCCCTCCTTTGATTTTGGATTTTGTGGTAAACCCTTCATCTGGGAGAAGATCTTGAGGGGGAGAAAGAGCATCAAAACATTGCCCCAAATCTTTAATGTGCTTTGTATACTTCAAAATGGGGGAGAGAGGGGTATCCTTGGGAGGAGCAAGATTAGAACATTCTAAGCTAGCAAAAAGGGGGATTTTATGAACCAGAGCATGAGTTGACTTAGAAATTGGGGTAGGTTTAGGAGAGAGATGAGTACCAAAAGAGTGAGGAGTGGGAGGAGTGGGAGATAAGGGACCATAGGAGAGAAAAGCAAGGGAAGGGTCACCTGAGGTAAAATCAAGGGGGAATAAGGGGTTATACTAGGTTTGGCAGGGGAGAGGAGAGGCACAAGGCTAGGGGTAGGGACCGGTCCACTCAGGGGAGAGGTGATACAATTGAAAGGGGTGACAAGTGCTCGATGTGAGGATTGTGGGGTGAAAGATGGTAGGGGGGAGGGATGGTTGGGCTTGGGGAAAGCCTAGGGAAAGGAAGGTGGATGTGGGAAGGGATAGAGGGGCTTGGGGAGAATCACCCTGGGGGGACCTTCTCACTCAGGGACACCAAGTTAGCAAATGAATATAAAGGAGAAAAAGGGTTATTATAAGGAATACCTTTCAAGTTGCCAAAAAATAGAGCACTTAGGGAAACTCTGGGAGAACCAATTTTGAGAGGTTTCTCTATTTATTGATCCTTTGTTGTCATCACCTTCCTAAACCACTTATGCACAAGGGTGGTAGAGTCCTGACATTTCTTTAGATAATCTTTAAGCATATGGCTTGGAATGTTGCAATGAGGATAGATGATTGAATTGTTCTCATACACTATGCTCTACATCCAATCACCATATTTTGACTTAATTTTGATCTTATGCATTAGGGGCTTGTTTACAGGTAAAAAAACATGCATATGGGTAGTAACCATTCTTTAATGAGAAAGAGTAACTAGGTCGATATTAATGGGTTATACTAGAGCTCTGGCGATACCAATAATGACCTCCAAGTACCAATATTCCAAGGGTATTTTAGGAAGAATAACTCACATTATAACATCACCCATGGTGGTATTATTGAGATTCAACATGGCCTTCTACCTCTGGATAGCCACGCTCACCTTACCCATGAGCCAGGGCCCTTTCGAGAGAACCTTTATACAATCCTCTTGTAGATAAAAATTAACTAGAAAGAAACCACTTGCCAAACTGACCACCTCTAAGTGTCCTTTAGGTTTCCACCTTGATTTAGACCAGTTATAAAAAACATTAATATTTGGTTTGAATCCATTTAACCTACCCAAGATGGATTTTGCAAGTTCCACATTAGCCTGTTCCACTAGAGGGTTAGGAACAGGGATGAAAACCTCATTATTAGCTTCTTCTATTAAAATGTTAAAGTGTGAATGATCCTATCCCACCATAATTTTGATTTTAACCATGTCCACCCAAGACAATTTAGGGGCACATGGGTCAAGCTTTTCCTAGACAAAGATGATCTTGTCTACTTACGTCTGGGCAAAATCTAATTTTTTTGATCCTTTGTCCAATAGGTGAAACCCATGAGTGGAGTCATGTGGGGCCCTGTTGACTATAGAGGGAGCATTATCAACTGATCACATTCCTTTTGGCATCCAAGCACTATCCACATGACCATTCTGGTGTTCCTGCCTAAGAATAAATTTAAATTACTTAAGATCATCTGCAACGTAGCCTTCTTCACTCTCCATGTTTCTTATATTATTCATACTTTTTAAAATTTAAAATTTATGTTTTAAAATATTTATAATGATTTACATTTTTTCAAGTTATGAATTTGAAATTAAATCTGATTGTTGATGAGTGACATTCTCAAAACATGTGGATAGTGATGAATGCATGAGGTAGAAGGCATAACATATAATGGAATCATTGGGTATACCATGTTAAAAATCAAATTAAAATCTTCACATGCAAATATACTATGGTCAATAAAATATATTTGAAAATGTTTTTTTGCTTTGTAAGCATATATTTTTGCATATTGACTTAAAGTCCACAATTTTGATTTTAAACATGTTTTACATAAAATATTCAAGCATAAGACCCATTCAAAAAGTGAAATAGAAATCATTACTTGGCCCACAAGAAAGGGGAATTTGAAAATAATTTAAAAAATAACATTTCAAGAATTCTCCAAATGGTTCACCCTTTTGAGAATGAATGTTAAAGGATCCAATTGATCTCTAATTATGCATGTTATAACACACCATTCAATGAATAATTGTTCTAAGTTAATTGAGGCCATTACTAGAACAGACCAAAAATTAATTATATAAACTAGAAACTAATTAAAAATAAGAGTTCCATATGAATGACTCACAATGACCAGTTAAGATTAATTATATAAACTAGAAACTAATTAAAAATAAGAGTTCCATATGAATGACTCACAATGACCAGTTAAGAGTGTCAAATCATAGATCAAAGCCTTGTATAAATTAGAAGATTTGAAAACCATAACATTAAAAGAAGAAAATGCACAAAACTAGAAGGATGAATTCATTTCATTAATTAATTGAAAGGGATAGAAACTTCCTAGAATAAATAAAGGGATAAATGCTTAAAAATTATTTATCTTAAAGTTTGAAATCACTTTGTGCCAGAGTAAGGAAGAGGCTTGTATGATAAATTATATAATCTTTGCAGATGCAAAAACCAAATACTATTTTATTTATCTATGTAAAAATATTACTAGATATGCGATACCAATTTACTTTTACACTAATTGTGGAAAAATAAAATTCTACCATTAGGCAACTCATTCCCTTTCACAATCAAATTGATTAAGCACCACTTATAGGCACTTTCCTTTTTACAATTATTAACTACACTAAATCCATTTCCATTTCACTTAAATTAAGATGTAACTTTTGTATTTCCCTAAACCTATTAATTTTGTGAGCAAATGTGTTTTTTTATCTACATCTTGATAGAGTTTGTGAGAACATTCTAGTTATTTTGTGTGGAAACAAAGATTATGTGAAAAACAACTCGATCAAAGCTAATCAGGTTACTTTCCAAAAGGAAATTGTATCTTCAGTATTATGAGCTAAAGCAGGCCAATATAAGATAAACTAAAAATAATACACAAAGTAAAAAAGAAATAAAATAAATAAAAAAGTATCCGTGAAAATTTATTTTATGAAGGATGTCATAATCAAATAAAGTGTTTGGATGCAAAAACATCAAGAGTGGCACCTATAAGTAAAGTTTAGACTTGGGTTTATATGGATCTAAACTAGTTTTATAAAAATAAACACTTAATTAAAATATTTAGTTTCTATCTTTGCTTTAGTTTTATTTATTTACCTTACACAAGTAGATTTAAATTTAATAATAGTCTAATTTAGTTTGACTTTGCATCAACAAGGCTATACAATGGAGGCAGATATTTGTTTTACTGGAAGTTTTATAGAGATTTGATGCTTGATTGCATTACCTATAATTCCTTGATTGATGAGTATTATGAGACAAGAAATATTAGGGAAAATTTGAAATAACACAGTGAGTTATAAAATAGAGGCATTCTGAGTAGGGGTAATAGTTATTGGGTCCTCATTAAGGCCATTCATAGACATAATAGATTGGATGTAGTTGATTATCTCTCAATTAAAATGATAGGGGAAGGGTTGGACCCTATTAGAGATATTTATATTGTGTTAATTTATGGACATTACAAGCATGGAAACGTGGAAGAAAAACTTAAGTTAAGAGATGAAATGAAAGGAAAAGTCTTGGACCTAATTTTACTATTTATAAGACACTTATTGATGCACTTTTCCAGGTGGAAAACATTATTGAAGCAAACAATATTTTAAAAGATATAACCACATATGGTCTTGCCTTAGATAGTTCTATTTTGTATAGGTTGTCTAATGGATACCGTAAAGAAGGGAATTTATGAAAATTAGAACAAGTGTTGAAGTGATAGAAACATGTTTTATGTTTGATCATGTTATTTACAATTCCCTAATTGATTGGCATTGGTAGGAGGGAAATTATAAAAGGGAATATAAGTTGATGGATAAGATGTTGAATATGGGTATAATTCCAACAATTTTTACCCATAAAGCCTTGACTTGATGTTTGTCAAGAAATTTGATTATGTTTTTAATTTTTTTAAAGATCTCATGCAAAGAATATGCGTGGTTATGAAAAAAAAAATGAACTATGGATCATGCATTACTTGGCCATTGTAATCACTAGAAAAAGCTAAAAAAATATTACTCAAAAGTTTTATTATCTAGGAATGGGAACATTAGAACCACCAAGGAAAAGATATGGATTTGCATCTACAGTGATATCAATATAAGTTTGGTCACACTATTGACTTCTCCTACTGAAGTGAAAGACAAGAAATTTTCTCATTTTAATTGGTTGGTTAAAGACTCTTAATGATTTTTTATAAGTTGAAAATATGCTTTTCTAAATTTGAAATTATATCCAATGCAAATACAAGTTATTCCTTAAAAAATACATAAAGTTTTAATTTATTTTATTTAAATGAGAAAACATGTATAGAGGAAAATAAGTGATAGGTATTTTATATAAATCACATATAACTATCCATATATCTAGCTTCTAAATACTTGATGCAGGATCATCCTAGTGAATTGGCAATCTTGCACCACCCAAAAACAAAATTAGTTAACTAGAAAAATAAACCAATTAGGAGTGCATGATTACACAATGCAACATTATTAGAAGTCTATTATTGATAGCACAATAGTTCACTTTCATGGAGGAATAATAATCAAGTTGCACAGGTAGATGGAGAATAAAATATGGTTACAAGTTTTCAGCCACTAAGGTAAATGACACACATAAAGGAAATAAAGAATACTAGGGATCAAAAAGTAGTGCACAAAAAGGTGTTACAATAACAAGTCAAAACCTTCGAGAGGCATAAAAGGATTTCACTAAAGATACATTGTAAAATTAAGCAAAGAAATTAAAATTTGCACGATCAAGGCACAAAGAGAAAAAGAATGTGCAAAAGAATTGAGAAGCAAGTAAAGGAAAAAAAGGGTGAGAAGGTTAGTGAAAGATCTCTATTGAACTTAGTCATCTATGTTAGTGCATAAGGAGGAATGTTGAAGACATGGAAGCATAGATAATATTGATTATAGGACCTAAGGAAGTGGAAGATGGGTGGATGACCAGTAACCTACAAGGATTGACACTTGTCTTTTTTAAGGTTATGATGGTATTGTAGGGGACACAACAATAGAGAAGGATGACTAGTGATATTTATTAACATTATATGATTTGAAATTTGTTAGATATGCATGGCATGAGGTCCATGAAAGTGGAAGCTATTTCTAGAGTGGGCCTGCAAATTTGCATAGAGCCTTTGGATCTACTCAGGAACCATTAACTACAATTGTCAGTCAATTATGTGAAAGATTATGGCTAAAATTATGAGTTCAAACTAGTCAGTGTAATGCTTAGAATCCAAAGAGGAAAATCTATTGGAGTGATCCCACAAGGGAAGGAGACTTGGTGAATATAAGTCATGTTGCCTTGAGTGGATGGTATCCTAAGTACCCCATAATTAGGAAATGGAGAACCAAATATGAGTAATGGTTAAGAAATCCATCAAGGTCCACTATAAAATTTTGGAAGCTTACGATATCCATGTACACCCTTAAGATTTAATAAATGAAATTATATTTATGGTGAGTTTCATTGTGAACAACTCTGAGTGTTGTGTGGTGTAATGTATCCTTTCACTAGGATCTTTGACTATGAAAACACTAGTTTGGTATCAGAGCAAGGTCACAAACCTTGAGGAAATATTGTGAAAAAAAATATGAACTTCCAAGCAAAAATAAGGATAACATATCATTTAATAAGAGGCAAATAGTAGGACATTATTCTCCACCATGGGAAACTTGGCTGATAACAAAGGGTGACATAAGAATCAAAGGGAAAGTTAGTAGATCACCAAACATGAGGTAAATAGTAGTGCTTCATTATGCACATTGAGAACGCAGGTAGAGACTGATGATAGAGGGAACAAATACTCAAAATGGATGAGTTGCATAGGATCAAAAGGGAGACTTTGTGGTAGTGGTTTAGGAGCCCAGAGCACCTTTATACGATTACAACATAAAGTGAAATAGTTGGTGACATTTATACTATGAGGTTGAGAGTAGCCTATAAGAGTGTGAAAAGGATGTATGGATAGATCATCGAATTTGAGGCCTTCCACAAGTGAAAGATAATAAAATATGGTGATAGATCACCAACCATGATGTAGTAAAGTGCATAATCATTTACAACTAGTGTATTGGGTAGAAGGTGTCAAGTGATATCCATCAGGCATGGATGGGTAAAGAATTAGAAGAACAAGGGATGGATCAATGATAATCCATGATGATATGTGACTTAGAGTCATAGATCTAAAAAAATATGAAGGAGATAGCCTTCGTATTGAAAGCACTACACAACATGATGATGTGTTTAGGAAGATTTTTTTTGGGAGGAGAGATCCCACATTAAAATGGGGAAAAACCTATGGAAGATAACCCTTGAAAACTTGGAGGCATGTAGAGAATCAAATAGAATTTGATGCACAAAATTTATTTTGTAAATAAGGCTATGAGTAAATGATGTAATGGGTCTTGGATGTCGAGTGTTGTTTTGCACTGAAGAATTAGGGGACTCCACAAGAGTGGAGCATGCACAAAAAAGGTTATGTGGTAACACATCAAAGGGTTAGAGAGACTTCCAAGAGAGAAATAGATGGAGAGGCAAAGAGAGGATGTATAGTTTGAAACATATGATTTTTACACAATTGAACGAAGTAGTGCATCCTAAAGGCTATCGCAAGTGTTGAAAAAGTTTTGAAATCTATAGGAGGGGCTCATCGAAACCTAATCATCGAAGCAAGAAATAAAAAATCATAGTAAAATGTGACACATGGGAGGTGCAGGCATGAGAATAACATAAATGGCAAAGAGACCCCTATGAGATGATAGAAGATCCTCATGAAAAAGGTGGAAGAGTGGGAGCTAATGCCATAGAATAAAAGCATTCAAGGGAAGGTTGCATGAGGAGAGTGCACAAGTAGAAGTCAAGAATAAAATTGGAAGCAACAGAGCACCACATGTGAAGGCAAGGTGGATATCATTCCATAAGAGCTAACAGAAGCACATGAGGATGTAAAAAGTGTAGGAATAGTCTGCACATAGATAAGGAGACAAAAGGGAGACCCTGAAGAGAGAATAAATGTTCATGTGCATGGTGTAGATAATGCACCCAAGTAAAAATAAATCTTTATGGAGGATAAAAGTGATGTGAAAGTTATAAATCTTGATGAAAAGGCTTAAGAGGATTCTTGGACAAGAGAAGAAACTTCCTTGGAGGAGGTACAATAGGAATAATCTTTTGGAAGTGTTGTGGAGAAGAGAGAAGAGTTGTCAAGAGCTCAACTGAGAGTTATGAGCACAACAGAAGTAAGGGTAAAACACATATAAATAACAATTAAAAGATGAAATAGGTATCAACATAAATAATGTACCCTTTGGTAAGTACAAGGATGAAGGGCCAGAAGATTACAAGTTGAATAAAATGAGATAATTTCTTGAAACCTAAGGGAATGAAGATGAAGAGGTGTCAATTTGTAGCTAAACCTAAGTTGTTTTGGATATAATAGAGCATCACACTAGGAAGTAAAGCAAAAAATTATAAAATAAGAAGGGATGGGAGAGGCTAATTAGAATGTCTAAATATAGGTTTTTCACCAAAGGGAGGATTCACTCATAGGAGGTATTATAGTTAAGTGCACAAATAGTCTTCCAAGAGGATGCATGAGGATTATAACAATGCTCTTATAGGAGAAGGAAAGTGTGGAGATGCATGATAGATAAAGGTAGTTAGCCTATAGTTGTCAGAGGTATAATCCTTCTTACACACAATAGAGAGAAACTATTGAAAGGAGCTAGCCAATATCTACCCAAAGTTGGTAAGATGGGCATGATATTTATTAATCAAAAGTCAAGGAGGCCACCAAAGGTGTAGAAGGAACTTTAGCCTAAACTCAATCCAAAGGGTGAAATTATCATTATTTAAATGGAAAAGGAGTCACTATCAACCAAGAATAGGATAGGGTACTGTAAACCTGAAGTTGGTAAAGATAGGTAATTGAAAGGGATATCAATTAAAGTTCCTAGAGCTAAAGGCACAACAATAGGGAGAAAAAATAAAATGGGAGTCGACAAATCCCATGAATACTTGTATGTTATAAAGGGCATTAAACAATATAAGAAAGAGAAAAATATGGGTAAAAAAGGCCCCATGAACATACACCATGAGAGGAAGATGGAAAAATAGCACATAAACATGTTTGCTTGTCATGGAAAATTGAACAAAGAAGATATGATTAGTAAAAAAGAAGGCACATATGAAAGAGGAAACGAGAGGTCTAAAGACTTTTGTGTGGAGGTGGACTGAAGAAGGTGGGAACAGACCCATAAAATAAGTATGTGAGCACATGCCCACATGAAAGGAAGGTGGGCACAAAACCATTGAAGATGGAGGCTACAAATCCCTAAGAAAAAAAGAAAAGTAGTGAGGACTGTGTGAGGCAAGTTCATTTGACACACACAACATAAGTGTTGAAAACACTTGGAGGAGGAGGATAGTTTACGACTGAAGGAGGGTATAAAATAAAATAAAGCATTGAGTGAGTCTACTCAAGTGTTATATCAAGTGGAGGGGAACATCATGGTGTAGGTAGCCAACCAAAATGGTAGTTTTACCTTTCAAACCCTACTTGTAAGTGAGAGTTTACATTTTAATTAGCTAGGAAGTCTGATGTAGGAGCATCCTAGGAAAATTTACAATCTTGTATCACCTAAAAATAAATATAGTCAACCAAACCAATAAACTAACTAGGAGTGTGTAGTTATATAGTATAATTTTTTAGGAAGACTATCCTAGATAACATAAGAGTCTACTTGCATGTAGGAAGAATAGTTGAATTACGTAGGGAGTTGGAGAATAAAAGAGGGTTACAAGTCTTGGGATGCTAAAGCAAATAACACACATGAAGGATTGAAGAATACTAGGGACCATAAAGTAGTACATAAAAGGTCTCACACTATGATGCATAAAGTCATCAAAACTTCAATAGGTGCAAAATAATTTTGTTGAAGATACACTACATAAGTAAGCAAAGAAGTTCAATTTTATGCAATCGATAACAAATGAAAAAGTATTATGCAAAATAGTTGAGCAGCACACAAAGGTTGTGAAGAGTAAGAAAGTTATCTAAATACCTCTAAGGAACCTAGTTATCTATGTTGGTGCATAGGGAGGAGCATCTAAGGCATGGAAGTGTAGATAATATCAAGCACAAGACCTAAGGAAGTGAAATACAATTAGATGTCTAGTTAAATGTAAAGATCAACACTTAGTATTTTACAGGTTAGGATAGTGTTTTAGATGACATGATAATATATAAAGATGGCCATCGATATCTACTAGCATGGATATGATTTGATGATTATGATATATATATGGATCCAGGTCTATAAAATTAGAAGTTATTTCTAGCACAAGCCTGCGTATTTACATAGATTCTATGAATCTACTAAGGAACCATTAATTATAGTTGTCAAAAATTAGAATATCTACACTAGTAACATATGAAATAAGGGAAGAAAATACCTCATTAATGTAACATAATAGCAAAGTGTTAGTTGGGGTTTATTCTTCTTGTATACTTCCCAGACACATAAATTTAGCCTTCTCCAACTCTACTTCCTCATCATCTGGGGTTGGGTCTTCACTCAATTCATCCAAGTCATAGGTGTGGATGGTTATAAATAGGAGTTCAAACCAAGGGCATTGTAATGCTTAGAAGTGAAGGAGGAGAATCTGTTTGAGTTATCTTGCAATGAAAAGATACATGGTGGAAGATAAGGCATGTTGCCTTAAGTAGATGGCATTCTAAGGATACCATAGTAAGGAAATGGAGAACCTGATCTGAGTAATAATTTAGAGAGCCATTGATAGACCTTGTAAAATCTAGGAAGCTTAAAATATCCATGAACAGTCTTAAGATTCAATGAATGAAATTATCTTTATGGCAAGATTCATTGTGGACAACTTTGAGGGCTACATGTTGTAAGGCATCCCTTCACTGTAATCCCTGACTATAACTACACCAATGCTTGAGAAATATTTAACCAAGACATATATCAAAACAAAAATGTAGTGTTGCTTCAAAGGAAGTGTTTAATGTCATTAATTATTTTATCTTTGTAATTCACAAATCATCTTCCAATTGATGGTATAGTGCCTATTATCATGAAAAACAATTTTCTTCTTTACAAGATTTGCTTAGCATCATTGTAAACATGTTCACAAATTAATTTTATGTACATTTTGAAAGAGACACCTAAGAGTTATGTGTGTACACCCATAGTATTACTATGTTCTTATATTGAGGATATATATGTATAATTCTAGAAGCTTCATTTGAAAAAAAATAAAAATAGGGAGTTAGGTTTATTTGATTATACCTTTTAACTGCAGTCTTATACAAACTTAATTTTAACAAGAAACAAACAAAAACCCTTCTAACAATGATGTTACACACTTGAATCTCGACCTCTAATTACATATCCATAGAAAAACATGCCCACTACAACATTCGAAATGAAGAAATCCCTTAAAGATGGATCTTCTTAGCACACCTTAAGAATGGATATACAATAGGGAGCTCCTTCCACTTCGAAAAAAACTACCAAACAGAAGGGATTGTAGATAGGAGCTTCATAGAGATTTATTGTGCTCGAATATAGAGGATAAATTAGATGTAATTAGTGGATAATAAAGACATAATGTTTTATTCAATATTTTATGGGTTAGTAGTTTTTGTTGTTATTGATGATGGCAACTATTTTGGTGGAACAATAACATATCAAAACTTTCTACTAATCATAGTATAGATAAATAATTTATTAATAAATTTTGTTAAAAAATGTACAAATTAACTATTAAAAAGATTCAAATATTTTAATATACATAAAATAATGTTGATCGGTAGACAATGCATACTTCAATCTGAAGTTAAATCATTTGGAGGTTTAGTGAATCTTATAATAATCCATTTTGAATTAATAATAAGTATCGCTTTGATACGAACCCTTCAACCTAACAAACCTTGAGATTAGGGGTATCCGATGAGTTCACCTTGAAATGAATCCACTAGCATTGCCCATTTCTTAATTGAAGAGAATTGGTTTAATCTTTTTTAGTACCTGTACAATAGGGGTCTAATGTAATTGATTGAACTTAATAATTTGCATAGGGCAACATGTAGCCAATGAAAGTTGAGCACTTTTTCATTTTAACATTAGTTTTGAAATATTTGCAATTTAATAAATACAAAATAAAATGGTTTATTGTATTTCTATTGGTTAAAATAGAGTGACATGAATAATTTCTTAGGGAAATTATTGTATTTTAGATTAATAAAAGAAAAATACTTGCACCATCCAATAAAATTGTATCAATTTATAAAATTAAACATGAATTATATTCTATTTTATTTAGCATGATACATGCTTATCTCCCCAAAAAAAGAGATGTAATAAATACATAGGTCCCAATGGCATCTGGATGTGCAATGAGTGGTGGATTGAAATGAACTGCACTATGCGATTAGTGGTTTCAAATCAGAGGACATACGTGGTAATTAAATTACACTGCACAGCTAGTAGCACAAATCCTATAGGAATACATGGCAAGCAAATTGCACTGTATTACATAGTTTGTAGTCAAAATTTGTTCGAATAGCTGTATGCAAATTACAACAGCATCAATCACTTCATTGGATAAGTTATTAAAATTAATGTTCATACTATTAGTTAATAATTTTTTTTATTTATTATAAATAAAAATTAATTTAATTTAATGACTTCTCATTGGATAAAACTTTTTGATGTGAACATTAATCTAGGAAAATGTAAAAAAAATTTAATAAAATATAGATTTTTATATAGCAGGGAAAAAAACATAGGGATATTGGAAAAATAATTTACAATAATAATTTCTCAAATATGCAGTTACTATTATAGTATTAATCAAAGTAATTTCTCGCATATGCAGTTACTTTTAAAGTATTAATCAAAAATATTTGTATTAGCTGAGAAAATTAAGACTACTTTTTTATTTAAAGTGGCACCGTAGTAGTGTTAATCCAAATATGAGGGGGGTGGTTGATACTTAATAATTTATCATTCTTTTATTTATTATTTTATTTTGCTTGCAAATTTATATAACAAAAGAAAAATTGCTTTTAATATGCAATACGCTGGGTTGTTTTCAATATGCAATGTTTATGTGATTTTCTATGAAATCAGGGTTCAAGTTGAAAAGGTATGTAACACAAATATTTTTGGTGTGGCATTTGCTCATTGACCTTTTCATGTGGGGCGATTGAAAAAAAAACATATGCATGTGCGTATTAGTGGAGTATAGATTATGATATTGAGATTATTAGGTTTCAAATTATAGATAAATATTTCTAAGTTTGGATTGGTTTTTTCGTATGTTATGTTTATATTTATTTATTCAGGAATTTGTTTGTTTGTTTTTTGATTTTTTGTTAATAAAAAATAGACAATGGTGATGCTTCAACAATACTACATGTGTTATTGAATATAGTGTTTATTATTAAAATATTTATTAGTGGTAGAATTATAACTAAGATTTTGTGCTATGGGTGATTGTTCTTGGTTAAATTTAAGTCATGGTGACCATATGTTGGTTGTGTTTGGAAGCCCTTGATTTGATTAATGTGTGAGGAGATGTTTTTTTTTCCTTTGTGTGTTTCTTGGTTTGAATCATAGTTATGGATTGATATGGTTTTGATGTGCTTAATTAGTTATTTAGGTGATTGGACCTGATCATTATGTTTTTTGGTGCCATCATTTTGTTATTCAGCTTTTGGTTGTGTTTTATTCTCATCGATTATATATGTGTTTATTCAAAAATGGGAAATGGCATTTTTCCATTATGTTTCAAATGCTCATCTATGGCATATTTTATTGCTTTTTTCCTCAACAATCTCATCAGTAATTTTTTTCTGTGGTTCAAGATCTTGTTGCAGTTTTAAAGGTGGTGTGGGTATTGGTTTGGTCAGGGCTCTTCAGTAGGTTGTCAGGTTGGTTGGGTAGTTTTTAAGCAATTTCAGGTTGGGATTTTTATTTCTCTAATGAGCAATGTTTGGAATTAATTGTGTTTTATGTTTTTTGTGAAATCAAAGAGCATTATGTTGTTATGTTGGAGACCCTTTGTCTACACTCTATTTCTCAATCTATGGTTATTCCTATGACATTTTATTTGGATTATTGGTTGGCTCTCATCCATTCCTTAGACCTCGTGTTGGTTTGTTTTGAATCTGTGAGACTAGTGGAGGTGGCTTTAACACTTGGTAATTTCTATTTAGGGCTTGGTGCCGAGGTAGAGATCGAAGCTAGTCGTAATGTCTTTGTTGATGGAACATAGTATGTAATATGTTTAATAATACAATAATTTATATATTATTTTCACAATCTAATTATATTAATATATTTAATATATATGTATATGTATATGTGTGTGTGTGTGTAAATATGTAAATATATATGTATGTATGTATGTATGTATGTATGTATATGTATATGTATATGTATGTATGTATGTATGTATGTATGTGCATGTGTGAGTGTGATGCAATGATGTTTATTGATTCACTTATTTGATTTATTTATCAATCCATGTGTCAAATGGTATACCTAGACTTATTTTTTGTTTTTGTATGATTGAAATAGGTAAAACAATGCTAATTATATTAAATAAAAAATCTCTCTTTGTTTGATTTATGTTCTTTTTACATTATTTTGTGAATAGTTGATCAATTTTTCATCTTAAAAAAGAAAAAAATGGATGAAAAAGGTAGTTTTTTCTTTTTTTAGAAAAAAAAGTAAAGGGTTGTGATTAGTGGGATGGGGACAGGTAGGTGTGTTTATTGTGATCAATCTGAATATATTTTATTGCTCTGTTATTCCTTGTTTTGGGTTTTATTTTATTGCAATACAAAGTATCAATGAAATGTTTTTACTATTTTTTTTATGAAAAATAATATTGTAGATTATTGAAACATGTAGCTTTTTTTGTGGTGGCAGATATCTGAGGCTTTGAGCAAGTTCTATAAAAAACTAGGTAAGTATCTTGCAACAATGTTTACTTGTTTTGATCATTGACAATATAAATATAGTGGTCATAGGCCAATATTTTATATTCTTCAATGATAATGTAAATATCTTTTCAGATAGTTGCTTTTTCTTATGTTATTCTGTTTTAAACTTGGCATTTCATTTCTTTATGGTTTATCATGTTCTTTCTTATAGGCAAAAAAATAAATAAATAAAAGTAAATAAATAAAAATTAGTTAATCATGAAAAAAAAATGGCATTGAATCAGGTTGTTCGAAGAAAATCATTGATGTTGACATATATCAACAACAAAAAAGGCAAGTGTTTGCAACTATAGATGATGCTTTGAAACATGAAAATCTTTTTAAAATTGCATCATTCAATTATGTTGTTGGTGATTGCCTATTTTATGCATTTCAAGTGTTATTGCATTTTCATTACACATCAAGAATGCTATGAACTGAGATCATTGACTATTTTATGGATTATTTAAATAATGGGGATGCAAAAGCAAGATCCTCATATGTAAACCAATTACATCCATATATATTATATGATTCACATTGAATACATGAAAATAGCACATACTTTCATTAAATAAGAGTTTCTGCAAATGAACTTACAGATCAAGGTGAAACTGGTCTTTAGGGTAATATATTTTGTATTCAGTGGTTATGCAAATGGTTAAACATCCCTATTTTTGTTTGGTCTCTGACAAAAAAAAGTATCTACATTTCAATTAAAAAAAGTTGTATTCTATTGTATTTGATCTTATTTCATGACTTAAAGCCCACAGGTGGACATTTTCAACCATTGTTTTACAAAAAACTATGCAACCATAACTCGATTTCTAATACAAAGTTATCAAATATTTGCAAAAATCCTTATATGTATTGTAATGTTATTTTTCATGAACTAGAAACATATGGCATGTACAAAACAAACACTTGAGGCTTGAGTTATGGTGAAAGCTTATTTGATGTTATTAGTTTGTTAGCCAAACTTGAGTTTGATTGTCATGCTCTTCATTAATATCTGGTCCAATCTTTTTGAAATGAGATTATTGTGGTGAATAGTAATGTAATGACTTCTTTAAGGATTTATGAATAGGAACTAAAAAAACAAGAGCCTAGAATGTTTTTTGACTAGAAAATATATATTGTAAAAATTGGAATTCCATATGAATAAAGTGGACTTGAAGATAATGACTTTATTTGTTCATGGATTTCAAATATTCTACAAAGCAATATTCAATTATGGTCAGCAAGAACTAAAAACATTTCAAAAATATTTTGCAATGGTTCTAGTCCACGGAAAATATACAACATTATATGTTTTAAGATAGATACATTTCATATTCATTACGAGCTATTACAAACAAATCATAGAGATTAAATTACATATGCAATGCAATGGATGTTTTGAGAGGGTTGTCAGGTGGCAATACTTTCAAAGGTCTTGAAACAAGAACAAGGTCTTTTTGAACTGCAAAATAATATGCAAGGGAACCTTTTGTTAGAGAAATGTTCGAGGCTACAAATAGCCATCATACTTCACTACATTGCTTGAAACAAGCCATATGTGAGAAAAAAAAACAAAAACTCTGTAACAAAAACATATAATAGAAACACTAAAAAAACAATAGTGCACATAGATGTCAAAAATCATTTCAATCAATCAAAGCAATGATACACTACCAAAAAAATCAATACTTGAGATGTGTACAACATGATCACCGAAGTATCAAAATATTAAACAACTATATAAAATCAATCAAAGACACGACCATTCATGCTTACATAGTTCGTGAATAACTACATTTCAAAAAGGATAATGTTCTAATTGGCATTGACATTGTCAAAGTATTTAATTGTACTTTTACATACTCAACATTCAAAAAACTTGCATTCGAAGAAAAAAATCTATAAACAATGTAAAAGATCTCTTGAAAATGGAAAAGTACCAACATTTGTTTTTTTTTTCAACATTAGAAGAAATGAAAAAAATGCTATTATAAAGAAATTAATATTTTTAAAATAAATATTGGTTGCTTTGAGAATTCCATTTGCATAGATATGAGAGCTTGGATATAAACAATCATAATATGGCCTCACAGTAACAATTATAAATATTCCAATTGACTTTGATCGAATCCAAAAAACATTGCCTAGAGAAATGAATGATACAAAAATAATTATAATAAAGATAAAATGCAAGATGGAATACAAAAATGCATATTTAACAGGAAATGTAAGGCCTGCATACATGATGAAAGCATTGTCAAAACTTTGTCAAGCATCGTTGTATAGGCAAGAAAACATTATTATTGATAGGGGTTGGGAAACTAGCTTTGAGAAAAAGAAAAAACTAGTGTTGACATTGTGCCTATTGAGGATGACACATCTGACACATGAAAATGAATCAAATTTTATTATTAAATCTTTGATGCATGCTTTTACTAAAGTACAATCAATACATGATCTCCAAAATTAGATCATTGATACCACACCATCTGAAGGATTCAAACCATTAGGTATATTTGAAGACATTCTTATAAGAGATGAGTTTCCCAATTTTATTCTATGGTTTTAGTCATCCTCAAGATATGACAGATAGAATGTTATACTAAAAATTAGCAAAGTGAGAGTTTTTTCATAAATAAAATGACATTGTGACACACATAATTAACATATTTTTCAAATCTATTAAAATCATTATACATCAGGTGTCCTCTTTTGCTTAGATATGCAGACACAAAGGCAAATTAAAAGATAAAAACTCTATGCCACAGATGTTCAAAATAAAGCTAGTATAGAAACAATCCTAAAATTGTGGATAGTTTATAGAGATCTCAAAAGCATTCAAACATCACCTGACTATTTTTAAAACTCAAGAAAAAATATTTTTGCAATGACTAGGCAATTGGGGCTACCAACATTTTTTGTAACTATAACAAGTGTTAAACATTATTGGGAACCTTTATGCCATGCATTGCAAAAATTGACGCCAACAATAAATAATAGACACAAATACATAGTTGAAGAAGACAACATTGATGCAATGATAAAAAAACCCATGTTCTTTGTAGTCGATATTTTAACCATAGATCCAATGCATTCAAAAAAATGTTGTTATAAAATGAATAATTATTTGAAAAGGTTTTGGATTATTTTTTTCTGACTAAATTTCAAAACAAGGGAAATGAGCATTTGTATTTCGTGTTTTGGGTACAAGATGCACATGTATATGGAGATTGTTCCAAAACTAAAATCAAAGATTTTATAGACAGGTATATATCTTGTGATTCAATGTTGCTTGATAATGATCTAGTTAAAATGCAAATACATCATCATATAAGCACATGCAAAAAGCATAAAAATTCACATTATAGATTCAATTTTCCATTGCTTCCAATACAAAAAACCCTAATATCAGAGCTATTGGATGAAAACAACGAGTTATACAAAGAGTGCCAAAATATTTTTTTCTCAACTTGAGCAAAAAAGTATAGTAAAGACACAACATTCCACATATTTTTTCAAGAATTAAGCTTGTCTAAAATAGAATACATACTCTCATTGTGATCTTTTATTTCATGGTTGATTATAATGCTAAAAAAACATCCATCTAATGCTCGGGTGAATGTATTTGCAAAAGAGCTCCTGGCATTATGGTATACTAACACAGATGCACAATTCATTCTTGATGCATATGTTGATTCAACATATTATTGTTCTTATATGATAAAATTCAATCATGCACTCATAAATACATTTCATAAAGTGTGTGTTAAAACTGTTCATAGCAATGACAATAAATTACAAGTCACAATAAAATTGGAAAATACACTCCTACAACATCAACAAATGTCTAGTCGGCAAGTCATTCACATTGTATTGTCATTGCCTTTACATCATAGTTCAAGGAAAACAATTTTCATAAACACATTGCCATAGGCAAAAAGAACTTACATGTTAAAAAATCTAAAACTATTGGCACAAGATTTAGACACTTCAGAGGACATAATATGTGTTTCTCCTATATTAAATATGTTTCAAGGCCAACATAGTTAGAACATATATGATTGGTTTAATTTGTTACATATCACTTGGGTAAATATGCAAATAATAAAAAAAGAAAAAATCATGCATCATTCGACATGTTAGATATAATATCCATGCAGATCCTAAAAACTATTATAGAGAAAAGATGATGTTGTTTATACCTTATCGTGACAATGAAGAGGCACTGAAAAAAACTTTAACATGTGGAGTAATGCATACCTTGCTCATAAAAAATAAGTAATAAGGATTGAGAACATGTTTATTACAAAGCCAATAACAAAGTGGGGCAATAATGACACTGCTACAGAGAATCTAGATGTTGCTTCTAATTCATTATTTGCTATTGTTGAAGATAGAAAAATCAATCGAATCAAGAACAATATTGATGCATATGACATATGCTATGATTTGCATTGCATGAGAATCATAAACTAGTTGATGGTCAACATTCAAAATTATGTCAAATAACCAAACATCCTTTTTTGATAAGCAAGGAAGAATACTTAAATTTGTGAAAGTAGTTGAATAAAGAACAAGAAGTTATTGTCAAAGACATTACAATCAGAAAAGTGTTAGTGCCAAATAAGCTAATATATTTGTTCTTAACAAGAGGATCAGGTATAGGAAAAATATTTGCAGTGAAAGTGATATATGAAACTTTGGCACACATCTACAACAAAGAACTTGAAAGTGATAATTTGAAAATTAAAGGGTTGATTGTTGCATACACTAGCAAAGTGGCATATAATGTAAATGGTCTAACTACACATTCTATTTTTAATTTACATATACATCTACATGGATGATGCCATTGTATTCGAACACTTTGGATACATTGAGCAAATGCTATCACAATCACTTATGTTGTTTATTGATGAAATATATTTACTGGAAAGTTGAATGCTTTGCAATATTGATAAAAGAGTTTGATAGATAATGCATACACCCACAAAGCCATTTGCAAAAATTAACATTATATTTGTCAGTGATTTTTACCAAACAGAACTTATTCGAGATAGGTGGGTTTTTCAACAACCTCTATTTCATGGAGAAATAACTCCATACACTTTTCGACTTGACAATGTAAAATATTTTTAGCTCTGCCAACTCATTCATTAAACTAATATTCAATTTATTTATATCTTGAACCACATAAGAACTTATCAACAGACAATATCAAACATTGAATACTTGAATAACATATGTTATAGATCTCCTCCTTATGACCCAATATTTTCATACTTATGTCACAAGAATGATGATGTCAAAAAACACAATTCAAAAATGTTTGCATTTCTCAAAGAACAAACTTATACATAGAATGTTGTTAACATAAAGGTAAATTTGTCTGATGAAATCATTACAAATAATCAAAAGAATTAATTGCTTGACATAATTATTTTAAAACCAAACATATTAGTAGAATTAATTGGTAGGAACTATGATATACAAGATGGAATGGTAAATGGTGTTGATGAAATTATCAAGTATTATATGTCTAAATAGCTAGACATAATTCGGATACAATTCAATGACATTAAAATTAGAGTGTTGCAATGCAAAAAATGTAAAGTTTCTCCAATGCCCTGATTCCCAAAAATTAGACTCTAATAACTAGAATTTCAAAGAAAATTTACATTAAGAAAACAATGGCCACCATATGTGAACTATGACAACCCGTCAAGTTGTATTTAGAAAATGCATTGATTTTTTTTATATAATAAACAATTAACATTCATTCTATAGTCAAAGCCAAAGTCAGAGGGTCTTGGGAATCAGACTAGAGCCAAAGCCTCAAAAGACAAGACCAATTTTTTACCAAAGGAAAATTTTGTTGTGGATGATACCCATGAGGGTCCCCCTAATTAACATGTTTTCTGTGTCTACTCTTATTTTTGTTGTTTAGACTTTATTTTTTTGTTCGTTCAGCCATGTAAGGTCTGGTTAAAACTCTTTATTTCAATTTTATGGTTTTGGGTCCCTATAAAACTTGAGTTTACCTTATCTCATAAAAACATTCATTCTACAGAATAAAATAATACAACATAGCTAAACCATAATTAAGAATAATAGTACTTCTAATTCACATACTGCATACAATATAAATCATATACAACTCTACTGGAAGCCAAATATAATAGGACACATTTATAGTTGGTCTGATAATACAACATCTGATAATCAATTATACAAGTACATAATATAATTACATTACTTTGAAACAATGTTTTGGGAACCTACATGCTCAAAAGCTCGCTGCTCAGTCCAAGTTAGATAGTGTAACTCGTCAGATTCGTGACCATGGAATGTCCTTTGACCTTTCGAATGCTGAGTCCTTTGCCCTTAGGGGCTTAGAAGAGTGGGAGCTTTGGGAGGAGATTTTTTGGAAGCAAAAATCTCGTATTGACTGGCTTCAAGAGGGGGACAGGAACATGGCTTTTTTTCATAACTCGGTTAAGGCCTGTAGGCAGGGGAACTCTATTTCCACTCTTGTCTTGAGTGATGGGACTCAAATCTCATCCTGCGGTGAAATTTCCAGGGAAGTTGTCAACTATTTTTCTAATCTTTTTACTAGGGACGATATTACTGCTAGATCTGAGGAGAGGGCTATTTTGGATTGTATTCCTTGCTTGGTCTCGAATGAGATGAACAGGGATCTTTTGGGTCCAATCTTGTTACCTGAATTGGAGAAAGTTGTGTTTAGTATGAAAAAAGGTAAAGCTCCTGGCCCAGATGGGTTTTCGATTGAGTTCTTCTAGGAATTTTGGGAAATAATAAAGTCTAATCTCCTTGAGGTGGTTCAGGAATCTCTTAGGAACAAATAAATGCTCAAGTCTTTGAATTCTAGTTTTCTGGCTCTCATACCTAAAAAGGAGGGGGCTAATCGGATGAATCATTTCAGGCCTATTGCTTTATGCAATGTTGTCTACAAGATCATCTCCAAGTTGATTGCTAAGAGACTCAACCTCTCCTTGGTGCTTTGATTTCTGCTGAGCAGGGAGGTTTTGTGGAAGGGAGACGAATCTTGGATGGTGTCGTGATTGCTACAGAGGTTATTCACTATATGGCTTCCTCTAAGGAGAAGGTGATGTTCTTTAAGCTTGACATGGTTAAAGCTTATGATCGGGTGACCTGGGAGTTCCTTCAGAATATCCTCTTGGCTTTTGGCTTTAAAGATGAATGGGTGAGTTGGGTTCTCAGTTGTGTGACCTCATCTTCCTTCTCTGTTCTCATCAATGGGAAATCTTCATATTGGTTTAGTGCTTCTCAGGGACTTCGGCAAGGGGACCCTCTGTCTCCTTATCTTTTCATTATCATGGCTAAGGGTCTTGGTAGATTTATTAAATCTCAGGTGCGACAGGGTCTTATTCATGACTAGAGTTGGAATAATGATCTCCCTCCTTGCTCTCATCTTCAATTTGTGGATAATATTGGACTGATGGGCTTGGCTAGAATTAGTGAGGCAGTGGATTTCAGAATAACTTTAGACATCTATTTGAAAGCGTCAGGTCAGAGTATTAATGATGATAAATCTTCCATTTATTTCTTTAACACTCCTCGACTCATTCAGAACATGATTGCCTGGATTCTTAGATTCCAAATTGGCACTCTTCCCCTGATGTACCTGGGGATTCCTTTGGTTCTAGGACCTCAGTGTAGAGATTATGGTAGGGGATTTTGGATAAGTTCCAAAGTAAGGTTAATCATTGGACTTACAGATGGCTCTCTTCTGCTGGTAGAGTGATCCTCCTAAAAGCGGTGGTGTAGTCTCTCCCTATTTATAGGTGTTGTGTATAGATTCCCCCTGCCTCCTATGTGAGGGATTTTGATGCTCTTTCCTAGAAATTCCTTTGGTCGGCTAATCTCCTTTCCTTGAAGTGGAGTTTAGTCAAGTGGGAGTTTGTATGTAGGCCGAAGCATGCTAGGGGCCTTGGCCTTACTTCTATGGCTCTTATGGTTACAGCTTTGGCAGCTAAGTTGTACTGGAGATGGTGCAACAACCAGGATCAGAATTGGGCCAAGATTCTTGCTTTCAAGTATGTTCCTGGAGTTGAGAGCCAGGATGTGCCATGGATTGCTTTGTTGGGCAAAGGTTCTTGCATTTGGGATACTCTTAAGAAGGGAGCTCAGTTTGTTTAAATGGGCTCTTCTGGATATGTAATAATGGCTCTGAAGCCCTTTTTTGGCTGGACTCTTGGGATGGTCACCCTCCCATTCTCTCTAGTTTCCCTCAGCTTCTGTCTCTTTGCCAGTTGTTCTCTGATGCTGGTTGGATTAAGGTGGAGCATTTTAAAATAGTTAAGTGCATTGGTCATGTAGAGGTGTTTTGCTGGAAGGATCAACAGGAGTGGACTGTGGGCGGTTCTGATGAGGACCGTGTTGCTTTGTGCAAGGTCTTGGAGGGCAGGCTTTGTAGCTCTCTGGACGAGAGGGACAAGTTGGCTTGGAGTCCTAGCCCAAAAGGTAATTATACTGTTGCTCAAGGTTATGTTGTACTTGATAGGAATTTACAGGGTCCTGCTGAGGTGCCCTAGTGGAGGAAGGTTTAGAACAACTTTTCTTGGCCCAAGTGTAACTTTTTTCTATGGTTGGTTGCCTAGAGGAAATGTCTCACCTGGGAGAATCTTTGCAAATGGGGGTTTCAGGGACCTTCCATTTGTTTTCCTTGTTTGTGCAGTGAAGAATGTTCTTCCCACTTGTTCTTTCACTGCCCCTTTTCTCAGGAGATTTGACACAGATGGTGGGAGGCTTGGCATCATGGTTGCATTCATGTTTCCTCCCTTATTGAGTTTTGGGAGAGCCTGGGCAGGCCTCCTGCAAAGATGCCTTTTCTCAAGGTGGCTTGGACCATTGGGCCTATTTTCATTCTCTGAAACCTTTGGCTGGAACAGAATCATAGAGTTTTTTGTGATTCCAGATTAGATAGTGGTCAGTTATGGACGAAGATTATCAGTAGACTTCAAGAGACTATTTTTGCTAAATGTGATATGTCTGAAAGTATTGATCCTGGAGATGTTGCAGTTCTGTAGGATCTGAGCCTGGGTGATAATAGTAGGAGTTGCATTGCTAGTATTATGCCCTGTCGAGTCAAGAAATAGGTCTATCGTGATGGGAAGTGGGCACCTCCTCCAGATGGGGTCCTGAAGATTAATACTGATGGATCTTCTCGTAGAAATCTTGGGCATGCTGGTATTGGGGGTATTGGTAGAAGTAAAGATGGTAATGTTGTTTTTTGCTTCTCTGTCTACAAAGGGCATTACTCTAATAACTTTATGGAGGCCCTTGCTATTAAGATTGTTGTTGAGTGGGGTTGCTCTCTTGGCTAGAGGAGGATTATCTGTGAGTCAAACTCTCAGATTATTGTGGATATGTTGAACAACCATAGATTGGATGGTGTTAGTTGGCATTTAGCTTCGATGGTTAGACAGATTTTAAGTGTTTGCATCTCTTTTGAATCTGTCTCCTTCTGTCATATCCCTAGAGAATGAAATAGCATGGCTGACTGCTTGGCAAAGTGGGCCTCGGAGAAAGGGGATGGTTGGGATATCAGTGGTAGGGATGAGTTACCTTCTAATTATCTGAGAATTTTTGAGAGTTTTATTGGAAGACAGAACTATGTAGTGTTGTTGTTTGGTTTGTTGGCGGTTCTCCTTTTTATTGAGCTTGTGGCTCTTGCCTTGTATCTCGTTTTGGATTGAATAAAGATTTTTTTCTTTTTAAAAAAAATAATAATAATAATTACATTACTTCAGGCATACGGCCTAATACAATGACAGATACCAAGCTCTCTAGAGCTCGAGTTGAACCAACTCATGTATCACTGATAATATCAAGTGTCATCTGTAGGTAGTACTATTATGGAGGAGGGAGGGCATCATATGAGTGATTTACCACACCAACCATGGACCAATGATCTCTTACACAATCCCATATCAGGAAATGACCCTCCCTTCATGGATAGTTAAAACGGTGCGAGAATCTAGTGAGACATGTTAGTACCCTATCTGTCGTAAGATTTATAAAAACATGCAGTGTACCATAAATAAATCCATTCTAACATGATATCGCAAAGCATGAAAATCAAACATATGAATGACAATGTATATAACATTACTTTGGCCAAAATTTTCAAATAATATATGATTATTTTATATCGATCAATTTCATAACACACCATTTGATCGGATTATCTATTAGTGGTACTACCTAAGCTAGTGGAATCTCTCTCACTACCTATTAGTATCATCAATATATGTCATAGTATGTAACTCAAAAACTCATACAGATTACATTCTCCTAACAATAATATCACATTACAATTTAAACAAGGAGAAAGAAAGATATACACATAATCATCTACGCATGAATGTGTCTTACCTTAAAATCAATTCTAAACTAGAAACAATGACCACTGTTTATACCATCTGGGCAAAACACATAATAAATTATAGACTATTTCAAACAAATCCAAGTTACTACACCTCAAGACAACCCATATTATCTTAGTCTGGTGTTCTTAGGCATGCCTACTAGTTTATCCATAAATAATTATTCAAAGCAGTCATATAAACATGGAAGCATATGCTCATATTCAAGCAAGCATCACTATAACAAACAAGTCATACAATGCATATAACTCTATCTTAACATTCATTTACACTATCAAGATTGTATGCACACCGAAGTGATATCCTACCAAATGCTACAACACATATTCTTTAAGTAACAATCAATACATATATATTTATTTAGGTGCAGGGATAAATACAATATTCAACATTCATACCATCTAGGTACACTTCAAATAAGGATCACTAACTCTTCTCTAATACAGGTAACATACTTGTTTTCTCATAGACAATCATTCTCGATCTAAAATATAACCAAATTCTATATCACCAAATGTGAAAACTAGTGACCTAAATCAAAAGTTTGGTTTTGCTAAGATAACAACCATTTTAAGCATTTAATTTATCTTCCAGATTATAAAATTTTCATATAATTCTCATGTCATTAATCATATTTCCAAGTTGGTTTTATCTAAAGATATTATATATACTTCCAATGATATATATATATATATATCATTGGAAGTATATATCAAGTAATATATTTGTTTTTCTCATAGACAATCATTCTCGATCCAAAATATAACCAAATTCTATATCACCAAATGTGAAAACTAATGACCTAAATCAAAAGTTCGATTTCGCTAAGATAACAACCATTTGAAACATTTAGTTTATCTTCTAGATTACAAAATTTTCATATAATTCTCATGTCATTAATCATATTTCCAAGCTAATTTTATCTAAAAATATTATATATACTTCCAATGATATATATATAATTTGTTTGGCATATATATCCAATTTAACAAGTGACCAACCATATTTCTATCATGATAATTCCACACCCACTATAATCTAACATAAAGATATTTCACCAACCATATTTTCTTTATACGGCATATTGGCCTTTTCATATATGCTATTGAAAAACATATCAATTTTGAAAGATGTGAATATAATCATACAATTATATTCACATCTTTCAATGTATATTAATAAGCCTTTCTATTTATGAGTCTTGAATAAGATGTAGGTCAAAAGAGATGTGATGCCATGAATGAAGGAATACACAAGCTACCAAGAATATACCAAACAAGATGCATGCTAAAGGAAATAATAATGCCCAATTTTAATAGCATGGAAACGTAGCTAAAAGGTTGAAATGTTTCTATAATTAAGTTCAATGCATACCTTCTATTTCCAACGTAGCTTTTCTAATGCATACACACTAACTTATTAAAACACAACGATTTTGCTAAATATACAATGATTTCCTAAAAATTCTCTATGGTTCTGATTCCATGCAAAGGGACTTCAACATTTCAAATCTGATTCCAACGATCTCAATTAAAAAATGAAGCATTTCAAATGAAGACTCGACTGCCATCTAAAGGCTAAACATTTCAGTTTGTATACATGGCACTTTAAAATAGTGACTCAACATACTGTTTTATATTTATATAGCCAATTACCTATTGACTTTAACACTTCAGTAATATTATGGTGTTATAAAATGATGCATGGCATTTTCAATTAGACTCCACACACATTGACTCAGTAATTAAATTATATATATTCAACATTTTTAAGTTGTAGGCTTATACAGTGGGTAAAGTCCTACAGATTCATTTCACCAACAGACAAAATGACATATTTCATTATAAACAATGTGATTTAGAATAGTGGTGGTTTACAGGAAGTGGCGATGCAGAGCGATTTGGGAGTGCATGATGCCATTTATGTCGACCAGTAGTTAGGAGTTTCATTGACCATGTTGCTATTGTTGTTTCAACAAGTTGTCCATCATAAATGAAGGATTTTGCCTCTTTATGGATACTTTGCAATGGATTGCCACCATAGGGATAAATATTATGTGATTTTAAGACTCTAAACCTATCGTCCTCAAAACTTCTAAACATATTGGCAAGATGATTATTATTAGTATTACTGTTACTACTAACCCCTCAGTGGCCATGAAATGTGGATGATCCTCCATGTTACAAAACTGATATTTATGAAGTAGCAAAGCATAAGAAGGTGCTAATTGAGCCACAGGTTCGGCGCTAAAAATGCTTCTTCCATGATTTAAACAAGTGACCTACTGTAAACCAAACATATTTCTATTGGATGAACACGTAGATAACTGTTTGGATTGTTTATATATATATATATATATATATATATATGAAAAGGATGAGGATATAGTTATACTCGAGTGGAAGGTAGGTCTGAAATATCTTTTATAGCCAATAGAATAAACCGTTGCTCATAATGTTATTATGTAAGCCTAGTCATAATGAATGTAATATGTCATAAATAAGATATAAATAAAACACAGTCAATATAAAAATAATATTTTAGCGTTCTAACTTAAAGCTTGGTGTTTCCACTAAGCATCCTACTAAGTATTGTACGTTTTAATCAATTGATCTCTATTATAAATCAAGACCCTATTTAAACTCAAAAATCAATCAACCATAAACTCTACTTTCATAATGTTTAAATAATATGCTCAACAAGAAATCAAAACTCAGTGACTTCATATAAAGTTGGCAAAATAAAACATGGTGATTTCTAATTAACAAGAAGGTGTTTCAAATAAAATTGCTTAATGTTGTTTTATATATATATATTTATATATATATATATATATATATATATATATCATTTACCAATATATACACATATAATATAGTTTTATTACCAAAATATGCATTCTACAAACAATCTAAAGACAAAACTTACCTATAAACTCATTTGTCTTCCTCCTTTCTTTCTTTTCAATGCCCATGCCTCTCTCTTTTACTTTTCCTTTTTGAATTCCCCTGCTTCCTCTTTCTGCCTCCATGTGTGTCTATTCACCAAACCTTCTCCTTTATTTATAAGACTATTTTCTCTTCATGTGTTGTGCCAGCCACTTTTGCATGCATCTTATTTTAATTTCCTTAATTTATATATAAGTTGGCTCATTTACTAACTTTTAATTTAATTTATGGATGTATCTAGAAGGCTAATTTAACTCAATAAATAATTATATTTATTTCTAATTTTTAAAGTAAATTCTACATGAATTTCAAGATTGTATTTAACTCAAGCTCTAAATCTATTAACTTTTGTTAATTTATTTTCTTTTATTTTAATTTATTGAACTAATGTCAAACATGCTAAGTTAACTAGGATAATAATGAAATCCATTTTTTTAATTTCCAATGAACATCATGCATAATTTTAATTTTAAGAAAATAATCTTTATAAAGATAATTATGCCATTAATTCCCTTTTTTCTTGCAAGATAATTATTTCCACAATAATTTCATTTATTAGCACTAATATAATCATTTTTCGGATTTAAATTCAAAAACTAAATCAATTAGGCTAAAGAAATCAAATTCATACAAAAATTAATTCCACACACAAAGATAATCACAAGTAATAACTCATAATTATGCACTATCATTTTTGCCTATCATTTAAAATATATTGTATGTATGTGAGGTCACTAGCATTTTCTATTGGTATTTCCCATAATCACTCCATCTAGCCAACCCTTTCCTATGATGCTCTCCCTCATCAAGATTTAAGGGTAGGACCTATCCTATATCCACCTCGTAATAAAAAGGTAGTTAGTTTGAGTCATCATAGACCAATGATGTAAAATTAATAATTATATATCTTCAATGTATAGAATAATCAAAATATAACTGTTACACAATGTATACTAATCAGTAATACTATTGTCCCATACCAGTATATGTCAAAATACTTAAATCAAAGAAATGATATCCAAATATTAACCATACTAATCAATGGATTAAAAGATTTTAATTATAAGGTGAAATAAAGATGTGACATGAATAGATTCTAATACAGATAGCATGTACTCAAACAATACATAGATCGCAAGGCCTTCTAATGAATGCATTGACATTTGATCATGTCGCTGTTAAGTGGCATGGACTTGTCTATACTAAAATTTCATGAGTAAAAAACATTAAATCATTGTATCTTATGAATAATTTAGATCCAAAGAACTTTGTCATATACAATAAATTAAATGTTGAGATGAAAAGATTGGAAACTTCTACGCAGTGGCTACCACTTTTTGCAAATGTTATCAAAACATGCAAGTCTCACTATTTTCTCAATGAATACACGGAGTTTACAATTGCATCTAGAATGCATAACACATGACTATGAACTTATGGATGCAAACATTTTATGTTTTTAAGAAACAAGAATTATGCAAATAGAAAATACTTCTGTTCTTACACAAAATTTTGATTATTGCTTGTCAATGGATGTGCATGGTATAATGTCATGTTTTCAAAAAATATATATATTGAGAAACAACAAAGTATTTGTTATATCGAACATGGAGACTATGACACATGATATATCATATTTAGATACATTGATACAAAAAGTTAATATTTACTTGGTACCGAATGCCCCAATAAATGATGCATTGGTATTTATAGAAATAATAGCTACTAATTGTCAAATGACACCAATATCATATTTGTTGCTAATTTTAATATTGGCATGCTTCGGTAAACAACATCTAGACAACAACTTTTAAAAATAATGCATAGGCATGGTTCCTATTTGATATCAAATATGCTAACAACAAATGTAGATACTGTAATAGATCACTTTTGGAGAAATGTAGATATCCAAAATACTCAATTTAGTGTTTATGATGCCTATTAGACAGACCATCATGTGAGTTGTCTTCCACTTACCATTTGAAAAAACAACAACAATCACTTTGTAAAGATGCAAAATTTGTTATCTACCTTATGCAATGTCATTGACATATGATAAGTATGATTGAAAAATAGAATTTATGACTGTCACTAAACAATGGCAAATTACAGGAGAGAAGGAAAAAAAAAGACATCCAAACAAAATAGTGTTGTATGCCACTTGCATTATGCATAAGTTTATTATCTTTGAATTTCTATGCAATCAAAAGTTGGTTGTGCAATTGAAAAAAGATTACAAGAAACTAGATATGGAGCCTGGCATGTGCATTATTTAATAAACAAAAATAACATAGTAAAACATGCCATAATGGTAATACTTTATTTCTAAACATCATAAGTTATTATTTTTCCATGCCCACAATTTTTATTTTTTTATTATTTATCAATTAACAATGTCACATATAGAAAATATGAAAGCTCTTGTCATAATCTATAGGTAAAACTATATATGAAAACAAAGAAATACAAAGCAATAAATAAAATAGACCACATATATTATGCATTATTTTTTTGTCTTTTTTATTTTTTCCTCTTCTAATCAAAAAGATGTCTATGAATGTAAAAAAAAATGTATCCAAGAAAGTGGATATGGAACCAGCTAAATACATTGAGCAAGATGTATAAATAGCACAAAAAAAGTACCAAAATAGTGGCAATATTTTATTTCCAATTGTGACAACTTAACTTTTTTGGTTAGTGACAATTTTTTTGCTGCATTTTTTTTGTCTTTAACATTTTCAAAATTTAAGATCTTAATAATGTTGTACCATAAACAGAAAACAAGATATGGGAGTGGAAAAAAATATCCACCAACAAACAGCGGCAAGGTAACAAAATATTGAAAAGCAAACAATAGCAGAGCAACAATATATAGACCAAGAACTAGAAATAGAGCAATAGAGACCACAAAAATGGTAATTTTTCATTTGCCTGGCTTGACGTAGGGCCCTAACATCCATAAAAAATAGTCTTTTTTTCATGTAAATTTTGATTTGGTTTGACTTTTTTAACTCAAACAAAGAAAAAAATGTCATTATACAATATTATAAAATAATTATATTTGTAACTTCAATTTCAAAACTATTGTTGCAGTGCAAATGCAGGGTAAACCATACTAGTTTCAATTATTGACATCTCAACAAAAAAAGTGGCAATGTTTTTTAAGGTGATGTATTGGTTGTCTATTGTCCTAGTTTCATAAAGAATCCAAATTCATCATCAAAAGCAAAAAAGGTGCATGTAAACCTTATTAACGAATTTGGTCAATTGATAATAACTGTCAATATCAACAATAAATTAATTGACCGATTCTTACCACACTTTTTTTTGGAAATAGTCTTCACATCATAGATTTTGCCATAAAAAATAGAAGACAATATGAAAGAGGAGATGTTGACTGTTGTATTGTCTTGAACATGAAATCAACTGTGAAAAACATTATAATTGTATGTAACGAATGCAAACTCGTGTCAGATATCATGATACATGATATTGTGCAATCAGATAGCACATATATAGTAAGTTCATTGGTTGTTATCATAGTCACGTATCAAAAATGTTACAATCAATATGAGCTTCATCTCAAAGATGGTGAAACTAAGGAATACATGGCAATTGTAAGTGATAATGCTAGAAGATTATACTTATTGTTTTTCATCTTTTGAAATGATACTTGCTTTGACTTAACATATACATATCCATCTTCTTTTCCAAAACACTGACATTGATTAATTTCTTTGCAGCTTGTGGTAAATGACAACTATAAACATCTATATTCTCACCTTCAAGAAATATTGTCAACAGCGAATGTGCCAATAATATTGTTCAAGAACATTATCAGGAATGACATCAAAGTCATACTCTTGCTTCATCTAGGTCATTCCATGTTTCTGTATATATTAAATGATAAGTATACAAAAGATTATTTGAAAAGTTTAGCAAAATCCAATATTGAGGCTAGTATCTATCTTTGAATCATTGCTTTTAGTAATAAGGAAAAAAAAATAGATTAGAAACAAATAATAAAATTCTAATACGCTAAAAATATGACAATTTTTATTTTGATTTGAAGGTTAAAGGCTTGTTGAAAGCAAAAAATGTTCATGCATCACCTTTCTATCCATTCTAAAATGATTTCAAGCTCATGATCATGGTTGGCACGCTTTCAACAGATGATCATGCATATTACACAAATTATCAACAGAATCGAATGTATTCATACCAGCATTCCTTGTAATGTATCATACGGATAGCAAATGGACAAATAAATTGCATTTTGAATCAAACACTCATCACTGAAAAGCTCTTGAAACTAATTAAAATATCTTTTGATCAATGTAAGCAATATATATTAATTGTTACATTTATGCTATGACAATTTCAACTACATGGCAACTTCACACTTGTTGCAGACAATGTCATCAGATCTATTTGTAATTACTTCCTGCTTCTTCACTTTTAGAAATATTTGTTAAGTCTACTTTTGTGAAAAAAAATGTCAGCATAGACAAAAAATAATGCAGCAGGTTTAGTGCTTAGATTGATTACAATGTATAAATTTGTTATAGTCAACCAATATATTGCCTACTATATGTTTGTAGTGTTTTCTTTCTTTCTTTCTTTCTTTTTATTTTTTGTTTGGTTTTTTCTACCTGGAGATGCTAATATAACCTAATGCTCTCCTAGATTTTTTATTTATCTGCAAGCTGTCGAGAAATTGAGTATATAGAACATCATGCATCTATATTGTAAAATATAAGATACATGTTTAAGGGTGAAACCTCAGTAAAGATGTTTGTAATTATGAAAGTGACAAGAACAAAAAGTTTACATATATTTTATTACATCTAACTTGATATTTTATTTATAACTTTTATCATAACTTAGCATGGTTCACAAACTTGGTGATAACACTTACTAGTGATAGGTGGATGATATCTAAAATACAACTTGCATTGAATATAACTATTTCTATTAGCTTTCAAAATCTATTCACATGTTTTCTTTGTAACTAAATGTCATATAATACTATGCATATTTTTTGTTATAGTTTATGCATGTTTTATTTTTTTGTTGCTTTATCTTCTTCTTAGCTTGAAACATGTTATGCAACTTGAGCAAAACTATTATTCTATATTGTCTACTTCTATTTCTTAAATTTTGCAATCAGCTCCTGCTAACTTATTGATTTCTTCCTTGATTATCTCAATACAATATGCTTATGCTATATTATAATATGCATTGAAACATTTTGAAATTCCAATGCTCTTTAACATTTCATTGCACCATGTTCAGATTGCTCAAGCACTTGTTTAAAATTTATTAAGTTCTTATATTTGAATTTATTTTGATACAAAAGTTTCAATACTATGAAAAATAATGTATCCATAATCATGGTACTATTTATGCTTTGACTACATTTTGATTTGATGTTTTTGGTGATCTTAATATTTTTGTTGTTAGCCTTAAGCAGATGTTATATTAAAAAAACTTGTTTTATGCAATTGATTACAACTTTGTTATTTATTTATTACACAAATTTTTTTGTCCTTGATTCAACTTTTAATAAAATTCAGATAATATGTTTTTGCTACATTGAATATTGTAGTTGCATTTGAAATTTACTTGGAAATAAGTAATGGCGTTTGATTCTAAAAAATAAAAAAGGACATACATGAGCATGCTAGACATTATTATCTAGAATAGAGCACTTAGTAAATTAAAATAGCCCAATACAAAGACTAAGATTAACTACAATAAAGAAATGACGCTAGAGTCTCATGAACAAAAGCATATGAGCATGAGAGAGTTTGGTATAGACCAATCTCCTTATCAAAAATATACTAAAAAATAGCTCCTTTTACAACAAAAGCTTTAATTTATGCATTTTCTATGTCAAGGATACATACATAATTGTTTAAGATCAACAACAAACATCTAATTAATGTTATCATGTACAATACAGTAACAAATACTTAGTAAATTCATTTTTTGACTAGCTACAAAAGAAAAAGAAAAAAATTTATTAATAGAAAAATAATTATTTTGGACAAGAGCAAATACTAAGCATTTTTAACTTTCGTAAGAACCGTATATATTGTAACTCACAAAGATGTACTTGTAAATGACTTCAAATAATGTAGAGATAACTAACACAATTTGAAACATTTACAGATTAGTGTACATCTATCAAGTGAAATATATATATATATATATATATATATATGCATTATATCCCTTGTTATTATCATAACACGCATGCATATGAGTGATTGCATAAGGGAGCTTGTATTAAATATAGATATTCCCATTAGCTCGATAAATCCATTCATGTGTTTTCTTTTCAAGTAAATGTCATATAAGATTACATTAATTTTTTGTTATAGTTAATGCATATAATTTTGTTACTTGATCTTCTCTTTACCTTGGCCTATGCTATGAAACTTGATCGAAACTAGTGTTCTCTATCTTATGCTTTTAGTAAATTTTGTAAACATCTCATGCTCAAATAACTTTTTAATTTCTTCTTCAATTGTTTCAATGCAATATGCTTATGCTATATTATAATGTGCAATGCATCACTTTGCAATTACAATGCTCTTTTATAACATTTAATTAGAGAATTTTTAGATTTCTTAAGCACTTTTTTTAATTGATTAAGTTCTCATCTATGAATTTATTTTGGTGCAAAGCTTGAATAGTGTGAAAAGTATTGAATCCACAATCATGCAACTGTTTATGCTTTGATTATTTATTTTTAGCGATCTTAACATTATCTCATTGATCTTAAGCATATGCTACATTTAGAAAGCTTGATTTTTGCAATGGACTAAAACTTCGTGATGCATTTGCTCCACATATTTGATTGCACTTGATTCAATGTTTAATAAATTTTGAATAATATGCATTTGCCACATTTAGATTCATACTTGCATTTACAAAGATTAAGATTAGAAAAATAATTTTAAATAAAAATAGAAATAAAACATTTTTAACTTTCTTACAGATTGTATGTGTTGTATCTAATAGGGATGTAATTTTAAATGGCTTCAAATAATGTGAAAATAACCAACATAATTCAAAACATCTATGCATTAACATATATCTCTTAAACAAAAAAAATGTTTTCATATGAATTTGAATGCATGTTATATGTTCTTGTCACCATAAGGCACATGCATTTAGTTGATTGCATAAGATTTTTTATGAACTTAGCTTCAACTACATTGACAAATATTTTTAATTATTGTACCTTGCATAAATTTTCTTAACTTCTAAATATCGCTTCACCTTCTTTTTTTTTGCATAAATATTTGACAAAAAAACATAAGATGCCAAATGTTTAGAATCCAAATCCAAAATAATTGTTGATACAGATATTAATACCTATATAATTTTGTGACATCTGAAAGCATTAAAAAAACACATTCACACAAACGCATCAGCTATCATTCACATTTTGATGAGAAATTTAAGAGTTTGGGCAACATGGCTAGCATAGCTAGGAAAGCCAATTATGCATACATAATGATGAATTTTAGGCATAATGCAATAAGAGTCATGTTGATGTGAGTTTTATACCAATATAGCTAGTCTAGGGTAAGAGTATGATCATTTTTTACTAAGATGCGTAGCAGTCTAAAAGAAACCATAAAAAATAGAGAAAGGCAAAGCAAAGAAACAAAGTTTGTCAAAAATCCAAGCATAATACATTTGAAGACTAATATTTAAGTTGAAGTGGAACAAGTTATCTAGACTAATACTTATTGTAAATTGTTATGACATAAAAAAAAATTAATATAGTTAAAGAGTCAAAATAAATAAAACATGAAGAATGGGGATTTAGGGTTCAATGATATAAAAATGATGATGGCAACGGTCTCGTGAGTATGACAAAAATATGAGCAGATGAAGGAGAAAATATTGAAATAACGATAATAATTATGGGAAAATAAGGATGTAGGCAAGGAAGGAGATAGCAGTTAGAGCATAGGACTGAGATGGAAGGTAAGGAGGAGGATAGTGTTGATTCATTAGAAGCAAGAGCTAGGGTAGGTTTGGTGGGGATTGGGTCAATGATTCGATGGAACTAGGGTAGAGGGAGGAATAAAAATCAAGAGTCTAGTCAAGTTTTATCACCTTCTGAGCAGCTTGATTATGGTTTTGTTTCTCAAGTGGATGCATTAGTGTTTGATCAATTGGGTGAGCTAGTGATAGGTCAAGAGGTGACTCTTTTTCATAAAAATCTTAGCTAGAGTTTCTTCATGCGTGGCTAGGGTTTTACCTGAAGCTCTAGTGTATGCATGTTACATTAATATCTCAAACCCATTTCATACTTGTGGATCTTTATGCAAGGAAGTTATTCTCAAGACTCAATCAGGATAATATCTAATTCTTATTCCTAGATGTCAAATCCTTTTAAAAAATTGTTTTGAGGAAGAAAGAGGTGATAAGGAGGGTGATAAGGGGCTTTTAGAAGTAGAAATTTCTTAGAATAAGGCTATGGAAACAAGATTTCTTGGTGATGTTCCCCTTATTTTTTATGATAATCCTCCTATCCTGTAAATTTTGGACTCAGAGCTTTCAAAGATTGATATCAAAATGGGAAGTAAATCTTTGATAGGCATATGTATTAATAAATGGCCTTCTTGGGAAGTTCTTTAACAGTGAGCTTGTGGATCCTGGCCAAAGTTGAAAACTCCTATCTCTCTGATTTCTAATGTTTCTTTTTGCTTCAGTTTCAATCTCTAAAAGACAAGGATTTTGTAGGGAAGAATGGACCTTGGTTTATGGGTAAACAAGGGGTGTTTTTTTGTCCTTGGTCACCATTCTTTGACCTAGCTACTGCAATTAGTTTGGGTAAGATTTTATAATCTTCTCCTAGTTATGCGAGATCCTGGTATTTTCAAAATTCTAATGAGTAAGTTGGGTGTTTTTGTTAAGATTGATGAATCCAATGAAGCTCATCTGAGTTATGTCAGAGTGTGTGTTTTAGTTGATTTGTCCAAGCCTTTGCATCATTCTATTCAAATAGTGTCCTTTCAAGGAGCGTGGTCTCAATTTATTAATTTTAAAGGTCTTCCTTTTAGAAGCTTCAAATGCAATCAAAATGACCATAAGATTGTTGTTTGTCCTGAGAAGGGTTCAAAGGATCCCATTCTTTGATTCTACTAAAGCGAGTAAGAAATGTTGGGTGTTTGAATAATGATTTGGTGCATTATTTTCAGTTCATAACCAAATCCAAATCTATCGATTCCCCTTCTTTTGATTCTCTTTAGGAGTTTCAGGAAAATATTTAGAAGAATGAGGTGTCAGTGATAGAAGAACAATGAATAGTTTGAGAGTCAAGGCAGCCTTCTTCATCCAAGCTGGTAAAGGAAATAGGTGCTTTAGAATATGGGCAAGAGGAAAAAAATGAAGCTTTTTCATCAATGGATAGCTCCCAATAGAAGGAAGTTTCATAATAAAAAGGGGAAGGTTGGAAGGAAGAAGAAGAAGAGCTAGCAAGTAGAGCCTTTTTGTCTATCACTAAGAGGTCCTCAGATCTGAAGATCCCAAAATTTGGTAAGAAAGGGAAAAGGGGTAAGAAAACGGGAGCAGAAAGATTATAATTGGATGCTTAGACTTCTATCATCAATGGTACTTAATGGACTATGGAGACTTTTCTCTCCAATAGGGGTAGAAGATTGCAAGAAAATAATGGATGATAAAATAATATCTTCGTTTTGTGGGTAGATTTTTAGGTTGTAGTATTCCTTTTGTGCTTTGGTGTTTTCTTAAATGTTATTTTTAATTTTGAGCTTAATTGGATATCAGGATTTTATCTATTTTAAAGAGTTTTTAGAGATTTAACAATTTAAGTTGTTTATGGTTTTTAATCTTTTGGAAGATTGGACCTTATGTTGTGATCGATAACCAATTTTGGATCCAGTTAAAAGCTGATACCTAGCTAAAAAAAAGAAATAAAACACAATATAATCAAACATACATAAATCAAAAGTTGTCTGACAGTTAGATTTCTATTGCACTTCTACAAGAGAATTATGATAAACATGGATCGGATTCTTGAATCAGATATTGCTAAAAATGAAACACTATATTCAAAAATCAATACATCAGATATAATTTTACATAATAATTCACTAAAATTATGAAACATCCAAGCCATCCATAAAATTGGAGAAGAGTATAAATTTGCACAAGAAGACAAAATAAAGCGGAACTTATTTGAATTTTTAATAGCCAAAAAAAAATTCTCCTTATGACTGAGACATTACATATATATAAATAACTTTAGGATGGCAAAGGCCTCATCTCTTTGAGATTTTCCTAAATTTTACAAGTATAAAGAATGTTAAGTTCAAAATTTATGCAAGAACACATGCTACAATGATAATAGTCAAAAATAGATTTTCCAACTAAATATAAATCATGCATATACAATGTTAGATGGGAAACCTAATTCCAAGTTTCATAACAATCGTGCAAACACATAGTTCTTACTGAATTAGAAATAAATGTTATGTTATTTTCATTAGCTAGTAAGGATGTTACATTTACAACTGTGATCTAAACTAAAGTTTCTATGAGGTTGATAGTGTTAATTTCCACTTGCATATGATCTAGCTCTAGAAGATGCCTCTTTAGCCTTCAATTCTTCACTCAACATATATGCATTATCAAACTCTTTATCAATTACTTCAAAATTCAAAAGTGAAGGTTTTAAAATCTTGACAACTTTTATCATCAATCTATCTTGATATGTTGCCAAGCTTTTAAAGTTGGATACTAAGGCTTCAAATTTTTTGATACTATCTTTAGCAAAATTAACCAACTATATTATTTCATTTTTGGTTTTAAATAATATGCCTTGTAGTTCTTATTTGAACTCTTATGTAGTTAAATGGAGTAGGTTCTCAAAATTGGGTCGATTCACTAGCTCCCCTATATGGGTGATTACCCTAGTTACTCTCATATCAGACAAAACTTATAATGATTATGTTTCATGACTTACAAAAATAGTGAGCAATTTTTTCCTTGCTTTATGCCATTTTAGGGAGATATCCCTTTTGGCAAACACATAGTTGAGGCACCAAGAAGCTTCTATGTTGCTCATCAAGTTTATCTGATTGAAAGCACTTATTCTAGAACACTAGACCAAGAAGTTCAACCTTCTTTCTTTGTCTTTCATTTTGTTCCATAGTGTCACTACATCTGTTAAATGGGTCTGACTAGCCACCTTGGATATTCTAATCTTGAGCAAGATATCATACAACTTTGTAGCTGCATTATGTACCTCAATTATAACTTCTTGAGGATCCTATATGGTGTTCATTTATTAACATATATTTAAGGCCTCGTCAATGCTTTGATGTATTTACTTTAATGTAGACCCATTAGAATCAACAAGAGTATTAAAGTCCTCAATGTGCTCTGTAGGCTCATTGGTGTTGCTCTTGGGTCTTTTGGCTAATTAAAACACATTCTCTCTTTAGTTAATCTTTATCTCCATCTTTGTCCTTGTATTTATCATTTTCCTCTTTCTCACTCGTAGTATGGTCCCACTCTCTTTATCAAAAAATTTATAAATTATCGAGAGCTTAGACATGACTACATTCTGCCTTTGATCCTGCAGGTTCTGCATTTCCTTTAGCCATTGAGGAATTATCAATTATCTTATATCTTTTTCTTAGTAATTTCTAAAGATGTATTAGATTAAGAGAACAAATTAAGGGAAGTGTTTAATGGCAAAGATATTGTTGACATTGAAGCAAGTGTTTGTATTAGAACTTTTGCAACTTTATGGCTCATTGCTTACCATGAAGAGGCTTTCTTTATTGGTGTAACTTCAACCAACAATTTGGTCAATCCATATGTTATTTTCATAGTCATAGTTGCTTTTGACAAAGCCTGTGACTTCAGCATGGGAAGCTCAAAATAAGTCAATCTTATTCTAGTAGGTGGTAGTTTATTGAAAAGAGAGACAGTAACCAAATTCTCAAAATGGGCCATTTTGGGTGCCCTTATTAGAGGAATGTCTATATTTATATTAGTAACTTGTAAATAGGAAGATGTGATAGAGGCCATTATTGGGGGCAAACTTACAATTGGACTTTATGCACTACATACAAAATAAACAATCAAAAAAACTACCTCTAAAAGCCTTTGTGTTTGTTCTGAGGTAACACCAATGAAAGTTTCTCCTTTTTTTGATGTGACTAGACTCAAAGCTATAACATCCCCATTGGGATCTACTTAGAATAACGTAATTTTTTTTTTCTTTAATCAACCTAGTCTTACATTAGATTTCACCATGAGAATATAATTAATTATTCAATTAAAACACATTAAGTATCTTAACTAATAAATAAGCATGTAACGACTCCCTGTTACTGATCACTAGCATCATATGAAATAAAACATAACTAAATATAAAAATTAATTATAGATGTCTAGCCATGACTGTTACAAATATATAGCCACTATTTTTAATGTATAATGAGTAAATAATTACATCTCATCAGGGATAATGTTTCAATAATAAATACAATATAATGTATAAGATACAAGGCCCACAGAGCATGAGCTCTCTGAACTCCAATATCTACGGTAATCTCAAGTGTAGTTTCCAAATAAGTACTATTGTCGAGAGGGAGAGCATCATTCAAGTGTTTTTCCTCACCAACCACAAACCATCGATCCCCCACACAATCCCTCATCAGGGAATGGCCCTCCCTTTATGGATGAGTAGATAATGACTGTGTGAGAATCCAAAGAGACAAGCTAATACCCGTGTGATGTATAATTTCTAAGAACATAAAGTATACTTTAAAAAAATTTGTTCTAACATGATATTGCATAAGCATGTAAATCATACACATAAAATGACAAAGTCTAACTAACATTACATTGGCAAATTTTTTAATAGTTATTGATATATATGATCAATCAATTTCATACACACCCCTTGATTAGATTACCTTCATCTAGCATAGGTGATCCTAATAACCTAGTGAAGTCCATCTCACTACTTACTTAGTACCATCAATGCAAGATTTGATTAATATAAATATACCAATAGATTCATACAAATTACTTCCTACTAACAGTCATAAAACATGTTAAACATAGAAATAATTAAAATACATACATTTAGTCTATCAAATGGATGAATGAATCTCTACAATATTATTTATCACATAAGTAATAAGTAAATAAGTACAGCTTATACCAACTAGGTATAAACTATATATAGACTACATAATCTAATTTCCTCAAGTAGATTCAGGTATATTCTATGATAAGCACTAATATCATAGTCTACCATGTTATGTTCACACTACTCAATTTCAAACTACCAGTAATAATAATTTCAATAAATCAAATAAATCATAAACCAAGTTATGTCTTGTATGAACATAATCTTTCATTTAACTAGTTATTACATTTATAGGAGAGTGTATTCATATGGTTATAGTTTTATGACCCTCAAGATCCTATGACTTATTTTTAACAATCAATAAAACTATAGTTATAGGCACATGACCCAATATACCAGCTTGTGTCATATATTTATATGAATACTTAAGTCCATAATATAGATATATTTCTTATACATATTCACTTGTATATATTAACTATACTCACACTGTGTATCACATACAAGTACTCAATAATATATAAATATTGTAAACATCAATAGTCATTTAAACTTCTAATCAATGACTTCATATGATTTCAACAACCATTACAATTTATCTATTTACAAAATGTGTTGACAATTTATTATAAGATATTAATATTCCTAAAATATTAATGATCAAAATTTTATAGTCAATAGACTATTTATATCCATATTCTACTCTTCATAAGTCAAATTGACCTTCAATTTTAACATACAAACACTCACAATGTTCAAACTTATATAATCCATGGTTTTGATTGGCGAATTCACACAATCTTGAGTAACCATCTATTTATTATTTTCATTGGGAGCCAATACTTATAGACTAATTTTTTATAAAATTAGTTGATAAGTATTTCTCAACCATCAACATTCTGAATGATCCAAGCAGATCATTGAATAACTCAAAAATATATAATGAATGAACTATCGTATTTCTCTCATAATGTATTTCTCTGAAGTAATAATTAACTATATCTACACGGTATATTTATACCTTATTTCCCTCATAATATGGTATAACAAATAAAATACAATATAATGTTATTACAAATACAATATATATAAATCTATGGCTCCACTTATATATGTATCTAATGCCACATGTAAATCATTGTTTACTGGCATATATATCTAATCCACTAATCACTCGTATAAAAATTTATCAGTATTAGTAAATCATTGTTTAAGTCTTAGTATAATAAATGTATCAATATTAGTATTAGTGTATTAGTAAATCTTTGTTTAAAGTAATTTACATAAATACAATATAATGAGTCATTGTTTGGGTATATATAATAATTATCCATATAATACCTCCTATTAATAATATACAGTGATTATCATTTAATTAACATATAAAGTCATTTGATTAACATCATTAATACTATACAATGATAATCATTTAATTAACATATACAGTGATTTGATTAACATCACTAATCATATATAGTGATTATCATTTAATTAGTATATACAATGACTTGATTAACATAGGCAGATATCACCAACATTAGGTGATTATCACCAACATTAGGTGCTTCATTAGATCTAATGTCCACTTGTATTTTTATTTATATATATTTTTTACATCATTTTACAACTCAAGCACTCAATTTTTATGTGATAGATATCTAAACTTAAGACGTATGATTTTATATATAGTTATATATACTCAAAAAATATTTACTATGATTTTGGTATGACAAAAGCACCATAAATATAAGTTCATTATTTATATCTGTACACATCTTATAAAGTTTGCTTTCATACTTCCTAAATTTTTATTAGATTACTCAGTTTGTTGCATTAATAACACATTACTTAGCCATATATTTTCAGTCAGCTACAAGAGCGCTCAGCTATATAGATCATTGTGTATGGATATTTTAACATATGCATAACTCATTGTTATTAAATATTTCATTCTTTGCTTTAAAAACAACAATGTATGTAACTGCAGTTCATTATTATATATTTAGATCTATTGGAGATACCTTGGGAAAATTCATAAAAACCCATCACAGAATATCCACCCAGGAAAACACTTTGGTGGCTCTCATATGTGCTGAAATAGTTATTTATAGGGGTCTACCAAGGTCTATCCATATAAATGTTGGTGAACATATAAATGATCAGATTTTCAACTATATGAATGTCCCTTTTCGCTAATCCAGGTGTAGGTGTCATGGACATCTTAAAAATAAGCTCCCACTTCTACATAAGAAGCCTCCTCAGAGACCACAGGGATTAACTAGCTCAGATGCTCCACCAAAACAACATATGGAGGCTATACAAAGGATTTTTAGTAGAAGGAATAGGGTTGAAACCGATATTGAGGATTGGTAGTGGTCCAGAAACAACTCAGATCTTCATGAATATTTGTTGGAATATGTCCATACTTTGGATTCTTTCCCTCTAGTGACATTTGAGAAGGATTTAATGGTGAGTGTGAAAAAATTCAATGATGGCAGTCATAGCCAAACAAAATACATAAAGGGTTTAAACAGTTCACAAGTGGATACCAAAGGTATCAGTAGGCCTTTGAATTATATTTCCCTTAGAGACTCCCCTATAACCCCTATTTCTCCAGTTGATATTGACAGGAGGGTTTGCTCTCATGACATTCTAAATTCCTTAACACTTCATGAGAATTTATATGTTGTCAAGGATCGATTCAATACATCCCCAACCAATGATTTCAACATCCATTTAATAGTTAAGGAATAAGTTATGCAACTACATGCACACCCACGAAGGTTTGAAAGGGACTCCCCTTCATTAGCTATTGGAATGGGGATAAACACTATTAAGGAGGGAATCTCCACACATAGATCTCTATCGATGGAAGAAAGAGAGCACCTCACTAATGATAGATTTGTGGATATTACAGCAAGGATAGAATATAGGGCTCAAATTAGGGAAAATAAAGTGAAAGGGAAACATACTTTGGAGATGTCATCCACCACTACAAGCAATGACTCTTTTCAAAATTTAGGGAAAAGATATCTCACGTGATCACATATAAAATCATCATCTCAGAAACACAGATCACCCATAGGCACTGGGGGATTAGAATCTCATTAGGTGCTTACTACCTACCCAAGAGGGGGTGCCAAACCCTCTTCTCACATGCTCAGGATGTGGCTGAGTGTAATATACTAGTTGGGAAATAGCAGATAATCTTTTGGGCCCTTAACAAAATAGCCCCAAAATTAGTTCCTAGATGATTATTATTTCCCACAATCTAAGGGGAATTAGGATGGCTTAAAAATAATGGTCCCTAAAGAGAATGGTTTTTAAACACAAGCATGATATTCTACATCTACAAAAAACTATGTACAGAGGATGTTATTAAAACATATCTTAGGAAATCACTCTTGGACTGGTCCTTCTTGATATGTGCCTCTATTGGCAATTTTGGAGGTTTATCAACTGGGTGGAAAGTAGGTATTGAATTACACTCTTATATTCTATCTAGGAACTATATTCTTGGTACCTTTTTTTTTAGAACACATGAATTTGAGCTAGATATCCTCAATGTCTATATGTCCTCTCACAATAGGAAATTTTTTTGGGATGACCTTGAGAACACTGGAATTCTACAAATGTCACACCTCATTATAGGAGGGGATCTAAATTTCACAACTCAAATTAATAAATTTTGGGTCAGACATGCCAGAGCTGATCCATTGGCCCATTTTTCTTACACTATTTGAACCACTTCAGCCTAGTGCCTATGACTATGGAGCTCACTTGATCTAATCAATGAATAGGAACATAGGGTAACTCAAAGTGGTTGGACCATTTTCTATTTAAGGAAACGCTCCTTTCCTTCTTATCTCCTACCACACTACCACTTTGAAGAAACACACATTTGATCACCATCCCACTCAATTGGAATTGGTCAAAGGTTTAAAATAGCCACCTTCACCATTTAAATTCAATTTGTACTGGCTAGAATATGATGACTACAGAGATTTGGTAAAAAACAATTGGGTTCAGCACACTTGTGAGGGGGGTGAATATGTCATGATTAGCTTTCAATAAAATCTCATTAGAGTAAAATATATTACAAAATCTTGGGCTAAAAGTTTTCAAAATAGTGAACAGATGTTATTACAAGCTAAAAAGGACATACAGGACTGCATGAATTCATTTTATTTGAATGATCATAAGATTGAAATGCTACAAGAGTTGGACATATTAGAAAAGGAGAAAGCAAGGCTTTTGGCATGGCAAGAAGAAAAATGGAGAATGAAGAGCAGGGTCACTTGGCTTATAAAGGAGATGACAACACAAAATTTTCCATTATAGTGCAGTGGCTAAGAGAGCTCAAAATACCATTTGGAAAATTAGAGAACTTCAAGGTAGGGAATGTTGTGATTTCCACTTTATTTCCAAAGTAGTTGTGTCATATTATAAAAACATATATTTCAAGCCTCCCACGAAGAATATTAGGGACATTATGGCTATATCCAATTTCTTTGACAAATGGGTGGATGATCATCAAAACTAGATGCTTATGAGTTCGATTACAAGGAAGGAACTACTGGATACTATCCACACTTTTCAATTGGGTAAAGCTCCCAGGTCATATGGATGGCCTATGGAGATTTTATTGGATTTTTTGGATCTCTTAGCAGATGATCTTCTCTTGGCCATGAGGAATCTTGACTCTCAGGTAGTATTTAAAGTCCTTTTTCTACAACTTTCATTTCCAACATTCCCAAGGATGTCACCCCTAGTAGCTTTGATCACTTTTGACTGATCTCCCTTTACAATTGCATTTACAAGATTATCTCTAAAATCATTGTTGCTCATCTCAAACCCATCCTCTCTAAGCATATCTCTCTTGAGCAATTTGGTTTCCTGGATGACTGAAATATCCATGATGCCATTGGCACTGCCTAAGAGACTTTACACAACATTAAATCCAAAGTTAGAGTTGCCTTCCTTCCAAAAATTGACCTCTCCAAGGATTTTGTTTGGGTAAACTAGTTATACCTTCGGATTATCTTAACATAGGTTGGTTTTGGTAATCTTGTCACAAGCTAGTTGAAGGATTGTTTTAAATCCATTTCTTATGTTGTACTTTTGAATGGCTCAACCTCCATGTTTTTCTCCTTCACTCATTGATTGAGACAGGGTTGTCCACTCTTCCATCTCCTATTATTACTTGTTGCTAAGGCCCTTAGTTGGCATATCAATCATGAGTGCTTTGTTTGTAATATTATGGGTATAAAGATGGTTGCAAACACTTTCATTACACATACTCTTTTTGTGGATTACATACTCACATTCAGTAATGGTTCAGTTCAGGAAGCGAACGCACTTGATAAGACATTGAAGCTCTTTTCCTCTGCTACAAGGATGTATATCAACCTTCAAAAATATGTTATCTTCTTCTTCCATCTTCCCCTACCACTATTAACCTTATCCATCTGATGTTTCCTTTCTCCACCCCTAACCCTAAAGATGGATTTATTTATCTTGCTTACCACCTAAAAGTGGATGTCTACTAAATTGGAGACTAGTCATGACTCATGGACAAAATTAAATACTACATCGCCTTTTGGTGTAATCATTGGATTTCATCGATAGGGAGACTAATTTTAATCAAACATGTCCTTGAGGTAATTTTGGACTACTGGCTCTTCCTCACTTTTCTTCCAAAAAATATTTTGAATAATACTACAAAATTTTGCACTCAATTTCTTTAGATGGGCAACAAGGAGTAAAATGGCATTCTACTTATTAAATGGGGAATTATTTCCTAATCAAAATCTACTGGCAATTGGGGGTTGAAAGACCTATATTTATTCTCAAGATCTCTTGCTACCAAAGGAGTATGGAAACTTATTAAAAATAGGGGTTTATGGTAGGGTATTTTATATCACAAGTACATTTATCCCCTCACACTACTGGAGTGGATCAACATGCATCCAAATAAGTACACTGGGGGGTCTATTTTCTAGAAGGAAATTATACAAACATCTGATGCCATTGGAAAGCATCTGGCTTGGATCACCGAGGATAGATCATAAATACACATTGGTATGGATGCCATCTTTGGTATCCCATAGGAGTTACAATTTTTGGAGGCTTTGAAGGAGAATCTACATCAGCTTAATATCCACACATTAGTCGATGTTTTTAATCACAATTTGGAGGATAGGTGGAGGTCTGAATGGTTATCCGCAAAGCAAATTGATCTCTTGGGATAGAATGCTCTCTATTGGGAACACTATAAAAATAGACTTATTAGTGCAAGAATACATCTCACACATGGGGAGGATGATTTATGTTGGGTATATAATAAAAGAATTGGGGATTACAAAGTCAAATTGGGATACTTTGTTGCACAACTCCAACAAAAAAACCTAGATGTACCATGGTGGTGCAAGGGTTTATGGAAGATCAAGGCACCCCCAAAAACCATTCTACATTTTTGGATTACCCTCACGAATAGAGCTCTAACTTAGGATAACCTATAACGTAGGGGATGGCATGGCCCAGGCTTATGCTTCCTTTACTAGAGTGCTGAAGAATTTGTCAATCATTTATTTGTTTAATGCCCATCTACAAAAGCCATCTAGGATGCCACAACATCTTAAACACATGGCATTAGATGGGGTGGAGACACCCTTCTCTCTTCATGGGAAAATTGGAATGCAACTCAGGACTATAATGTTGCTCAACTACATCTTTTGTTGTAGATCACCTAGGCCATTTGGATTATGAGGAATGAATCTATCTTCAAGGACAAGAAGCCTTCGATCTATTCCACTTTATACAAATATAAGAACTCCCTGCTACTTCCACTACCCATCATGGGAAAGTATATGAGATGCATTAAGCCACTTCAGCTGAACACCTCAAAGCCATATGCTTTCTATGATGGGACATCTAAGGGGAACCCAGGTTGTAGTGGTATTGGTGGAGTTATCTATTTTAATAGGAATAAGCTAAAATTTAGGCAAGGAACTAAATGGAGCATGAACAACATGGAAGAATTACATACTATTCATATAGTCCTCAAATTTGCTTTGGATTATAGGATCTTAGAATTGGTTGTTCACTCTGACTCCCTGAATGTATGTAATTGGCTAAATGCGGAGGCAAACTATCAAAACATCTCATTACAACATACATTAGATCATGTGATATCACTTGCTATAATCTTTCAATGCATCTCTTACACCCATATCTATCTGGAACACAATCATGAGGTAGATGTTTTGGCAAAGAAAGCATGCAATTTGGACTTCGATGAGGTAAGTATAAAATTTACTAGCTTTGTAGGTGTATAAACCATGAGGGAAATATCCCTTAGCTAAACTTTACATGACCTGTTATATTTCTTACTCCATTTTTTCTATGGAGTTGTTTGTCTCTGGGTCCTCCAATGATTCAAACCATACTTACATCTGTGGTGGGTCGAGACATTGGCTTCCCCACACTTTTTGGATATGGTTATATATATATATATATATATATATATATATATATATATATATATATATATATATTATTTGGTTTGTACCACTTGTTGGTACACTTTTCTTTCTTATCTAAAACTATTAAGGCTCGAAGGCTTCTTTATTTATACTCATCCCTTTGGGATGGATTATTGGATGTATCTTTCAAAATTTTGAATAAGATATCAACATTTTTATTTTGAAAAAAAAAAATAAAATATATATATATATATATATAATACATTTTTTTTTTTTTTAAAGTTAGAACATCACCAACCTCTTGAATAGTCACTTAGATGATACCAGAAGGTGTTCTACCACCTCTTCTTCTTCATCCCATTTTATTTTTTCTTTTTGTCTTCTCCTATTTTTGTTCTACCTTGTCTTCTTCTTCATCCCATTTTATTTTCATATGCTTCTCCCCTTCTCCAAATCACCATTTTCTTTTTTATTGAATGATTCTTCCTTTTTTTTAAACTTCCTTTTTTTAAAGCTTCGCCGCCCACTTAAAGCTTTGCTATCCTTTTTATAAAATTATTCAATCCTATCTTTGTTTTTGTTTTGTTTTTTCTTAAAACTTGTTTTTTTTAATATTTACAGCTTTCCATTCTTTCTTAATCATTATTTTATTGTAATTACAACACAGTTGCTATTTGATACAATCACTTTATTAGTTTTCTTTCCCATATGAGACTTTTCCATTTAGATATTTTTCTATTGACTTAATAATAATATGGCTTACTACTACTACTACTACTACTAATAATAATAATAATAATAATAATAATAATAATAATAATAATAATAATAATAATTCATCTACCTTCTTTTATCTAATTATATTAAGGTGTTAATCCATATAATGATATTATTGAATATCATAAAGATAACTAGCTTATGTTCTCAACATTACTAAGATATATTGGTTAGTCTACATATGGTAGTACCAAACCCTATCCACATAAATTTAAGTTCTTGAAAAATATTAACAAGCATAACGAAATCATACTACAACATTAAACATTAAAACCTATGTATAATATCCATAATGCAATCACACATGATTTATTCTACATAAGTAAAAAACTGAGTTAACACACAACTAATCATGCATAAATAATTATCTAAATTCAAATAGCATCAAAAATATAATAACGCTAACCATTCAACTATGCATATTATGAGTGTCTTTAACGTGGTGTATGCAAGGGTTCTAGTCATTCTTTTGTCATCCCCTAACACCTCTATCTATGTCACCCTCTCCGATGATGTTCTCCTTTTTTCATGCTCTAAGGGATGAATCTCTCATGTGTCCAACTCAAGATAAGAAGGTAGTTAGTCCATAACATCAATACATATCATAAAATACTACTAAAATAACAAATCAACATGATCACAACATAAAGAATATATAATACAACTAAACTTGTAGCAATGCAACCATGAAATCAAAACAACATACCACTGTTCCATGATAACATATGACTTACAGCTTAGTTAATAATAATCAAATCACCAACTATAAATATCCATGGATAATTAAGTAATTTTGCTTAGCGAGGAATTAGGATTTGACATCCTTCTCCCCTAAAGTTGGTCATCATCCCGATGACACTTATTCAAACATAAGTTATGAACTAAAAGCATTATTTAGTAGAAAAATAACATAGTATGAAGCATCAAATCTAGTAAATAAATGTGGAAATATCCTTTATAAATCATCATAGTCCTCCCAAATAGCATTATCCTCAGAGTATTAGTCTCGCAAGACCTTGCATTATGACATATCTATATTATGCAAACAAAGTTTGTGAGTGTCAATTATTTTGATTGGTTCTACCATGACCACCTCAGGGTCAAGAACTTGCAAAGCATTTCAATCCAACACATGTGAAATGTTGATTATATACTTTTTAAGATAATAAACATAAGATAAATAATGTAATAGAGCTAGGGATGGTGGTAATATAAGCCTATACGCTACATGATTGACCATTTCTAACACCTTGAAGGGTCCCACATATCTCGATGATAATTTCATTAACTTCCCAAATGTAATCTTCAACCATAAGCACATGAAATCATCATAAAATCTAAAATAAATAGCCAGGGAGAGTTCCACAAAGCCTCCCAGCCCCTTTTCTCACCTCTCTAACCTAAAGAGTGTTACTCTCATTATTGAGAAAAGTGTTTAGAGAATTTGGCAAGAATGATATGTATAAGTCAATATCATTATTATTTCATGTAGCTCCTCATAAGTATGACATGTTAATATTGTTGTTATTCCATGTAGCTCGTGACAAGTATGATGATGAATAGGAATTGAAAATAATATATTTCCAATGTATACAAAAATAAGAAATAAACATTCCTTAGTATACATGTGTATGGTTATACAACTAAATTTGCTAAGTCCCCCTTGCCAAATCCTAGATTCAACAAGCTCCCTTTGTCAGATCCAAACTCAATAACTACTGATTCAATGTGAGACTAACTAGAATCCACTCCCATCTCTTAGTACTCATGTTCCTAATTCACCACTCATCCCTTTGGTCTCCACGACCTAATGATCTCCAAAATGTGCACATGGTTCAATAAGTCACAAATCCATACAAATAGATCCTAGAGTGCAATGATATACGATAAATAATTCAACATGTATCAATATCCATCATAATAAAAATCATACAAACATTCCATAATTGCATTAAATTGCCATTAGCCAAACATAACTAGTATCAAATTTCATAGCTTAACCCATCTCTAATACATTCATAGTTAGGATGAAATAATGTTAAAAGTAACATAACAAACAAGGCCAAGGATCACACTGTCTTTAAAACCTTTAAAGGGAACAAGTGCAATAATGCCTCCCCACTTGCTCGACTAGTTACATAACAAGATATAAGCTTATCTCAACCCCTTAGACTAACAAAATGTTCTGTACATCTTATTTCATACTCGCTCTAGGCAAAAGGTACATAAATGTCTCATCAAAATAACATTTTTTAATCAAGATGATAATAATACCAATCTAATCAAGGGTGAATCGTAACATAATGATTATAATCAACTTATAAATTTTAATCCAGATCCAACATAAATTCAAGGTTCACCACTCCACATGGTCAAAGTTCATAAGTTTAGATAAAGTAGCACTAGAAAGTGTAACTCTAACAATATAAAATTGGAAAGTAGCAAACTAACATCTCAACAAATAAACTCTTAAATACCCTCACATGGTATGAAGAAAACACCACAACCCAAGTTGTCAAAATCACTACACACTTACTAAACCTATAAGTGTAGTATACCAACTTGTTTCCACAATTGGAAGGAAAAATATTAACCAAATAAATGCATTAATCCATTCCATTCCTACAACTTATCTATCAATAATAAGTATAAGACACTATCCCATGAACTCCAAGGAACATTTTCAAAACAACAATTTAGAAACAAGTTTTTGATTAAAGGAACACTTAATCAACATCATGAAAATATGAATCCACTCAATGGGCTTATAATGATGTCAAAGGAGGGTGAGAGAGTAAAAAATCACCTCTCTGATCACTATGTGAGATGAAACCTCTTCCCAATCCACATAAACATATGGGGTGTCAATCCATGAGCAAACTCCTAACACTTAGAAATCCTCAACAAAGATAACTACACTCCACTACAAGGATAATTCCCACTGCACTAGGTCATGCCAATCCAAAAGCAGTCTTTTAGGATTCCCTCCTTTAGGATTAATTTACATAAGACACAAACCTATATCTAAAATGCACATATTCTTAAATGAGAAGTATTCCATGATTTGTAAACACTTGCAATACAAAGCACAAGTGGCAGAGGTGACTTGATTACCACGTAAGGAGGTAATCATTCTCGAGGTGTTCGATCTAAGTGATCAAAAATATTGTAAGAATCTCTTGTTCATGACTCATGAACTATGATATGCACTCACCTACCCAAACATCGTATACAATAGTCACCATTAAGACACTCGATAAACTAACCCTTTAACAACTCTAAAAGGGTACGAGTAATCCTAAGGGTACACACTAAATGTACCATACAAAATTTCATTTTTAAAGGGAAAAAAATCATGGAATCAACTATCAATATTCATCACTTCATAAAATAGGTCACATATGATTATACCTTATCCTTTCCAGAATTCCCTTATGTTATCCTGATGTTCAACACATCAAATGATTCAGTTAAATAGGTTCTTAGGCAAATTAGATCTAATATCTTTAATAGAGGCTAGTTGATTTTTAGTATAACTCGTATATAACATAAAAATCAATGCCTACTAGCAAAGGAGGAGGAAATACTTTGCTCATGGAGCCAAAATACAAAATACACTCCTAAGAGATTAAGTTATTTGATCAAATGTACAATTCATCCACATAGGAAAACATAATTTCCAAAAATCATGGATGTTTATTACCTATAATAGTCATCAATCCATACATAAGGATCTACTAAATCTCACAACTCCAACAATGGTGTAACATGATTTTGCATTAAGGCACTACAAGTCTAAAATACACTCCACTTAACGAGTATAATACTACATGTGATGCAACCACCTGCCACAGCTCACTCACTTACACAAATTCATTCATGAATTTAATTAAATAAACATTAATCTTCTCTCAAAATGACATTAAATTCCTCATTAATCATCTCTCAAAACACATACACATGAACTAGCTTCAACAAGTTATCCTTCTAGCTTAATTACATTACTTGGCTACATGCCAAGGAGGCTACAAAGACATATCCCATACCTTCCATCTTAAACTCACCTACCTTAGACAAAAATTAATACAATCATAAATAAAATAAGGAGAAAAGAAAGGGATATTGTAAACCGCTATGTCCCATAGTTCACATGGGCTCACATGTGCAAAGAAAAGCAATGGCCCAAGAATGTTATGACACATTATCCACTTGGGTTGAATAATGATAAGAGGATGGAGTTAAGACCAATAAATCCACACCATAATTACACATAGGAGGATAATGACCAAGGACCCAAAAAATGTGCCATCCTCACAAGCTTGTCACATGGCTTGTCAAAAGAGAAAGTAGTTTCCAATTTGGAATAGTAGAACTTGTCTTCCATTATCACTAACCTCCAAAATTTGATTGACCTCCTTTTTTACCACTCTTCCATGGAAAATGCACCCCATTACACCAAGGCAATCTAACATAGTGATTTGATGCCAATCAAAAATAGTGCTAGTCAGGAATAGTGCCAATTAGGAATATTGCCAAATAGTAACAAATAGTGACATCAAGAATAGTGTCTTTAACACCTCACCAAGGTGACTAGTGTCTTCACATCATCAAGAAGCCTCATCACCATCCTGCATCATCATCTACCACATCATTATCAATAGTGTTACATGAATAGTGTAGCATGAATAGTAATTCCTTACCACATCATTCTCTTTCAATTGAAAATAACTCAACTCCTATGATTTGACATGATTGTATTCATGCCATTATTTTTTAAAAATGGGAAAACATACCACTCTTTTTTAGATGATGCAATATTGCTCGAGCCTTTGGATGCTCCTACATCAAACATTCAAGGTAATTAATGTGATCAATTGATCACATAGAGGGGATAAGTGGTAGAACCACCCTTTTGATCATGAGGTGAAATGACCTTGACATCCCCTTCCATAAACCATGTGCACCCAGATAACTTTCACTTCTTTCTCTTTTTCTTCCAACAACTTCGTATTAGCTCTGAAACTATCCTCACGGGACCACAAACCATCCTTTTGGGATCTCCTATCCCATCTAAAACTATCTTCCTCCTCCAAAAATATATCCATATAGCAATGGATTTACATGTGGGACTGCACCCACTACCAACCATACTCATGGCATCATAATTCCCATCCAAAACTAACCTCCTCCACCAGGATGCCTTATCATGCATTTTATCCTTCCATGTGAGCTCTATCCCACCACTAACCATCCATCTCCACCAAAATTCATCATGGCTTTCTTCACACATCTTCCAATCATCTATTGGATTATCCACATCATCATAAACCACCATTTGTAGCTTCTCACCCATGGCTACAACAACATCCTTCAAACTCTCATCTAGTGCACATACTTGCAAAAAAATTGCATCTAATGTTTCTTCCAAATAAACATGCAACTTCTCCTCTAAAGAAGCTTGTAACTCTATATGGCTGCAATTTCTATCTTCCCCATCATCACACAATGAGTCTCCTTCATCAAGATCAATGAAGATCACTTCTACATCCTCCTCTTGGATTCCTTCTTCTTTCTCACCTCTATCATCCTTCACAAGGATGTCTTCAATAATGGGTGTCTGAACAAACTTGTCCTCTTTTTTGTTGATTTTAAAATCAGATTTGGGTTCTTCATATGAGAACCTCACTCTCTTGTTGTCTTTCATGACAACATTATTCTTCTCATTCATTTTCTTCTCCTTCATTTTCTCTTCTCTTTTATCTTCATTCTTCTTCCATATGGTTATCTCTCTCTCTCTTTATTGCAACCACCTTTGCTCTCAAGGAGTCCATCATCTCCCACACCAAATCCTCTTCTTCAGCATTCTCACAGTCTTCATATCTTTCAATCAATAATTTTAGCAACTTATCCCAGATCTTCAATTTATTTATCCATTCTTCTTCTAGTGGAATTCTTCCACTCTTCTTTGCATTCTTCATACCTGTAAAATACATAAAAAACACAATAATCTCACATTTTCAACTCTTGTAAGGATTCTCTTATGTCTGCTTTAAATTCGCTCACACTCTCTCTACCCAAGGAATCAGAACTTGCTCTGATATCAGATGATGCGGCCACCTACCACAACTCACTCACTTACACAAATTTATTCATGAATTCAATAAAAATCAACATTAATCTTCTCTGAAAATGACATTAAATTTATCATTAATCAACTCTCAAAACACATACACATGGACTAACTTCAACAAGATATCCTTCCAACTCAATTACATGACTTGGCCACATTCCAAGGAGGCTACAAATACATCTCTCATGTAATGATGTGGTAAGGAATTACTATTCATGTAGCATTATTCACAAGCACTATTCATGATGACATGGCAAATGATGATCTAGGATGGTGATGAGGCATCTTGATGATGTGGAGACACTAGTCACTTTGGTGAGGTGTCAATGGACACTATTCTTGATGTCATTATTTATTATTATTTGGCACTATTCTTGATTGGCACTACTCCTAATTGGCACTATTCATGATTGGCATCAAATCACTATGCTAGATTGCCTTGGTGGAATGGGGTGCATTTTCCATGAGAGAGTGGTTAAAAAAGAGGTTAATCAACTTTTGGAGGTTAGTGATAGTGGAAGACAAGTTGTACTATTTCAAATTGGAATCTACTTTTTTCTTTTGACTAGCCATGTGACAAGTATTGAGGATGGCACATTTTTCTTGGTCCTTGGTCATTATTCCTCCCATGTGGAATTATGGCGTGGATTTCTCCATCTTGACTCCATCCTCTTATCATTATTCAACCCAAGTGGAGAATGTGGCATAATATTCTTGGGCTATTGCCTTTCTTTGCACATGTGAGCCCATGTGGATTGTGGGACATAGTGTTTTATGGCCTCCCTTCTTTTTCTCCTTATTATATTTATTATTATATTCATGTTTGTCTAAGGTAGGTGATTTTAGGATGGAAGTCATGAGAGATGTATTTTTAGCCTCCTTGGCATGTTTCCAAGTCATGTAATTGAGTTAAAAGGATAGCATATTGAAGCTAGTCCATGTGTATGTGTTTTGAGAGTTGATTAATGAAAAATTTAATGTCATTTTGAGAGAAGATTAATGTTGATTTTTATTGAATTCATGAATGAATTTGTATAAGTGAGTGATTTGTGGCAAGTGGCCGCATCAACATGTCACTAGGTTCTCCATACATAGGTACAACATGTCCTATCCAATGATGTAAAAATTAACACTAAGGGAGAAATTTAAGTTTTAAGGGAATGTATTTTTTAAGTTAAAAACATCAATATATATTAATGCACTTTTGATTAATAAGCCTTCTAGTGAAAATTGGTACATCTAATACACTATTTTTACACCTTTAAATTTTATTAAATTCTTCATGAAAGAGTAAACTAATGACGTAATCAATCAAATAAAATACACTCTCACTTATGTAAAGATCAAATAAAATACTACTTTAGTAACCTCATAGTAGTTTTGAATCTTGAAATACTTCTCCATCTCAGTCAACCATGCTTCAGCTTCGTCACCCAAAATAATTACATCAAATTGAGGTGGATTCACCTTTTTCATATCTCTAGCCAACTCTGTAGCTACATGTGCTCTTGCATCTTGAGGCCTTTCCTGCTCAATGAGATTCTCTTCAAGTTCATCTTAGTGTTCTTCTTGTTCCAGGGCTGAAATTTGGTCCCTAGTTTTATTCATGGTTATGAGAATCTCATCCAACTTTGTTGCTTGCTCAGTAATAAATCGAATAAAATCAAATGGAGGGTTGTCATTGACATTTGAATGACTCTCTATAGATACTCTAGCTTTCACTATTCTCCTTTCTAGTAAACAAAAGAATACAAAAATGTTAGTCGACTCATTAGGTCCTAGAGTTTGAGTCACAATTTTGATACCACATGTAACATCTCCATTGGGATCCACTTAGAATAACATATTTTTTCCCCTTTAATCAATATATTCTTTCGTTAATGAATCTAATTAATGATCTAGATAAAACACACTAAGTATCTTAACTAAAAAAATAAGCATGTAATAATTACCTATTACTGATCACTAGCATCATATGAAATAAAACATAACTAAATATAAAAAATAATTACAAATGTCCATCCACGATTGGTACAAACATATAATCACTAATATCAATATACAATGAGTAAATAATTACATCTCATTAGGGATAATGTTTCGATAATAATAAATACAATACAATGTACAAGATACAAGGCTTCACAGAGCATGAATTCTCTGAACTCTAGTATTTATGACAATCTCAAGTGTAGTCTCTGAATAAGTACTATTGTGGGGAGGGAGAGCATCATCCGAGTGATTTTTCACACCAACCATAGACCATTGATCCCTTGCACAATCCCCCATCATGGAATGTCCCTCCATTCACAAATGAGTAGATAGTAATGGTGTAGGAATCTAGAGAGACAAGCTAATACCCGTGTGTTGTACGATTTCTAAGAACATGAATTGTATCATAAAGAAATTCATTTTAGCATGATATCACACAAACATGTAAATCATACACATGAAATGAAAATGTATAACTGACATTACTTTGACCAAAGTTTTCAATAGTTATTGATCTCTAGGATCAGTCAATTTCATACACACCACTTGATCATATTACCTTCATCTGGCATTGGTGATACTAATAAGCTAGAGAAATATGTCTCACTACTTACTTAAAACCAGTAATATGAGATTTGATTAATATAAATATAACCAATAGATTCATATAGATTACTTCCTACTAATAGTCATAAAACATGTTAAACATAGGAATGATCAAAATACATACATTTAGTCCATCAAACATATGAATGAATCTCCACAATATTATTTATCATGTAAATATTAATTAAATAAATACAATTTATACCAACTGAGTATAAGCTATGTATATACTGCATAATCTAATTTCTTCAAATAGATTCAAGTGTATTCTATGATAAGCGCTAATATCGCAGTCCACCATGTTATGTACACACTACTCAATTTCAAACTGCCAGTCATAATAATTTCAAAGAATCAAATAACTCATAAACCAAGTTATGTCTCATGTGAACATAAAATTTTATTTAAATAATTATTATATTTATAGGAGAATGTATTCATATGGTTATAGTTTCATGACCCTCGATATCTTATGAATTATTTTTAACAGTCAATAAAACTATAGTTATAGGCACATCACCCAATACACTAATTTATGTTATATATTTATATGAATACTTAAGTCCATATATAGATATATTTTCTATACATATGCACTTGTATATATTAACTATACTCATACTATGTATTGCATATAAGCACTCAACAATAAATGAATATTGTAAACGTCAACAGTCATCTAAAATTCTAGTCAATGACTTCATATGATTTCAATAACCATTATAATTTCCCTATTTACAAAACATGTTGACAATTTATTATAAGATGTTAATATTCCCAAAATATTAATGAACCAAATGTTATAGTCAATAGACTATTTATATCTATATTCTATTCTTCTTAAGTCAAATCAACCTCCAATTTTAACATACAAACACTCACACCATTCGGACTTATATAATCCATGGTTTTGATTAGTGAATTCACGCAGTCTATTTATTATTTTCGTTGGAAGCCAATACTTTTAGACTAAGTTTTCATCAAATTAGGCGATAAGTATTTCTTAGCCATTAACATTTTGAATGATCTAGGCGGATCATTAGATAACTCAGAAATCTATAATGAATGAACTACCGCATTTTCCTCATAATATATATCTCTGGAGTAATAATTAAATATATCTATACATTATATTTCTACCATATTTCCCTCATAATATAGTATACAAAATACAATACAATATTATGTTATTACAAATACAATATATATAAATCCATGGCTCCACATATATATGTATCTAATACCACATGTAAATCGTTGTTTACTAGTATATATATCTAATCCATTAATCACACGTATAATAATTTCTTGGTATTAGTAAATAGTTGTTTAAATCTTAGTATAATAAATTTCTTAATATTAGTATTGGTGTGTTAGTAAAACATTGTTTAAAGTCATTTACACAAATACAATATAATGAATCGTTGTTTTGGGTATATATAATAATTACTATTAATAATATATAGTGATTATCATTTAATTAACATATAAATAAATTTAATTAACATCACTAATAATATATAACTATTATCATTTAATTAACATATACAATTATTTGATTGACATCACTAATAATATACAATGATTATCATTTAATTAACATATACAGTGATTCGATAAACATAGGTAGATATCACCAACATTAGGCACTTCATTAGATGTAATGTCCACTTGTATTTTATTTTATTTTTTGTATATATATTTTTCATCATTGTACATACTCAGCCATTCAATTTTTATGTGACAGATATCTAAACTTAAGCCATACATTTTTATATACAAGTATATATACTCAAAAACTCTTTACCATAATTTAGTATGACAAAAGCTTCATTAGTATAAGTTCATTGTTTTTATTTGAACACATCTTACAGTTTGATTTCATACTTCCTAAATTGCTATTAGATTACGTAGTTCGTTGTCCTAATAACACGATACTCAACCATATATTTTCAGTCAGCTACAAGAGTCCTCCGCTATATAGATCATTATGTTTAGATATTTTAACATATATATAACTCATTGTTATTAAATATTCCATTCTTTACTACAAATAATAATGTATGCAAATGTAGTTCATTCTTATATATATATATATATATATATAATTCAGTCAGCTACAAGAGTCCTCCGCTATATAGATCATTATGTTTAGATATTTTAACACATATATAACTCATTGTTATTAAATATACCATTCTTTACTACAAATAATAATGTATGCAACTGTAGTTCATTCTTTTTTTTATATATATATATATATATATATATATATAAAATTTTGTTTTAAGTTAGAACATCACCAACCTCTTGAATAGTCGCCCAAATGATACCATAAGGTGTTCTACCTCTTTCTCTTCATCACGTTTTCTTTTCACTTTCTACCTTCTCCTCAAATTTGTGCTCTCATATTCATTCTCTCTTCTTTTCCCCCTCTTCCTTCTATGCTCTACATCTCTTTCATATGCTTATTCCCTTCTCCAAATTGCCCTTTTCCTTTTTATTGAATGACACTTCCTTTTTTTTTTTTAAAGCTTAGCTGCCCACTTAAAGCTTTGCTATCCTTTTTCTAAAATTAGTCAATCCTAGCTTCTTTTTTTTCTATTTTCCTAGAAACTTGTCATTTTTGTTTTTAAAGCTTTCCATTCTTTTCTTAATCACTATTTTATTCTAATTACAACACAATTACTATTTAATACAATAGCTTAATTGATTTTATTTCCGATATGAGACTTTTCCATTTATATATTTTTCTAATGACTTAATAATAATATGGTTTAATAATAATAATACTAATATAAAATCATTTACTTTATGTTATCTAATTATATTAAGGCATTAAGCCATATAGTGATATTAACGAATATCATAAAGATAACTAGCTTATGTTCTCAACATTATTAAGACATGTTGATTAGTATACATACGGTAGTACCAAACACTATTCACACAAATTTATGTTCTCAAAAAACATTAAAAAGCATAACGAAATCATACTACAACATTATACATTTAAACCTATGCATAATATCCATAATGTAATCATACATGATTTATTATATATAAGCAATAAACTGAGTTAACACACAATTAATCATACATAAATAATTATCTAAATGCAAACAAAATAAAAAAATGCACTAACACTAACTATTCAATTATGCATATAATGAGTGTCATTAACATGGTGTGTATAAAGGTTTTAGTCATTCCTCTGTCATCTCCCAACACCTCCATCTACATTACCCTCTCTGATGATACTCTCCCTTTGTCATGCTTTTAGGAATGAATCTCTCTTGCATCCAACTCATGACAAGAAGGTAGTTAATCCATAACATCATGACATATATCAAAAAATACTACTAAAATAATAAATCAACATGATCACAATGTAAAGAATATATAATACAACTAAACTCATAGTAATGCAACCATGAAATCAAAACAACATACAACTATCCTATAATAGCATATGACTTACAACTTAGTTAATAATAATCAAATCAAGTCATCAACTATAAATATTCATAGATAATCAAGTAAGTTTAGTTAGTGAGGAATTGAGATGTGACAAAAGCCTTTGCTTTCTCAAGTTATATCTCCTCATCATTTGCTTGGACTTCTCTTTTATCTGAGTCTTCTTCTTTAGATGTGTAATCAACCAAAGATACAAATTTCTCTAGTTCCTCCTCTTTTTCTAGATTCGTTGCATCCCCTATCACCTGGTCTTCTTCCTCAATAACTTCTTCAATAATAGGGAGAACAATAAATGGCATTTCTTCTAGTTTTCTACCTTGGAAACATGTATGAAAATCCTTTAGCTTCTTGTGATAGGTCAAGATAGGTAGACTAGAAGGTGGATTAGATGGTGCAGAAGTTGTGGTGGCAATTATAGTAGGAGGTGAAAAAGTATGTGATGGAGTGAAGGGTATGGAGACTATAAGAGTTCATTGAAGAGGGCTAGAGGATTTAGGAGAATATGGTGAATTAGAATTAAGGCAAAAGAAGACTGTAAGAACTCAGGTAAACTTCCTTATGTGATGGTCGTAAGTGGAGGTAAAGGAATCATTACAAAGGTGCTTTTGCTTTGGCTAATTATAGTAGCTTTTGGGTTTTCCATGGTGGTACCTATTTGTTAGACTTGTTCATATGAAATTATACAAGGAATACAAGCACAAGGAACTCCTCTCAAAATTTCCTTGCTTAGCTCAAGATTTGACTCCCCCTAATTTATAGGTTGATTTTCATTTTTTCTGTGGCTTGAGCTTATAGAGATGGGGGTTGGTTTGGTTGTTGAGAGCCTTTAGATGTAGATGGAGGCCATTGTTCACTCCATTCCTTTTACTATTTTTCCTTGGTAGCATTAGGAGTGTATTACATAGCTTGAGCCAATATCATTGATATCTTATTATCCCTCATCCTAATCCATACCTATGAGTCATCTGAGGCATTCAAGAAAACTTGGTCATGGTCATAGGCTTGATGATCATAATAAACATGACCTTCTTCTTCTTGAGGATGCTCTTCAAATAACCCCATATCCTTTTATTAGGGTCATGTTCCCTAAATGGTGCTACCTATAAAATATAGGTTGTCCTAGCCCTACCGGTTACTATAAAATGTGACCCAGTTACATATTGGTGTTAGTCAATGTTGTAGGGTGTTTTAAAATAATAATCTAGATGTTTCTACCTAAGTTCTTCATCGATATTGTAAAAAACCTAATAAGTTATTTCTTGTTCTGCAATGTGGTTAGGGGCATGATGATATAGCAATAAATAGGTAGTCTTTGTTCAATATACTCTAATTATAGTCACATCGGGGTAGAACCAGTAGTCTCCCATCTTGATGAGATTCCTTACGATGTCCTTAAACAATCTGGGCATTGGCATACCTTACATGTTTTGGTAAATATGATAGTATACCTCATCACTTATTCTCTTGATATAGTTTATGTATATGTGAATAAACATAAATGAGAAGTCTTCTCTAACCCTATTAGTCGAATACTTAGTAGATGGCTCACATTCTTAGCCATAAGGCTTGTACATATTTTCTATGACTACATCTAGTAGATAAGATATCATATAAAAGTTCTCATCCTCAGGTTTCCTATCAGGGTAAAGAATTTGAGACTTCAATCTCATGCTTATAATCTCCCCCAGGGCTACCAATTTGTCACTAATTAACACAATGTTTAATAGGGGTACCTATTTGACCTAGATGTATGCAATGCTTAGAAATTTATATAATATGTTCATTAATGCCATTACAATAATAATTTTAGGTATAAACTTAATGATATAGTTAGTGGGAATTGCTCCTTTCGGATTCAATCTTTGCCCCTGTGCTAGCCACTATTTTAATTTTCTATCCATTGTATTTTTCTCAAGCCACACATTGGTTGAAACCTAATTATATGTCATTTCAGGGAGTGAAAGCCTAAAATACCATTCAAAAACCCTACATGAGATATAGGAAGAGGTAGTTTAACTTTCTTCACATGAACAATATCACCCACAGTGGTCCCATTGATGAATATAACTTATAAGAGATTAATACATGGCATTACCTCTGGCTTGGCCGTAACCTGGTGAAGAAAATGTACCTTGATGGAGAGTAAGTCATCTATGTATTATTTGGCTTTGGGGGAAATTTTATCCTCCTCACAATAGGCTTGAACTGAATCGATCTCTTCCTAAAGTGCCAAGTAGTGTAGGAATTTAAAATTCAAATCACTCCTTTCAAACTCTATGTCTTTATATTATGTTGATCATGCAAATGAAAATGGAGACGGAACTAAGCTCTTACCTTATTTTGATGTCAAGGCCATTGATAAAAAATCTTTGTTATGATTGTTTCAAAGTTATAGACTAGTTTGTTTAGCACTTTACAAATGAAGAAACTTAGGGCTCGCTACATGTTTAGAAAATTTGAAAATGCAAACACTTAATGATCACAATAATAATAATGCAAATGCAATGCTCCTATATTTTATATAAATCATTGTTACATCCTTAACCTTTAGAATGTCTATGGATATGTGTGGCTAACTTATGGCTTACATACCTTTTTATATTATTGTTACATTTCTCTATGTTCTTAGTTAGGTCGGCCTACGGAATAACCATGGCTAAGTAGACTATATATAGGAGGTAGTGGCTAGTTTTTTATCATCATATGAAGTATTCTGCTCTTATTAAATTATTGTGGATGTTTCCCTCCCTAAGTGGCTTTGTTATATTATCCAGTATTCTGCTTTTCTATCAATTATTATTGTGTGATCTCTTATCTTTGCTTATTCTATGAGATATATAATTATTCTGTGCGAACATCTAAGTAATTTCAATACAATCATTTTCAAGATTGTATATTGATTTAACTCATGTGCTTTGAATGCTGATAAAGAATTACAACTTTAATGTTATTTTTTATTTGATTATGGTAGTTAAATTTATTAAATTCCCTGGTTTTCCAAATAGTGGTTTCTCATTAATTACCCACATCTAAACATCACTTTGACATAGTTGTCAAACATTCATTAACATTCATTAATTTGTTTATTTGCCATGTTGTTACAATTTTATTCTTATACTTTAGATTTTACTTCATCAAGTAATGTCATGTGTCATTCTCTCACTAACTAGGTCCTTTGGATTTTTTCACTATGTTTAGAACATCTTGTAGTGAAGGCTTGAGCTTATTAAGCCACATGGCATGATCTCAGGAACTTTAGAGACTCGAGAAGTCATAACATTTGAAAGGCAACCAATAGATCATTTAACTTCCTGACCATGTGCATTAATGTGAATGTGCCACATGTTATTTGATGGGGACTTGAGAACTCTAGAAGCTCCAGACATTAGCTTGTACAACAAAAAAACATTTATGCTTCCTGAGGCGTATAATTTAGGGCATCAAAACACATGAAATGATCCAAAAAATACCACACTCAATAACTCTAATGATTGAAGACTATGAAAACACATAGTTATTAGGGTTATCAAGTTCCTGACTAAAGTCTCATAGTTCTACTTTAGCATGGATATGTTGGATGGTATGTTTGTAGAACTTTGGATACTTATAAGACTTTGGAAGACTTAATCTATTATTAATGTCTAAAATTATAAATAACGCAAGAGTCACACATGTCACAACTATTTGAGATATTTGTTATGGGATCAATTTAGAGGAAAATAATGGTCTTTAGTTATTACCTCTGGAATCAACATGCACATACTACCAAAATAAAAATTAGACCGATTAATGTAAAGATCACGTTTTAATAAAAAACTTCATATATAATGCAAGACTTTACATGACTTTAGATACAGGTTTAAGCTTATATAATTATGAATTTTACTTGGGTAAAGTTATAGTTTACAGAGATAAATCTTATTATAAATGCATGATATTGTATTCATAGATATTTATGCTCCTAATTTCCTAGGTATGATTTTTTTTATAATTTATTTTGTTGATGTGGGTCTTGTGCATAATTCAAAATTTAAATGAAGTAGCCTCTAATGTTTTAAGATCTCAATGGAGGTAAACTCCACTCTAATGCATCAGTTGTAGGTATGGGTTAAACAACCTTGTGGTGTAATAACAAATAGAGCATACAGATTGTCAACTAGGTTTGATTTTAGTGAAATGAATATTAATAGAGAAATAAAATCTAAGTGAGCCAGATGGATGGGTGATACCTAATCTAGATTATGTAGATCTCAATGAAATAAACTTCAAAAGGAAGGAAGGGTAGGGAAGAAAAGAAGGTTTTGTGATCTCAAAGGGTTACTTTTTAGGCTAGTTTCTTAGTGGACAAGTGCTTTCAAAAATGGTGCTTATTGCTCGTAGTCATTGCACACTCACAAGAAAACATAGTTATGAACTCTAGGGACAAATGATATAAATAACTCGATTGTCTCAAGTAAAGGTTGATAGCTTTATGGTTGTGCACACCCTTAATGAGGAGGTTATAGCTCAAACCAAGAAGGCATCAAAAGTAGTTGTTGCACACAATCAAAAAACTATATCAAAATAAAAAAACTCATACAGAATAAGAATATTATTAAGGTTTAAATTAAATTCTTAATAAAATCTACTAATTTTCAATAGCATTTGCACATCTATGATTAACATACATTGATAAAATAATCAGAACTTATCCATAGCTTTTACACACTTTAAATTACTATATTATTAGAATCAGAAAACCAAAACCTTAATATCAAAAGAATAAAAGGAGAGAACACCAATGTAATTGGGTGACAATCAAAATTGATTTCTTCTTGTATTGATAGAATCTTCCAGCCCTTTAGAATGTGAAATTACATAAATATATATAGTTGGGGAGGGGACACCACATCCTCCAAGTGTATATGAACTCATGGTTTCATGACTCAGTTAGGACCTCAATCCTAATTTTATCCTTAAAATTGCATGTTTTGCATGCTCATAGTTAATTACAACTATGTCAAAATTAGTTGACCTGTGTAAAGTGATGCAATGTGTGCATGCTTACAAATAGTTCAAGCAAATTTACATGTATGCTCTGAGTGTAAGTAAACTATAAGTGCAAAATTTAGTATTATTTTCATGTATATAAATAAAATTATCCTTAACTCAAGGTTAACTGGGTGCTTGCGAGATGGGTGAGATTATTGGAGGCGTTGAAGTAAATGCTTGTGTTGAATTGGGAGTTGAAGTTATAGAAATTTTCTTGTCCTCCAAATCTTGATAGTGCTTATTCTAGATGTCATACCGGTATCTGATTATGTCCATGTTAAAGAGCGGAGGCCTATGCACCCTATTTACCTACTCTAGGAGCCTTGCATGTTCAGCCTTTATAGTCTTGAAGTTATATATGAAGATCTCAACTTTGGTGACCTTTTTCCTAGAAAAATTGAGCTCGCTTCCATTTCCTCTAGGGTCTTCTCTTATATATTATGTTTGAATTTTTCTAAAGCTTGTTGTAAGAGCTAGTCAAAAGTGGCCATATTGATAAGTCTTTCTATGGAATCACTGGCCTCTAAAAGTTTTAGTTCATTTGAAAATTTCCATGAGAGAGTTTCATGTTCAAAGTATTTAGGCATTGCTACCTCAACTGCATCAATCCACTCCCTAGCCTCTTATGTCTAGATGACCGCCAAGTTGACAGCATTGGTAGCCTCCAATGGTGCCATTAGATTTAAGTGGGCATATGTTTTGCCAATTATAAAAAGAATTAGGAATTTTAGTTTATTCTCATTTATTTTCAAAGAATTAAATAATTTGGTATTATCTACTATATGGGGCACCAATTCTACCCTCGTTGTATTGATATCTTCAATAGTATTGTACAACTTAGGTACAACACTCTGTAGATCCATCTCTATTTAGACTAAAACATGGATAGTTTGGTGTTATTCTCTTAGTTATTTTATTTCCTACTCTAGTTCTCTTCTTGCCATTTTAGTTCTTTCATATATCTCTATTAGATCATCCTTTTGTGTTTCAAAATAGAATTTAGAATCCTCTATATATGAGGACTTCCCCAATTTTTTGTCCTTCCTCTTAGATAAGGTAAACATTTCTTATCTCTTCTCCACTATGATTGATCTTCTAGTCTCACTTCCAGATTATTCTTTCTAACTCTCTGTACACTCCATGTAAATTTTTCAAATACTAAACTAATAGTGGGCAATTCTATAATTACTAGGTTAGGCATTTTGAAAGCATATGACTGCATGTTTGTTACCCACTATAGGAGGACTAACTGGGTTGGATCTATGGCTTGAGTGTTCAAAGTTGTAGTTTCACCCAATATCTTTCCTAATATATGCCTCAGAGTTTCCTCTAGAAGGGGATCGAGAGTGAAGGCCTGATGATTTTGGACTAGTCCACTCCACCATATAATGGTAGTGGGTGGACTGTGTAAATTAGATTTTTTTTCTTCTTAGCCTTGCTAGTGATTATCATAGTTGTATCTTGAGAGGGACTAGAAGGGGGAACTTGTACACTTAACTATGTAAATTACACATGTTACAAGGGAGTTTCTACTACTCCCCTTACTTTTTTGTAGCCTTTTTCTTAGTTTTTATGGGGGGGTGGAATAGTAGTGGAAGGAACAACAATATAAATAATAGAAATGGAGGTACAAGGAGTAATCAGAGGAATACCAACTAAAGAAGTAGGAACTACAAGGGTAGAGGAGAGATCCTCTACCTTTGGAATTAGCAGGGTTGGTTGAACAAGGGGTTGAATAGGAGAAACCTCCACCTTGGAAACCAAAAAAGCAAGGGGGCTATGTAGATTGAATGAAATAAAATCAAATTAACTAACAATGGAAAGAGAGACATAAGAAACATCAGTGATAATGGAAATCAGAGGGGGTGTTGGCCCACTTGATGATTGATCATGTAAGGGTGCCTTGCCCTTTGAGTCTTAGAGGCTCAAGAATTTATCTCTCTACAATCCTACCTCCTCATCTATGGATTCCCCTCTAATAATCTCTTTTATGGCTGACTCCACTGATGGTGCTTCCATGGTTGGGCTCTGTGGAGGGGGTTGAACCCTTAGTTTTCTTATATAAAATATAGTTGTCTTAATAGCTATGGAAAGATCCTATTATGTGGTTGACGTAACCATAATAACTCATGAAACTGATGGAACATCACCTTAGGTAGAGCCCTTATAATCTAAAGAATCAAGACATTGATTCATCTTGTTTTGCCTCAATCAAGGTATCTGGGATCCCTAATTCCTTCTTCACTGTCTTAAGTGCCACAAGGGGTGTTTGGGGGGTTACCCTTAATCTCCTATTAGCTGAGTAGGTTTACTAGTCCATAAGTTTGATGTATTCCATCCTTCATCCACAAGAAGTCTAGTCCATGCCTCTTTTATAGAAAATGAGGGTTCCCCTTAAATAAGTTTCAGAAGATCTTCTTTTGAGTGAATTAATTTGGCCCTCTCCCTGACTTGGTCATCATTTTGAGTGTTGAGGAAAAAAAAATTATGATCATAGGGATGATGTTGATATTCGATGTTAAGTCCTTTGATATGTTTTTATACATATCCATGGAGATCCTAGTCCCTATGTGGTAATGTAGCCAAGGAAAAGTATTCTCTGTATTTCCTTGCCTCATATAAGTGCTTCTTATTGGTGTAGCACATCCTTCTAACCATAAAGTATGAGAGATGAAAGTAAGCTTTCTTTCTCTTGTGCATGTCCTCATCGATACCCCACTATAACTAACAAGTTATTTCATGCTTTGCCAACTTGTTTGGGACATACTTGGGGAATCATAAAGGTGTAACCTTATGGTCTATAACCATGATGACTGTGTAATCGGGATATAACTGGTAGTCTCCCCTAATCAATAATGCATCTACAAATTTTTTGATATCTTGGGTAGGGGGACTCATGGATGGTCATCCATAACTAAGGATAAACATCCTCAAAGATGCACATAATGTTGTGAATGTATGGATATATGTGCATGAAGGAGTAAGAGTCAAATATTTGATTCTTTATACAATCTGGAGGGGGCTCCAGAGTGAGCCATTGTGAAAGTAAATTGTGCCAAGAATTGCATCAAATAGGTAATAAATCATATAGAAATGACCTCCTGAAGGCCTCTTGTACTTGTGTAATATATGCTTTCATAGACTTGCTCCAATCACTTCACCCAAGGAAAATGTCAACTTCGATGTCCTTAGGAAATCAAGCAATGAAACCCATTTTAGGTGGAAAAATTTGATTCTTGGGTAACCAAACAAGTTGTTCAATAAGGCCATCCCAATTCAAATTCCCATTCTAAATTTAGTCACTAGTGTGGGTTGTTTATCTTTCAAATTAATTATTTCTCCAGGGAGTATCCAATTGTTGAGTGTCTTATTAATTGATTTTTCTTTCTTTTATGCCACTACTCTATGCAAATCATGAATGGTGTCTGCAATAGGAAGGGAGAGGTACCTTTGAATCACATTTCCAAAGATGCATGCCATGACCTTTTTATGTTCAACATGATGTAGGAATGCCACTCTAGATATCTTTCCAGCGAAAAATAAATCTCATAGGAGGTTGATATAAGGTATGATTTCTGGCACTGATGCAAAGTGTAATCTTTGATGCTTGAGTGGGAGGAGGTCTATGGCAATTTTAGTGTTGATCTAGATTCAAATTCTCCTCACGCGTCTATGCATCAACCTGGTGTATTGATTCTCATAATGCTAAGTAGTTAGTACAATCATTGTTGAATATTACATGTTCAAAGAGTGTATCCATGTACTTAGTATAATCTTTGATGGAAAATCTTAAAGGAGGAGAGTTACTCAGAATGATCTAGATAAGGATGTCATTGTTAATCAACTGAGTTGATACTAGTATGGGTTGCAATTCAATCGCTTGGCTCTCTTGAGTATGTTGTTAAGTTACAAACATTGGCAACTAGAGATTTATCACAAGAGAGTGGTTGAGTTCATAACTTATCTTGAGGTCAAATGGGTAGCTCATCATTCAAATTGCCTTGATATAGATTCGCCATTGATTTCTAGTTTGTGCATCATTAACGTCAAACATTTATAACTTTTATTTGTTTCTTCAATTCAAACTTTACTACTTCATTTGGTGGGTATGCCATGTAGGAAACTATTAACATTTAGTAGGATTACCACATCATTGCCCATTACCAAGTTTCATTTCATTACTTCTTTGGCTTTGGTTTAACAAACAATGAGGCTTTTAATATTCAAACATTGGAAGTCAGGATATAACAATGTTTGTGAGGTAGGTGAGTATCCTAAATAAAAGTTTTGAACATGCCAAAAGGTAAATTGTTGTGTGGGTATGTGAAAATGTGAAGTGTCAAAGACCCAAAATATATCATAGGAACTGGCTAAGTAAAATTGTTGAAGAAAATCATTGAATACCAAAAGTATGTCAGAAAAATTTGACAAACGAAGTTCCAAAAAAAATCATCAAAGACTATCTTGTGTTAAGTAGTTTCATCGAGGAATTTCACTGAATAAGATGAGTTGAAAGCTGTATATACAGAGCTTTCAAAAATCAATAGTATGTTGGTCTAAAAATACAAAAATCTATGTTCATATATCTATTGAATAATATAATTAGTGTAATACATAAGGTCTTTCTTTTTTAATAACTTTCAAGATAGGGCTATAGACCAATTTTGAAAGATAGTGGGTCTTTATTTTGATTTTTAAAAAAGGAATGGGGGTATGTTGCATACAACATGTTCTTGATTATAAAATTATGATAATGTGTCGCATATGTCGAGGCTCAAGAAGTCAATCACGTTATTAAAGTATATCAAAACAAAGTTGAAAAATGTTTTGCATAAAGTGACTACTATATATGTTCATTAAATATTCTCAAACAAACTAAAGCCATATCACTAATAAGCTTTTGGGAAAAAACACCACTGACAAGCATTATATAATCAAGGAATAATATATAAAAACATAAAAAATAGTTATTATAAACTAATGTTCATGGATTTCATATGTTGAAAGAGCCAAAAAAAATATGTTCTAGACTGATGTTCATGGATTTTATGTTTTTGATATAGAATCATGCATGTAACGAAAAAATAAGACAACAATCAAAGATAATGCACTAACATGCAACCAGAATCGATTATACAACATAGTTGGTCCTACCATAAAAATATATTCATTAATGTTCATCTAAAAATGAAGTTATGAGCTCTTATAGTATAAAATATAATACCATCTGGTAAATAACATTTGTTGAAACAAGCTTCAAAAAATCCACTAGCCTTTTTGCAAAGAGATAAACCCTTTTTGAATAAATAGTTGACAATAGGTTAAATAGGTTCACTATAAACACTAGTAAGTTATTTGAAACAACATCCCGATATAAAACTAGAATAGATTTCATAAAATTCTATCACTATCAACTACTCATAGATTTAAAACTGATATAATTATGCTTAAACTCTACATCAATACTTTTGATATCTACATCTTGATTGGATTGAAACAAAAATGTGTAGCTACTAGGAGGCTATCCAGTGGTGAGATCATGTTAGGTGGCAAATTGTCGAAGACTTGTAATACTATGTAGTTTAGTTGGCCTATACTTATCCTTCAGATCTACAAATGATGGATGTCATAGCCTACCCTAGAATAACCACGCTACTTGATACATTGAGTCTCCATGATCTTGACATGTGACACAATCTTGGCTACTCGAAGGATTAACAAACCAAATCAGACACATCAAACCACCCAGACCCTAACACCCCAAAAACCTACCATGTGGCACTATGATAGATGTTTGGAGTCATGATGGTTTTAGACATATGAACATAATTTGTTTTTGAACTAACCTACTAATGATCTTCTAAAGTTGCATATATACACTACTCATATCAATTTCTTGGGGAAAACTTTTTTGCAAAACTTTTCTAACATATTTTGAGTCTTCGGCAATTATGTTCGTAATCTTCATTCATCTAGGTCTTTTGACATATTTTTGGTTTTCAATGATTTTATTCGGTGGTTATGTTTGGAACTTTCTTTAGACATATTTTAGTTTTTGATGCTTTACATTTTTTACGCTTCTCCACAATAACTTCCTCTTTGCCATTTTCCTTCAAAGGAATTATTCAGAATATCTATTTAGGAATCTTGTTTTCAAGACCTCTGAAGTTTTATTTTGAATTAGACAATCAAATCAAAGCTATATATGTTGGACATTAATGACACATTAATTGGAAATAAATTCCAAAGGTATATCAAAGGACTTCAAAGCATGACATGCCCAATTGATATCAAGTTAATTTCTAAACTTAATTGCTCCTCTACAACCAAGCCTTGGCCACCAATATTTCTAACATAAACAAAAATGTGTAAATTCTAGGAGGCTATCAAGTAATGATATCATGCCTAGTGGAAATTTACTAGAGAATCACCATACTTTATAGTTTCCCTGTCCTGCACTTGTCCTTCAAATCTCCAAATAATAGAGGTTGCTGCCTACCCAAGACTAGCTAGCCTACTTGATACACTAAGTCACCATGATCATGACACATGACTCAATCTCAGCTGATTGAAGGATTATACAACCAAATCAAACACATTAAACTATCAACACCATGACACCTCAAATATGTGTCATGTGATACTATGTCATATATTCAACATTGTTATGGTTAGAGACCTATGAACATATTTTATTTTTGGACTAACCTACTAATGATCTTCGAAAGTTGTATATATGTGATTTAGCTTGATTTGTTCGACAAAGTTCCTCAATAAAACTCTTTCAATGTATTTTGAATCTTTGGTGATTTTATTCATAATTCTTTTTGGAAAATTCTTTTGGTATATTTTTGGTTTTTGATAATTTCATTTGGTGATTTTGCTCAAAACTTTCCTTTAACATATTTAAGTTTTAGACGCTTCACATTTTTTATGCTCACCCACAATAACTTACTTCTTAGAATTTTTCTTTGGCAAAATTACTCAACACAAAAATGGTCTTCGATCATTTTTTCAAAACTCTTGCCACATATTTTTGGTCTTCGGTGAAAGTGCTCAGCACACCAAGGTCTTCAATAAAATCGTTCAAGGATTTCCTCTGACTTATTCAAGTCTTCAGCAAGAGTATTTGGAAATTTTATTTGGGATAGTCATCTGTCTTAAGAAATTTGTCATATCCTAACCCATTCCATGAATACCAAAATCCTTGTTGCTCAGTAAACTAAAGTCGAATAAATAATTGGAATAATTATTACGAATAAATTTTTTGAAGACTACACAAAATTATTGAAAACTCTAGATCTTCACCAAAAGTGTTGAGACTTTGTCAAAGATTTTATTTACAAATATAAATTTTGATGTTTCAAAGGATATGGTCAATTCTACACTAGGACTCCTAGCACCGCATGTCAATCTCACGATGGTTCTGACTCCATTTGAAATTCCTATAGACACTTCATCAATTTTCTTTAATTTTTTTACAATAAGTAATGATGTCATCAAAGTTTTGGGCCAAGCCGTTAGTGAGATAATGCCAATTGGCATAATACCATTGCTCTACTACTTTTTATGGTGACACTTATCTAAATCCTACAATCTCATTCTCATCGGGTGTATTATCCTACCTTTGACATTTACATAGGCACTAGGTGAGCATATTGATGACACGTGTCATCATCCCAATGATGTAATTGTTTAAAATTGTTGTAATTTTCAATTTTGTTATGTAGGCTTTGACTAGCTAGGATGATGGCATGTGTCATCATCTTGATGCTCTACTTACCCAAAAGTGTCATGATACTCTCTCTTATTGTAAGGACTTTGAATGAGTAGGATGATGATGTCTGTCATCATCCTAGCCTTTCACTTGCATGAAAGTGTCATACTTATCACTTTTATTGTGTGGGATCTATGTGAGTGGGATGGTGATATGTGTCGTCATCATGATGCTTTACTTACCTAAAACTATCATACTCCTCGTTTATATTACAAATAATCTAAGTCATCAGGATAATGACATGTGCCATCATCTCAATGTTCTACCTACTTGCAAGTGATGTTTTCCTCACTTTTTTCATGCAGTCTTTAGCTCATCAAGATGATGACATGTGTCAACATCTCAGTGCTCTATTTTCATAAAAGTGTTATGCTCCTTAATTTTTCTATGAGCACTCTAAGAGAGTGGAATAATGTTGCATGCCATTATCCCATAGATCTACTTGGAGGGAACTATCATGATTCTCAACTTTGCTTATCATCAATGCACCTTCTAAATTTTGGGTGTGTTAGATGATGATTAGTCTGCTTGCCTAGAAGAATTAGAAAATTTTTAGAATGCTTTTATGACCGCACACTTATAGGATCACAACACATAATAGTGGGTTGTCATCATGTGGCACCATTTTTGCCAACTTAAAAAATGACTATGAACATCCAAGATGTCTGAATTTGCATGAAACATCCCATAGATAAAAGTTTCAAGGAAATTGCATGTCTTACATAAGTGTCAAATAAAACAATTGAACTTAGGAATATACCTATGTAAACATTGGAGAACCTGCATGCTTAGCAAATTCAAAAACCATTAATAGATTAGCCTTAGTACAATAAAAAAATAAAAACTTGGATATCTAGAAAAATGACAAAATCTTATTAATATCAAAGCAACTATTCTTAACCAAAAATAAAGATGCAATAATGCTTGGAAAATCCTATCATTTTTAAGCATATGATAAGCATCAATAAATGATTCATGTACCATAGCTCATTTCTTTCATGCTAAAATGGACTTCTACTATAATTTTTTTTAAATTAAGGTTTATTGGACATTGTTGGACCCCGAATTTTGGTTAAGTATTTTGGTAATGGTATAAAACAAGCATGGCATAGAAAGAGCACCTGACGAAAGTTATACAAGTGTAGAATACCATAGTGCAAGAGATAATAGTACGAGAAGACCTAGTTAGAAGGGAACATAATGAATAGAGAATCTGAGAGTGAAGGGCTCAGAATATTAGCAAATGACTTGGGGAACACAAAGGAAGTGAGAAATAATTAAGAAGTAATTCTCATATATGAAACAAACTTCAATCACACATGAGTTTATCACTAGCCCAAATAAAGATGGACACTTAGTAGTGAGGATCTAGTATCGAATGAGAATATATGGGTACAATGACTTGGGACCTTATGAAAATAATGTAGATGGCTGCCATAATTCTCAGTCCACTAGAGATCATTGGCTAGTCACTATAAGTGTCATAATGATTATAACTACTTGGTCAGGGAGAACGAAGTATATATATCCCTATTTAGAGATTTTGATTATGGCTAATCATTGATTACTGGTGAATGGCGTAATCATGGATATCATTATAATACTGATATTGCACTCTAATTTATAGCTAATTTGTATCACTGAGTTGCACTAAACATTTGTTATGTAACTTATGGATCTAATATGGATATAATGAATATAATCTATGTTATCTAAAAATAAATAATGTGGACTCTAAAAATGATGGTAATGGTTATATTCATCATGTTTGTTCACTTAACTGAACCTAAGCCCACACCTATGTATTGATTTATCTGTTCAATCATTGAATAAGGTACATGTTCAAGCAACACTATATGACAAGTACACTTTCATGCAATAAAACCCATAGGAATTAATTTCTTTTTGTGTGCTTAGGGTGAGCACACAAGAACACTAAGTTTTGCATGAAATGCCAATGCACTAACTTTTTGGTACTAGTCACTTCAACGCATGCCTAGGCAAAGGTTTAGCTAGAGAAATAAACCAACATTTTGGTTATGTTAGAGGGACCCATAGTACTTGTTACATAATTATGAAAAATTATCAAGTGATTATATCTCAAAAACATTAAATGATGGCTTACTAGTGTCAAAGATAACTTTGCAGTTCCATTTCTTGAACCAGGAATTTTTTTGCATGCATGGGTTGAACAAAATCTCTATGGTTCCTTATATGAAACTTTCTTTGTGGAAGTTCCTATTCATTTGCATGGTTGGATCATGGCTTATGCTCAAGACCATTCAAGAAATCTTGGAAGAAAGGCAACGTGGATAATAAAGCATCAAATGACTTTAACACACTTAGGAGTGCCATGGACACGAGCTATTAATGTTTGGTGGAGAAGGGTGTTGAATAGCTACATCTTAGAGTATGTCATAATGATTTATTCTTATGAATAAGAAGCTAAGTTCCAATTTTTATGAAAACCACATGGTTGGTATCACAAGCATTTCCCACTAGAGGTGAAGAAGTTATTTATTGACTCTAGACTTGAAGTTTTTCCCATGGAAGGCTAAACTATCCCTTGCACTAGCAGAATACTTGGTAGGGAAATGTAGGGGTATTTGTGAAGAATTATTGGTTTAGAATGGTATCCAATCAACAAAAATTACAAAATCACAAATATGATGAAGCTCGATGAAGGATTATAGGTGGAAGCAACATAGGAAGTGGATGGGAGGACTCAGGAAGTGCTGTCAAGATTTGTAGGGAGTGAAAGTGTACAAAAACTCTAAATTTTGACCCATAACCAATGTCATCTCTAGTGTATGTGGGAGAAACAAGCAAGGTTGTAGATATTGAAGAACCTAAATTAAACCAATCCAGCCCAACCATAGTGCGAGCTCATGCTTTTGAGCTAGATAAACTAATTATACACAATTGGATACAAATAACATATAAGTAGAAATTGAACCTATAAAAGAACCTTTAGTTGAGAAAATTATAGACACTAGTATATTGACTCTCTCTTTTCCTTTATAAGATACATTCATGGCCCAATTTGGTATGTTAGTGGACCCAACATAAGTAGTGGGCAAAGTACTAGCCTGAATATAATAAATCAACCTACCTCAACACCCAACATCTCAGGTGTTTTTGTTGTAGCTGGAGGCATGGGAGGTGGATTAGGTGGTGGTTCATCTGGTGTATTAGGAGGTGGCTCAGTAGGAAGTGGTGGACTTCCCCTAAGGAATAGGAGGACTTGTAAGTTCCCAACAACCACTATTATAAGCACCTCAACCACCCATCGTGTATTATGAAATGACACTTCATTTTCTAGAATATTGAGGTGTGGAGAATGTCATTAAACATGTTCAAAGTGTGAACTTATTTGGAGAGCACATGACATAACCTCCTTTGAGTGAAAAGCAACATAATTTGCAACCACACCCTGGAGTGAGCACCTAAATGGTATAATAAATATGATTCTCAACAAGTAGTAGTTGATTATGACCAGCTTAAGGAAACATTCCTCCAATAATTTGATATTTCAGAGTTTGAGCAATAAAGTATTATTGCACTAAAGGATATAAAACAAGATCTAACTAAGAGTGTGTGTGACTACGATGCACAATTCCAGACACTCGTGTCTAAGTTTTCATTTGAGATTAATGTCGCCCAACATGTTCAATGGTTCATGAGAGGTTTGTTGTTCCCCTTTAGATGAACATTATCTTAGGGAACCTTTACCAGCCCATGTAAGGCCTTAGAAGTTTCCCTCTGCACTGAAGACATTAAAATCATTGATATTGGAATCAACCCTTTAATGGAGTCTCAAATCACAACAATGGCATCGCAATTAGAAAAGTTGACTGCACACAATGCTCATGACACTCATAGCGGCCTATGGTGTACTGATTGTGAGTCTGAGGGCCATAACAAAAACAATTGTCCTTGTAAATATATATGCATTATACTAAATTAATCATGTGATATTTGCTAAGATGAACATGATGTTCGAGTTTTTCCTTTGTTGCAACAAATCACGTAATCAAAAGTGTCCACTTATTATAAGATATGTGATGCATATACCCATGACACCAATGATTGTCATCTCATCAATGATAACATGATGTATGCACATGTTATGCATTGGGATTATATTTCAAATAATCAAGAGTAAGGTGGTTATTTTGGGCAAGGTTGAGGTCATGGATGAGGATGTGGACATTTTCCACCATGGATGTGCTACAAATGTGGTTCTCCATATCACTACTAGTGAGACTGCTAGGTTTATCCAACATATGTTTTTTGTAAAAATGAGCACCGCTTGGATGAATGTCTTGATTTGTAAATGGTCATCACCAATGAGAGGAATGAGAAGGGTGTTAGTATGATATGCATTGAAAAGCCACACTAGCAACCATGCCCTGTCACTCCAACAACCCATCAAGTTAACTTTACAACATGTAGTGGTGGATAGTCCAAGTCTACATCCACTCCACCTATTTAAAAGGTACAATGTGAAGATCCTCATGCAACATGATATATAGATGCTTATCAAAATAAATAAGTGCTCCAAGATGCCATGAATTTGGTAAGGTAATTATAAGGTGAGATATAATTCCTTAAAGACTGTGATGCTGCTCAATGTGCTGATATGTAGAAGGCCATAGATCCACACAATACATTGTAGGATGACTTCTAGTAACTTTTCAAGTGCCTATTGAATGAGGATATTATACCCCTATTGCATAACTAGCTTGTTAGGTGTGAAGTCACTATTCATGACCACTATTCATGATGATGTGACATGCTAGTGATGTGGATGGTTAGTAATGTGGTAGATTGGGGATGTGGTAGGGCCTATAGAGGGTCTCTCAAATGTGATCAGGTTTATGTGATGGGAGTGGGGCATAGCATTATACCTAGGCACATGGGCTTTGTTCTTGGTAGTCACATGGGTTTTTCATATGGTGAAAAAGACAAAGGGTTAGGTATGGGTTGAATTTCTAATGGACCTAATGGTTCACATATGTGGAGAAAACCAAAAGGTGATTACAACACTCTTTGGACTTTGGTGTGCACAAGGAAGAAGAAGACAAGAGTTTACTATTGCTAATTGTCCTCACATGTGGAGTGAGAGACAATGTTTGAAGTCACATGAAAGTGGCTTGGATCTTGTCTAGAGTGGATGGTTCACTTTGTTGACCCTTGACCATGAAAATAAACATTTTACTATTAATCACTAGTGCTTTCATAGAGTGTGGTGAATTTGTTGGGCCACACATGATGTCTCTCTCTCTCTCTCTCTCTCTCTCTCTCTCTCTCTCTCTCTCTCTCTCTCTCTCTCTCTCTCTCTCTCTCTCTCTCTCTCTCTCTCTCTCATGTTGTAAATGCTATTAATATGCATGAGCTCTCTTTGTAATCCATCTAGTTAGTGGATCCATGCAAGATTTTGCTTGCATGCTTGAAGGTTAGATCCTAAAGGTTATGTTATGCTTGGTTCACATCATGAATTCTTCAAGTGTAAGCAATGAGTGCTTGGTTGTTATCACCGAAGGAGTTGCTAGAGGAGCTATTGTAGAAGAGATTGATCTTGTAATAATGAAGTTTGGAAGCTGCCATTTGCCCTATGATTTTTTCCCTTACTTGTTTGCAAGGGTTTTCCACGTACATCTTGTGTAATGTGTTCCCTCTTATCTCATGTTTTTTATAGCTTTTTTTTTTGCATTATTTACTTACACAATAGGATATAGCTTATTCATCCTAACATGCAGCATCAGAGTTTTAATCTTGACATTTGGTATCATAGCTTTGGTTGTGAAGCTTTGATTTCTAACATTTGGTATTAGAGCCATGGTGAAAAACTCTATGTTTGTGAGTGTTTTCTATTGTTGGTCGATTGTGTGCAAGTTGAAGCTATTGTGACAGAAGGAGAGACCAAGTTGGAGATTAAAGAAGAAGAAAAAGGTTGCATGGCAGGTGTTTCTTTGTGGAACAAGGTGGAGGATATCTTGGTGAAGATCTTATTATCTTCTTTTTGTTGGAGAGAAACCCGTAGATGAGTGGAGGAATCTAAAAAATCTTTGATAAATAAGTCAACAACCTACACAGTGTTCATGTTGAAGATGAAGAAACTATACAACTTGAGGAGCAAGTTGGACTCCATAGGTGGAGGTTGAGGGCAAGGCATGACCTTATTGTGGTTCTTGGAAATAAATGAAGGGGTGTATGATGTGGCATCCTAATAACCACATGTTGTTAGCCAAAATACATATGAAAAAATACATGCAAAGGAAAAAGGTAGAAATAAACCTAAAGTTGTACCTATTTTAAAGTAGTTAAGGATGAGGAAGATGAAGATGCAGATGAACAAGTGAGACTTAGTGTTCCCAGAAGGATAAGGGCATGTATTTAGACATGTGGTAGAGCATGATGCATTTTGAAAGCATTTTTTAGGTTTGAAAACTCGGTATGTGCATTAGTGAACTGAGTAGCATGACAACTTCCTTGGAGTATGATTGATCCACTTGTGTCGTGTTTGGCACAATTGGTAGCTGAAGGATATATGTAGAAGAATAACTTAAACCTGGTGTTCTCAAAAAGAGAAGGTTGGTATTGACCATATAACTCAGGGTGATAGAGTGTTGTGCATATAGTTGTGGCATTGGCTAGGTAGACTGATGCATGGAGTAAAATTAGAGGCACATGAGTTGGTGTTTAGGCAACATTCAGTAGAGTATGATGCATTTTGGATGCAAACTCAAAAACTCAGTAGGTGCAATAATGTGCCAAGTAGCGCAATGACTTCCTAGGCACTGTGATTTGTCTAGTGTACTTGTGTCATGTTGATAGCTTTGATGGCCATGGAGAAGTCTAGTTTTAACTTTTTTGAGATCTTCTCTACACACTACTATCAAGAGTGTTATGTGCCCTAATTGTTGTTTAAGGAGTTGGAGCAACATTATTCCTACATGGTGATCTCTTTTAAGGAGAGATAGATGATGAGACAAAAAGTTATTGGTTAGCATAAAATCACTGTACAGGTTGATGCAAACATCACACATGTATTACAAGAGTTTCAATACCTTCATGGAGATCCAAGTGTTTAGCATAGATTGTTGTTATGTGTTGATGACATGTTGGAAGGAGGCCCCAACATGATCATAGTTTTGATGGCTCACCAGGGACACATGAAATGAAGGTGGTATAAAGGAGCAAACCAAGGATGGAGAGGCATAAGGATGGGAAAGCAAAGAAGTACCCCACTTCTTGCATTTTGAGTTGTCTACCTAGGAGTGTCCCGAAGGAGGAGAAGACATGCTATGTCTTATGTATTAGATTCATCAAGAGTAGGAAACCTCATGATGCCATGGTGAGCACTAGACTAGATAATTTCAAGCAGTGTGAGTTATGAATAGTTCATAGTAGAATCCTAAGAGGAGGATTGGTTTTTGTTGTGGAGAAGTGAAAAATCACTTCAGGTGATATAATCTGTTATGGAGGAGTAGATGTTGACAAAGGCAGTCAGGCAGAGAAGTTTTAGTAGTGCAAGAAAACTTCTATTGGATTTATGTCAGGGCAGCAGTGGGCATAGATGGATAGTTGGTTAAAAAATACTCAGGTGTGGTCAAAGCCTATGTATATTGAGATCAAGTGGGAGTATGTTAGGTGTAAAGTCAATATTCATGAATCACTATTCATAGTCATTATTCATGATGATGTGGCATGTTGGTGATGTGGATGGTTAGTGATGTGGTTGATTAGTGATGTGATACGGTTCATGAAGGATCTCTCACATGTGATTAGGTTGAATTGATGGGAGTGAGGCATACCACTCCACCAAGGCACATGGGTTTTGTCCTTAGTAGTCACATCAGTTTTTCATGTGGTGAAAAATAAAAAGGTTTAGATATTAGTCAAATTTATAAGGGACCCAATGGTTCACATGTGTGGAGAAAGTCAAAAGGTGATTGCATCACCTTCTGTACTTTGGTGTACACATGGAATAAGAAGACAAGAATTTACTATTATTGATTGTCCTTACATGTAGAGTGGGAGATAATGTTTGGAATCACATGGAAGTGGCTTGGATCTTGTCTAAAGTGTATGGTTCACTTTGTTGACCCTTGCACATGAAAACAAACATTTTACTATTGATCACTAGTGCTCTCATGGAGTGTGGCAAATTTTTTGGGCCACCCATGATGTTACTCTCTCTCCCTCTTCTCTCTCATGTTGTAAATGTTATTAATATGCATGAGCTCTCTTTGTGGATCTATGCAAGCTTATGATTGCATTCTTGAAGGTTAGATCCTGAAGGTTATATTATGCTTGGTTCACAACCTAAATGCTTCGAGTGTAAGCATTGAGTGCTTGGTTGTTAGCATTGAAGGAGTTGTTGGAGGAGTTGTAGAAGAGATTGATGCTATAATAATGAAGTCTGGAAATTTCCATTTGTCCCGTGGTTTTTTCCCTTGCTTGTTTGTAAGGTATTCCATGTACATTCTGTGTAATGTGTTCCCTCTTGTCTCATGTTTTTTGTAGCTTATTTTTGTACATTATTTACTTGCATAGTAGCATATAGCTTATTGATCCTAACATGTAGCAACAAACTTTTATTCTTAACATTTGGTATCAGATCTTTGGTTGTGAATCTTTGATTTTTAGCATGGCTTAAGAAACAAATGCCATGGACTATCAAAAATCATTAATTAAATCATGCTTGAAGATAAGATACTTCAGTTTCTCCTAGCCCAAAAAGGACAAAGAAGTATCAGTGAAAGCTGCCATCGATAGATGGGTGATCCAGGACATTCTAATCAACACTAACATTGAGGTTAATGTCCTCACAAAGGATGCATGAGGAAAGATGGCTAGCTCAGCCTTACAACCTTCACCCCATGTATTGTTCATGGCCAAGAAGACTCATGCTCTATCCATTGACATTCTTAAAAATGCCTATGTGGATATGCTTGGGGTTCCTTTCAAAGTTGACTTTGAAGTTCTAAAATTGGTCGAGGCTAATGACTTCCCAATCCTATTGGGTCATTCTTGGTGTTATGCTAAAAATATTGATTTAAGCTTTGAGAAGAGACATATCAAGTTTGAAAATATAGATTAGCACATCGTCATCCCATTGGACCAAGAAAATGGTCCCCTGTATGTCAAACCTGTTAATGTTGATGAGGATATTAATCATATATACAATGTCACAACTCAAGGCAATGAACATCATGATCCCATCCTTGATGGCATCCTATAATGGATGGATGCACAGTCTCACTATGATACTACCAGTAATGCTTGTGATTGTTGGGCACAAGGTGATTATGATCTTATTAGGAGAGTGTGTGGTGCCATTGATAGTTGTGAAGACAATTGATGCAAGTATCACAAGCACTATAGGTTTGTTCATCTTATCACTAGGAAATTTATGCATGGACCAATTGTGGATACATCACTTGAAAGGTTAGATGAAGTTTTATGGTTCCACAAGAAAATGGAAATTCATGAATTCATCTAATGATTGGAGGCCTTCTATGACTCTGATGTTGATCGGGTGCGATCACTTGTTCACATTCTTGATGGCACAGAGACAAGGTGGTGGCAAACTCATCATGAGCATCTCCTTCATTAGGACCATGTATGTTATGCCTTACATCATCGATTTCATAATGATTACCACATACATGGCACTATTAGTTATAGTGGTATTCAAACACCAAAACCTCACCTTGATGCATGTGAGACAATGTGGTTCACTGATGAAACTTTCTTACAAAAATATCAGTGGGTCCATGTAATTTATGACACTTTGTGCATTTGGGCTAGAGCTCGGTACGTTCATGAAGAACACCATCTAGGTACCCATTTTTGGCACTTGATTAAGGATGTCATGGTTTCAATGTTATCTTATTTATCCCCAAAGATGGATTTATGCCTTATACTTCAAATAATACGGTAAGCAGTAATTGGCGACCCTAATCCTGTTGAAGACTAGTTATGAGGCATACATGATGTGCCAAAAGAGGGATTAACCATCTTTAATGAGCCTATTCAGTCATCGTCTTTTGCATCAAAACTTGTACTCAATCATGCACTTTGAGATGAAATTTGACAAGGTAAGCAAAAGTGGTGTTCCAAGTTGATGGCAGAGGATTCACTCCACCTGACCCATCACCCAATCACTTAGATATACACATGGAGTATGGCACTAAAATTGTTTATGACATAATTTTAGATATGCAACACCCGTATTTAAAACCACTTCAAACCTTATAATGGAACATTGGCATAGAGGATGCACCAAAGATGGCTACCATGGGAAATTACTGGTCTGATACTAAGATCCCCAAAGTGTTTGAGCTACTGAAGGAATATTAAGATGTTTTCCATAAAACTTATAGTGAGATCAACAGTGTTCACTCGTCTTTGGGTAAAATGCATATCAAACTGGTCAATGACACTTGCCCAATTAGGAAATGGCCTTATCAAATGAATCCTAATTTTCATGCACGAGTTAAAGAAGAAATTGATAGTATGTTATGCACAGGATTCATTACTATCATTACTCCTATCGATGAGTCTGAGTGGATCAACCTTATGGTGATAAGCATTAAAAATGATGGGCACATCAAGATTTGTGTAGATTATTAGTTGTTTAACGCAGTTTGCATTACTAATCCTTTCTTGACACCTTTAATTGAATGAATCCTCAAAGGTGTCGCTAGGTGTGAAATTTATACCTTCAAATATGGTTTTTATGGGTACCATCAAGTCTAGATCGCATAGGAGGATAGGCAATAAGCTACATTTGCTATAAAGTGTGGGTCTTTTGCATATATCATCATGTCATTCATGTTAAAAAATGCCCCTGTTATATTCTTTAGAATATCCATTGAGGCCTTTAAGGACTTTATTCATAAGTTCCTTTAGGTTTATTTGGATGATTAGACAGTATACGGCTTGGTGAAAGACCATTATTCCAATTTTTGGCTTATGTTAGAACATTGCAAGATGCTTCAAATTTCTCTCAACTTGAAGAAGTGTCTTTTTGTTACTCTGTTCAACATTCTCCTTGGTCACATTATATGTCGATATGGACTTCTATTGGACCCGCTAAGATTGTCATCATCCTCCGTTTACTAACACCAACTACCCAAAGAGAGGTTCATGCCTTTCTAGGTCATATTGGGTACTATAAGAAATTTATCTGGCAATATGTAAGGTTGCAACGCCTCTAGAGGAGCTCCTAAAACACAATGAACATTTTATTTAGACCTATTCATACCAAGAGGCTTTTATTGCCTTAAAGGACAAAACTTATCACTACATTGATGCTCTAGTTCCCCAACTGGACTACACCGCTCCGTGTCCATGTTGATGTTTTTGGCATGGTAGTTGGTTGCTCAACTTGGCGAGGTTAATCTAGATAACCCTATTTAATTTATAAGTAGGAAGCTTACTTCGGTTGAAAGGAACTATATAACCATGAGGTGCAAGGAACTCTCTATGGTTTACGCTCTTCAAAAGTTTTGATAATATCTACTGGCATCCCCTTTTTTTTCCTTCACAAACCATGAAGCATTGAAGTATCTAGTTAACAAACCCAATTTACATGGTCGCATTTGCCATTTGATCATGTAATTCCAAGAGATCTAATTTTTTATCATGGTAAAACTTGGTAAATCCAATTGTAGTCCTGACCATGTTTGAAGAATTGATTTTGGTGAACTGACATATGCCATCAAGGATGACTTGCCTGACATGTAATTGTTTCACATCTTGCACGTTCTTGAGGAGTTAGAGGACATAAAATCCTTTTTAACTATTGGATCAACTCCAACTCATTTAATCATGTAGGCTAAGAAGCAACTCGTCATTCACGTTGATATATTCCATCTCATCAGAGGAGACCTCTATAAGCTTGGTTGAGATGAAGTCCTTCGATGGTGCATCATGAAACACAAGTGCATTGATATTCTCTATGAAGTCTATGAAGGTATTGTTGGAGGACATTATTCCAAAGAGGCTACCACATGCAAAGTTATGTTAGTCAATTTATGGTGGCCTGCACTTTTTCAAGATGCAAAGCTTTATGCACATCAAAGTGACATTTCTCAACACATAAGGAAGCCCAATCAGTGGGATGCAATGACACTTCATCCTATTTTATCATAGGAACCTTTTGAGAAATAGGCCATTGACTTTGTTGGCCCCATCAACCCAGCAGGATGATGTACTGGTTCACATTATGTTCTCACAACAACTAATTATCTCACCTACTAGGCTAAAATTATGCCAACATGAGATTGTACTGTGACTACTACAGTGCACTTCATTTAGGAACATACTATTACATGATTTGGTTTTCCACTAAGTTTTACTAGTGATCATGGTACTCACTTCCTTAATGAGACCATTTGAGTATTGTTGGCTGAATTCATGATTGTTCACCACAAAACCACACCATATCATCCCCAGGAAAATGGCACTGCTAAGACATTCAACAAAATCTTGGGCATAATTTTAACAAGGATATGTAATATTAGACGTACCGATTGGGATGATCGAGTGTCTATAGTTTTTTGGGCCTATCAGACAACTTACAAGTGCCTCAATAGAAGTATACTATTCAATCTTATGTTTGATACCAAGGTAGTTCTTCTTGTAGAGTTCTTGGTTCCCTCTCTTTGCATTACATGTGTTGGATGGATAAATGATGAAGCATCATTGAAACCATGCCTAGATACCTCACTACAATTAGATAAGGCTAATTTTCTTGCACATTTGAGTCAAGATGTAGAGAAATGCAAATAAAAGGTGTGGCATGATCACCACCTCAAGCATAAGACTTTTACTCTTATAATGCAAGTCTTAATCTATGACTCAAAGTTTGTGCACTACTTCGGGAAACTTTGTGTTCACTGGGATGGTCCCTTTTTTATTCACAGTATTCATCCTACCAGCACATGTTTCTTGAAATGATTGGATGGCCAATTTCTTCCTAGTCATTATAATGGTAGTCGGTTGTGATCGTATTTTTCTGCCTAAGTCTTTCTTGTTTGTACCGATAAGGTGTGTGCCATTAGTTTAGGATATTTTATCTTCAATAATGTGTTGCCTTAGTTACATGCCTTTTTTGTAGTTTTCTAATCATTTACAACTTAATACTTATGATCTCGTGGAGGACCATGAAGCACAATTAGTGTGGGGTAAGGGGTATTACATGTATGAAGTGCTAGGATATGGTATATAGGGATACACATGAATGTAAAGGTGCACAAGAAAAAGTGTATAAGGACAAAGGCTATGCAGGATGCAACACGTAACCATAAGTTTGCTAGGTAAATAATGATTCTCACCTTTAGTAGTGTGAATATTCCCTTGGTATGAATATTCAAATGATCCTACAATTGTCATGTACTTTAAGAAAAATATGGGACAAGACATGTCATTAATGCAAAGAGGTAGTGGTAATGGCAAGTGTGCCAACATCATGTTGTGGCAATACCATTGATCTCATTTATTTCATGAAGTGATGGTTGAAGAGGGGTTAAATTACCCCCTCAAAACCTAAAAAAGACCAAGTGGTTTATTTTACATTTTACTATTGCTATGATTGTGAATTTACAAACCCGAAGAACGAACAAACAAATTCAAGCAATTCTAGTCAAGTGCAAAGCACTAATTTTTAGTTGTTGCTTGATCATTGAAGTGTGTTTGGGCTAAAATGAGTATCTAGAGTTAGGTAAATTGAAAGAACATGAAGTATTTCTTGAAGTTTTAGGTTGTAGATTTTAGCATCTGCCATTAATGGGTGTCAAATTAGGAGAGTTGAGGCACTTGCAATAATAAAAACTTATTCATTTGGGAACATTAGATGGTTACACCTCAACATTTAGGATCCATAGAGGGTAATGAAGCCTAAGAAAAAGGCCTAATGAATTGAACCACTACATGTCATTCCAGAAGGAGAACTAAGTGTTGGTGGGGAAAAGTGTCAATTAGGGAGGAAATATCTAAAAAATAAGGCATGCATGTGGAAGGCAAAGGAATAGGGATGGCACATCAAACCAAGAAGAAAGTTCAAGTTCCTTCACCTCCACCCTTGTTGATTAAGAAAATGTAGTACCCAAAGATAGTATTGTGCATAAAAAACTAGGTATCTAATGTGCCCACCGACACTACCTTTGATTAAAACTATCGACAACCTAAAAATGAGGTTAAGCTACAAAATAATTACAGAGTTGAGCACCAAAACATCAGTAGTGAGTTGGTCTACAACTTGAAGATCTTCAACACCTTGGATTATGCTACCTTTTTCAACTATTCAACCTCCCCTACTTTATAAAACATATAGAGGTGGTCAAGTTTCTACTTTTGCACGTGCATGAGGAGTATATCTACTTTGTTGGGCACCAAATGAAAATCACACCTAAAGGAACTAGCAAAGTATCAAGGTTACAGTACTCTATTACGAACCTTGAATTTGATTCAAAGGACTTGACAAAGATAGAAAAGACAACCACAGTGCTTGAATATCGGAAGCAGGGCCATGTTATGCATATTAAGAATCTATAGGGTCTTGCCCTTCGAGTGTCTGCATGCATTATCATGATGAATGTTGGTGGTAGAGATAGATGAAATGAGGTGGACATGACCCACCTATATGTTGCACACTGAGTCATCGAGGGACTAAAGTACATCTGGGTAATATATTTTGCCAATAAAATTATAGTAGATGCGGATAAGGCTCACTAAATGCCCAACCATAGGTTCCTTTGGGGTGTATTCCTATTACTAATGGTGTTCAATAAAATTGGTGTACCTGATTACACCAATGGAGAATTAAAATGGGTATATCTGCCCAAAAAAATTCCCCTACCAAGTGGTATAAGGCGTTTACCTACCTTGGCCAGATTACCCCATCATATAGGCTTAAAATAAAGTTGTGGTATGGCGGAATGAAGGAAGCCTTTAAGAATAAATGGCACATTCCAAAGGAATTACCTACATAATTTGGTGATCAAGCCAAGTTTGATGTCAAGCAACACCACTCTCTCACGTGCATCAAGATGGCCCCATCTAGAGATATTTTTGTTTGGTTGAAGTTATCATATACTTTCATGGCACGATACTTTATGAACTCTATCAACCGCATATACGACACACAACCAATAACACTTGAAGTAGAAAAAATTGACTTGGAAACCCACACTCTTTGACAAATGTATGGATATCTTGAGAAGAAACCATATAGAAAGAAATCTTCAAGAAGCACAAAGTGCGAGAAAGAGAAACTTCCCCTAGAGTCACCAATAGATAGGGAGCAAAAGCATACTAGGCATGATGCTAGCATAAGTTATCAACCAAAACCTCTAAAAAGGCAAAGTACTTCCCAAACACCATAAAAAATGGATTCACCACTGAGCTTCTTTGTTGAAAAGAGATCCATCATCAAGTCAACTGGAAGGCTCCACACCAACAATACAAATTATTCCTTTGAAACAAGAAATAAAAGAGGCTAAGGATGGTGATAGGGAAGAGTTGAAAGAGTTACTAAGAGGGACTTTAGAGACAATCAAAGAGCAAGAAGACACTAATTTAGAGAAGACACTCTCCCCAATGCAAGAAGAAGAGACCACCGTTGAGGACACACAATTAGAGATCGAAGATCCACTTGGTGAACAGAGAGATGGCTCTGAAGCAAAAGAAATGAATGGCCTAAATAGAGGCACCACTTCCCAAGATCAAGACACATATATCAATATACTTGAGTAGGATCCCATAAAAGGGAAACAACCAGTTGACTCCATGGTCATACCACAAAGGTCTGATGCAAGTACCAACCTTTGTGCCCAATATCAAATAGGCATCCCTGAAAAGTTATTGTATTTGTATTCCCATATTGATTTAGAAGATGCATCTGTTCAAACCCAATGCGAGATGTCATTTATTCTTAACATGTACAATGAATAAAACCATTTTGAGATGCCTTTTTATAGTCTTGTATTAGATCCACAAGCAATGGCATTGCCCACACCTAGATCCCCATCAACTTACCTATTTACAAGCTATCATGACACTTTTAAAATTGGCCTTTGAGGTAACATGTCAAATTATTCTTGTAGAATCTAATGCACAGAGGGATGAACAAAATCATTCCAAGGTGGTGGAATTATATAATAAGGAAATCAATGCTCACTACAAACTGGAAGAAGAATTAGTTGAGCTAAAGTGCCAATTGGAGGTCGAGACAACAACCAAGGTAAAATTTTTGAATATTTGTAAGGCTATTCTGAGTCAAAACCTGATGCTCGTGAAAGGAGTCCCTTTAGAGGGTGAGGCAATTGACAAGTTGGAGACCCTCATGGACCTCCTATTAAAAAAGTGTAAGGAGCAGCCTATGCCAATAGATGAAATAGTATGGGTGACAAAATAATTTGATGAAGTGATGGGGGTATGCAAGTGCACCTTGCACAGAGTTGGGGAAGTGATTCCCATTCTAGGTGGGGTTTTTGAGAAGCTAGTGTGACCCAACAATTTTTTTGAAGATTGGCTTCAAGCAGAAGAGCTTTAAGGTCAACAATTGGTTGATATATTCCTCTTAATAAAAGATTGCACTGAGCGTGTGAAGGCATTCAAGGATATCAAAGTTATGGAAGAAACAATAAGCCCGCATTGATAATAAATATATTCTAACTTTGAGGCACTCTGAGGACAAGTTGTAGCTGAGGTTACATCACTTGAGGACATTCACAAGGATGCTTCCACATCACTTGAATGTTTGGTCAATAAGGCAAGTGAGTGTCCTGACCAAGCCAAAGAGACTAAAAAGTTGAAAGTAGAAATTGAAGAAATAAAAATGAAGCTGCTCGACACCTTATCACATTGGGAAGGTGTTAAGAAGTAGATCAGAAAGGTTGGTTATGAATTTTTAGTTCAAGCCGAAACTAGAGCTTAGTTCGGGGTGGACTAATAGCATAGTATGGGGTGATGTTGGGCCCCAAATTTTAGTTAAGTATTTTGGTAGCGGTGCAGAATAAGCATGGCATAGGAGTAAAATTCAAAAATTATACATGTGCAGATGACCATGGTACAAGAGATCATGATGTGAGAAGACCAAGTCAAAAGGGAGGCATAATAAATAGAGAATCCAAGAGCAAAGGGCTCATAATACTAGTGAAAGACTTGGGAAGCATGAAGGAAGTGAGAAATGGTTAAAGAGCGATTCTCAAGGATGAAACATACTTCAATCACACATGAGTTTAGCACCGACCTGCATAAAGATGGACACTTGGCAATGAAGATCCAACACCAAACGAGAATACAAGGGTGCAAAGGCCTAGGACCTTAAGAAAATAATGTAGATGACTACCATGACTCTTAGTCTACTAGAGATCTTTGGCCAGTCACTATAAGTGTCATAACTATTGTAACTACTCAATCAGGGAGAACCAAGTATAAATACCCCTATTTAGAGATTTGGATTGTAGTTGATCATTGTTGTATAATCAGTGATTGTTGGTGAATGGTGTAATCAATATATCATTGTAATCTTGATATTGCACTCCAATTTATAGCTAATTTGTATCATTGAGTTGCGCTATAAATATGCTATGTAGCTTATGGATCTAATATGGATATAATGAATAAAATCTATGTTATTTGAAGATAAGCAACGTGAACTCTAAATATGATGGTAATGGTTATCTTCATTGTGTTTGTTCACTTAACTGAACCTAGGCCCACACTTGTGTATTCCTTTCTTTGTTTAGTCATTGAATAAGGTACATGTTTGAGCACAACTATATGACAAGTACACTTTCCCATGATAAAACCCACAAAACTGATTTCTTGTTGCATGCTTCAAGTGAGCACACAAGAACACTAAGTTTTGCTTGAAATGCTAGCACGACAACTTATTGGGTACTAGTCACTTTAGTGCATGTATAGGGAAAGGTTTAGATAGAAAAATAACCCAACAGACACAACAGGCATATTGAATGCAATACATACTTCTTATTGAAATTCAGTGTTTGGTTCAAGTCTTTAAACTATTTCAGTGATTCAGTTTCCTAACTTTGTTAACTATTAATAATTTATTGAAAATTTGATCAGCCTACTGTATTGATTGTTGCAAAGTTTTCATTTTTTGAATTTAAACTTTTAGTTATAGATTTGACTTGTTTATTGCTATCCACCTCTTGCTCATCATAACTTTTAATTTTATAATTGTAAAAATTATTTTTAAAAATGTCTTGTACTTGTGCAAAGCACATAGTTAAAATTTTCTAATAGTTAAACCATGTTTACTTCACAAATTTGTGTAGTGTACGAAGCTATATACAAAACAAGTCAGCAAACACCTGCGTTCGTGTGTTGTGAATTAATGCATTGTAACTAAATTCTTCAAGTTCAATTTGTGTCATAGAACCCCTATATTAGAGCATTAATTACTAATAAATTAATGATAACTAAATTCAGCGTCTTAAAATCAATCACATTAATAAAAAAAATGTCATCACATATTTTATAAATATTATCACACATGCTATAATAACATAACAAGCCAATAATATTGTTGATGCCTTGGAAAATATTGCAATCAACCAACCTATATATCTTATCATTGATAATCATAGTGATGCTTCGATGATGTGATTGGGAATTGATATTCCCAATCTTCTTTAATTTTCTTTCTTTCCCTCTGTTGTTATCGTATTTTTGCTATGATTGCTTCCTGTCTCTTTATTTCCTTCGACAGGTGGTTTTTTTCAAATAAGCTAGCTTTTAACTCTTTATTCTTATCATTGGGTTCTAGTTAGAGTTTTATGGAGTCCATTGTGCAAGAAGCTTTGGCGTATCCTTCAATGGTGGGCTCTCACAAAAAGCTACAAACAAATTTCATTGACAGAGTCTTACGAGGTCGTCTACACAATATTTTTTGGATTCCTTCTGAAGAAGCTTTCCCTGCTATCCTTTCCACTATTAAGGAGGAATTCCTTTGTGTTGGTAAGATGATCAAAGTTAATTTGATGACTGCCCTTGTATTTGCTAACAACATCATGTTCCTTGTCTTTAACAAAGAGAATGTGAAATATTTGGTTGAATTCTTTGTTAATCTAGCCTTCGAGGTGGGCCTGGATGAAGCTATGGCAAGTTTTGATGGTAAACAGGAAGAACCCTTGCCCTTCTCTGGTGAAGATAAGTTTGGGTTGGTGCCAATGGCCATATTTAGAGACTTGGAAAATAAATTCTTTCTTCTCCATAAATACATTCAATCGTTGTTTTTTGAGGTGAAGTCGAATAAATTATTTGGTTTATGGTTTCCCCCTCAACCTTTAGAGGAGGAGGTTTTGTCACCTCTACCTGCTCTACAATACATGCACTTTATTCACCATTCTCACGAGAGAATTCAAATGGTCAAATTATTAGCCAGGTTGGTGTTTTGTGGCATTATCGTTTCTCCTCCACAGCTAGTTAGATAACCTCCGATGACAGTTACTAGGATCACGAATAAACATTTGGCTATACAGAAATGCAAATCCAAGCAAGTGGACTCTTTGTGTGGCTCGTTGGTTCCTGGAGTGTAGTGGCTATGTTGATGCAGTGGATTACACCCTGGACAGGAGGTCGAGCTCCTGCCTTCCACATGCAATAATGGAAACTCCCCTCTTGCCTGTGGGCCTGGCAAAACTAGGGGGAGAGTCTCTAGATAAGGGCTAGCTCCCTTTGGTGTATCTTTTAGGTCTTGGACTCCCTACTGATAACAAATAAATGAAAAAAGGGGGGGATGAAAAGGGAGAAGAATGTTGAAAATAGAACCTAAACCTAAACTAAAAAGGTGATACACTAAAAAAGGTTGATCCACTTAGCCCAAACATACACTCTTCATCAAGAAGAAGCTCCCATACACTTCATCTGATGTGGGGAAACTCTTATGTATCAGTGAGTCAGGGGTTCGTAGAGATACAGGGAGGAAGAACTATCAAAGGTGTTATGAGACACACTTTGGCAGCCTGTTCACATGCACCTATATTCCTGCTGTAGACACTTTTGGCAGACCTGTAGAAGAAGAGACTTCACAATGCACTAGACATGCTGGAATCGTTCTGTGAAAGCATAAAAGAAAATGACTTGACACAAAAGACAACATAGACATATGTGTGAGTGCAAGTTCAAATGGAGGTAAAATTGCTAAGCCTTGATTCAAGGTAAAATCTGGTAGAATTCTGCCTTACAAGCGCGAGAGATTTTTGGGCAGAGCTTTGCCTTACGGGCTAAGAGATCCCTTTTCTTAAAATGAGAAGTTTACAATATATAAAAAGAGAAGAAGACAAGGCGCCCCTTTGAACAGACTTTTGGTGCCCTTTGACAAGCTGGCCCATGTGGATTGAGAACCTCAAGAAGAGGAAGCCGCTTGATAGATAATGATGTGTCGGCTCCTACTTTGACTTTGGTGTTCAAACATTAACGTGAAAGCATGGGCCGCACCTCTTTTCTGTAAACAAATTGCTTCCTTTAGATATTCACGCAGTTTGTTTGCTCATAAATGCAAAGTGGAAAAAATAGGTCGCACCACTTACTATTTGTGCCATTTGATGACCACCTAACAAGCACTATTTCAACTGCAAGAGTAAATCCTTGAGTCGACACCTCTTTTTGCCACTTGGACTATTTGTCCATTTCTGCACTTTGTCTCTTCTTGGTTTTGTCTTCTCTGTCTCCTTCAGCCCTCAAGGGCTATCTCCTTGGCGGGTCGCTGAGTTCCTCACAGCATGTCCTTAAGCTTTTTAAAAATCAATAGCTATTTCTCCCATCTTACATTTGACTTCTGTGCACCCGTCACTGTTTGAAAGCCAATGGCTAGTTCGCCGTGCTTGATTTTGACATCTTCGTGCCCATCACCCCTTGGAATTTCTTTGGCCTTTTCTTTTCCTTCAGCTTTTCTCTGGACCTTCTCAAAGGGAAGGTGACCCTTCGGCTTTGGAGAAGTGTCCTTCATTTTGGGCCAAGAGTCCCCCGCAAGGGCACCTACCCTTCGGGGTCCTTCGGCTCCCTTGGTCTTGAATTCCTTCAGACATTTTGTCCGAAGGATTTCTTCCTTTGCTTTTCGCTTATTTCCCCGGGTCTTTTCACTCGGCCACTTTTCTCACGGATAAAAAGTCCGCAAGAATTGTTTCGCTCTTTGCCTTATTTTTTTCTGCGACGAGATTTTGTTTCGAAGAATTTCTTCGGACAAAATATCTGAAGGAATTCCTTCGGACATTTTGTCCAAAGAAATTCTCTTCTTTGCCTTAAACAAATTTTTGAAGGAAACTTACCTTTTCGGCTTTCTCTGTGGCCTCTTTGCAAATGTTCCTTGCCCTCCGCAAGTGCATTTGAGTCCGAAACTGCCCTCCACAAGGGCACTTGAAATGGTCTATTTTGTGCCTAAGTGGGAACTTGTCTCTTCCCTGCGGAGTCCGTAGAAAGCTTCCCTGCAGAGTCCGTAGAAAACTTCCTTGCAGAGTCCGTAGAAATGCCTGCAGAGCCCGTAGAAATAGGCTTGTAGAGTCCGTAGAAATTTTCAGACTTGTGTAAAATCAAAAAATGAACTGGCTTAGAACAACAGGGAAAGAAGGGGACCGATTTTTGCCCTGTTGGACCATAAATGGTCAACAAGCTACTGGTTCGGCTCCTATGAAGTGTCCTCTGCGGACTAGAGATTGTTCCAAACCTAGGTCTACTGACAAGTTCATTGAAATTATCCAAATTGATTAGTTTTGTAAATGTTTTTTTCATTTGATAGTTGTCTTTTGTTTTTTGTGCCCTGCTGGTAGTCTTTTAATTTTTTGTAACTCAGCGGGTGTTACGACTAACAAATGTAAATATTTTCGTTACTATTTTTTTGATATATATTCTCATTTTTTATCGGACACAGGTCCCGTAAACCCAATATTTATAAAAAATACAACTTAATTAATTATTCCAAATCTAGTAACAGGGAAAACACAAACATTAAAATTGTTATAATAATAGAATAAATTTATTATTCAATATCTAATAATATGTAAAAGATGCAATTTTAAACTCTAATTTACGATCCAATAACATGATCTCATAATAATCATAATTAATATATAACATGAGAAATCAAATCCCACACTTATATATGTATTGCAATCAATTTTTTTTCTAATGTTTTTACTTACATTGTACAATAGTCCCACTAACCTAAAAATTAATTATGAAAAAAATATACATATTTAATATCTAATATAATTACATATTTTAAACTTTCATTCTTTCCATGAAACATAAAAAAACAACAAACATTTGAAAAAAAAAAAAAACAAGTAAAGACTAAAAATCATACTACAACTCGTGAATTTTAAAAATTGCAAAATTTACTCTAACAAAAAAAATCTAGGTGAATGTAAAATCAAATTAAAAAGATATGTATAAAATATTTTTGATTGATCGTGAAGTACATAAAATCTCTCTGAAATGGCTTAAATTTCTTCCCTCTAACTACTACTATTTTTCAAAAAAAAAAAAAAAATTTTACAGTTCAAAGAATTTTATAGTGACATAGAACCACCTGCAAGTGCAAAATAATTGCAATGACTCCCCTTCATAAGACCACAGCGTAAAACCGCTTCACGGCTTTTTTTTATTTTTTTGTGGGACCCTAACCCAATTTGTATTGTTCATCTAACTCGATCTTTCTAACCGGGGTCACACTCCGCGCCTCGAGCGATCAACGGACATATTATCGTTATCCTGGAGCATACGATTATACGTCAGCCAGAAGAGCAGAGCTATGGCAGCACCTGCTTTGGCAACAGCACAGGGGCGAGGCGTAGGCCTTTCTCCGACCTATTTCGTTACTCCACATTCTTACGTCAGTCGTAACTGTTCAGCCATTATTCGCCTCAATTCATTCCGTCGCTACTCTTCGGGAGCTGCACAATACAATTGTTTGCAGCGGGAATCGAACCGCCGACCAGCTATCAGTTTTCCAAAGAAACAACATTATTCTTCTGTCTACAGAATAAGAGCTGCAGACGAGCCGATGAAGCCGCCTTTCAATGTACTAATTACAGGCTCCTCCAAAGGTTAGCAAGCTACACCTTTTTTTGTTGCGCTTGCTGAGGGTTTAATTGCATTTGTATTTCTCTATATATCCTCACCTTCGAAAAAATTACGAAAACTTCAGTTCAGTTGGCTGTGAAACATAGTCTAAAATCTGAATGTTTATTTGGCAATATGTTTTTAGAAATTCGTGAGAAATGTAATTTCTATTTGAGTAGAAACACGAATAATCCCTAGATAATCCGTATCTTTAACATGTTCACCTAGTTTCTTCTAAACCGATAAGCTGCTTCATTTGTAAATGTACGGATATCAGTACAGGGTATTATCACAGTGAGAAGTACCTCTTCTTCTAGAAAAATAACAAGAAACATCTGTATCTGTGATAATGCTTAATTTTCCCTAATTTTCACGAAGTTTTCTAAAGCTGAAAAGTATATGCTGTTTCATTTGGAAATTATTGGCTATCTGTACAGGGGTTATCATCAATCACTTTGGAATGGTATCTGTAATCTGTGTATAATGCATCATTTTACCCACTGTTGACAATTTTTTCTAAAGAAGACAAGGATATGCTATTTTATTTGGAAATAAATGGCTATCATCTTTTTATCAGGTTAAAAACTTCCTTAACAGTCGAATTCAGCAAATTATTTGCACCTACTGAATGGTGCTGATGCCTACCCATTTAGTTGGAGTGGATCTGCACCGCTCCCAAAGGTGCACATAATTGCTTGATAGATGCTTCCCCTGTTTCCGCTAAAGTTCACAGAGAAAACCTCAGTTAGTGAAAAGCAAGAGAGAGTAGAGAATGTATGTTTGATAGGAATTCAACGGTCCCCTACGTCTTGTTCATACACACTACATGACAATAGATTTTTAAAGGTACAAGTCAACCCATGAGAAAAAAATTGGAGCACAATAAACTTCTCTTCTTCTTTTACAGTGGAGTTGGAGCCAGTGTTAAATGCAAATATTCTTTATCTTCTTGGTAATATAGCTATACCATAGAGCATCTCTCTCATGAAAAGATAAGGCTGAAATTCATAGTGCTAAAGAGATATTGCTAACATTAAAGCCACAACAATGCCACGAATTGTTGTTTATATGCATTGCATTATAAATTTGCTGCTTGTTGTCAGATTGGTTTTGTTTAATTCTATTTTCAGCTTGTTTTAAATTTTCAGTGTGGTCCATCTTATTTAGATGTATGTGATATCGCCAGCTATAAATTTGTCCCTTTTGTGTTGCACTGGGGATTGCTTATTAGCAGGGTGCTTAGTCAGAATTCTGTTGCTTTGATTTCTGTCAGAAGGGTCCTTCCATGGGAAACACTGTAGGATCTATGGGACCACAAAATTAAAAATACAGCATGAACTGTAATGTTTGCAGATTAACTGCTTCCAACTTAATGTTTGCAGATTAACTGTTTACAACTTTCTATTATCAGTTCATATGTAATAGCTGTGTTCTGCTGTTATTTATTGTTGTAACTGCAATTTATCTAATGTCATATACTGCTTATTCTTATAGCTGCTAAAAGATGAAACAGTAGCGACTATGATACATGAAAACAATGAAACAATAGCATGTATGATTGAAGTGGAACCATAAGTAAAAATTAAATGTTTACACTAAACATATGATTGAAGTGGAACCTGAAGTAAAAACTAAATATATCTATAAACAAGGAAAAGCATATCCGTATACTCGATTAATATTGTATTATATCAAAGTGAATCTGAAGGGGTAGGATAGAACACAAGTAAGTAGAATTAGATATGCAACCAACTTATGACTTTACACAAGAGGAATCAATTAATTATGCTGGACCAACAACAACAGAGGTCAATTTAGGGACAATTGAAGACCCTAAAAATATTAAACTAGGAGCAGACTTGGATGGATTTTCAGGATACAATCAAATTCATATAGCTGAAGAAACCTTTTGAAGACTAAGATTTTTCTAGAATTTGGTACCTATGCATATCATTGAATTCCATTTGGCTTGCCTTGTCTATGTTTCAAAGGAATTTTTTTTGTTCTAAGAAATGTCAACCAAAGATTTAAGAACTTTTTTGGGTGATCGCTACATATGTGGAATGAGGAATGGCGACTTGAGGGCATTATTGCAATGCATGTGTTTGTGCTGGTCAGAGAGACACAATAAGCCTCAAGAAAGGTCAATTAGTGTTACCATATGGAAAGTTTTTAGGTCTTGCAATATGTGAATTAGGGATGAAAATGAATCCAGACAAAATAAGAGTAATTAATAAGTTGGAATCACCTAAATAATTTTTCTGAACTATCTTACCCATTAGATTACTTATTAAGAACTTAAGTAACATTTGAATGGTGAATAAAGCAGCAAGATGGCTTTTCAAAGATGAAATTTATGCTAATCAGTGCACCGATATTAGCTTATCCTAATTGAGATAAGGAATCCCACATGCATGTAGATTCATCCAATTATGCAATCGGTTGCACAGTAACACAAGAAAGAAGTTAGATCATCCCTTATACTTTGCAAGCTGGGTAATTTCTTAGAAAAATTAAATGATGACAGAAAGGGAAGCTTTAGCCAGGGTATACTCAGCTCAGAAATTTTGACACTACTTAATTTTGAACCCATTCATTTTCCTTGTGGATTATCAAGTACTACTATATGTAATAAAGTAGCCTGTAGTCCACGGAAGGATTTCAAAATGGCTATTACAGAACTATAAGAATTTACTTTAGTTTTTTTCGATTACAGCAAAAAAAGGAGAAAAACCATGCCATAGCAGACCACTTATAAGGAATTCAAAATGGTGAACCTCCAAAAGGAGTAAGAGATATAGTACGAGAAATTATATTGAAACACTAGCTTTTCAGCTCATACACAAATTGCTATATAATATGGAAAAAAAGATCTGAGATTTGAAGGAGATGTGTCAGAGAGCAAGAAAGTGAATAGATGTTGAAGGAAGCCCATGAGGGGGATGCCGGTGGGCATGCTAGTCATGAAGCAAGTGCTACAAGATGTTATTGGACGGCCTATGGTGGCCAACACTTTTTAAAGATTGTAATGAATGGGTGAAGTCACGTGATACATGTCAAAGAACATGAAGATCTGTTAAAGTAGATTTTAAAACCTTACAAGCTTATGGAGATCTGTACCATTGCTGAAGATTCTAAAAATTAGAAATAATAAATCAATAACTTATTATCCAATAGTGAATGGTCAGCTCGAGGCTTTCAATATATCAATTTTGGCTATCATTAACAAATCACATGGCATTGAGGAACAGGATTGGGAAAAAAGGTTGCTAGCTGCACTATGAGCATATAGAACTGCGTTTAAGTCATTAACAGAGTTTACTCCGTCTCAGTTTATGTATGGGCAAGAAGCAGTGGTATTTGTGGAATTTTTGATACTATGTTTGAGGGTAGCAATAGAAAAAATACTAGGAGATGGGGAAAGTCTACAAGAAAGATTGAAAAATATTCTTGATGATTCTACCCATGTGAGATTCTTCTCATTCAAAAATTCCAAATCTCCTCTTCTTGTCATCATGGGGGAGATTTTCGAATTTTAATTTAAAAAAGAATTATTGTACCAAACAAAATACAAATTTCATTTGTCATATAGCTTGAACCTATGCATATATTCTAATTAGTATGTAGTAAACGTATATATTAACATTCTAAATCATGTAGAGAAACACATTATGTAGTAGAGGTATATATATTAACATTCTAAACTATGTAGAGAAACACATTATGTACCTATCCAATACAAGTTTTATTTGTCACATAGCTTTTGAACCTTATTACTTGTTATCTGAACCCAGTAAATTGGGAGGGAAACCAGTGAATGAGTTTTTCAAAGATATGTTCAATGGAGCAATGAGGTACGGTTTTCCTTCTGGTTGGAAGGTTAGTAGAATAATCCCATTTTCATGGTGACTTTAAAAATATAAGGATTCATAGAAATATTATAGCAGTTTTTTAGCAAAAATATATGGCACAATTCTAGAGAGAGATAATTTAGTAGCCAGAATAAAACAAGGTGAGAACTCCTCCTAAAGCTGGCTTGAACTCTTGTTGTTTTATGTAGATAATGTGGTTTGGCTATCAGGGGATAAATGTAGCTTCCAGAGTGATCTTGATGTCATAAATAAAATTTATTGCAGCTCACAAATAAAGTTAGCGTAGGAAATGCAGAAGCTAATGATACTTGGGATAAAGACAGCTATTGTAGACAATGGTCATAGAATTGAGTTCGTTTCTTCCTATAATTATGTGAGCCATAATTTTGATTCTAACTATAATTAGACCTCTTGTGTACAAAGGAACGTTATAGGTGGCATGAATGCTTTGTATGCTACCCAAAACAAATGCAATATTGGGGAGGAAAATGGGGAAGTACCTTTTACAAACTTTGGTGCAAATAGTTGTTCTGTATGGATGCCCAACATGGGTACCAGGACTTTCGGAAGAAAGTTGAAATATAAAAATGTTGCTTACTAGAAAAAATAGGAATAATGATGCAGACAATGCTATGATGTTAACTGAAACAAGTATGTTGAAATAAAGGATTAGAGAACTATTGGCACTGATATATTACCATACCAATAAATGTTTGCAACTAAGAAGAATGGATGGCACAATGTTTGAATGGCTTAAGAAACAGAAAAATAAAGAGGTTGACTTGTTTGAGGAACCTTTGGTCATCAACAGCCTGGTGCAAATGAAGGTAGTGGAGAAGATGTGGAAGGAACCTAATGAGAAAATGAACTCTTCCCAATGTACGATTAACCAGTGATTATACATAATGGACATCAATATTTGCAGGAGGAAGACTCTCTTTGTAAGAGAGAATATTTGAGTTCAGGGTAAGCTTGCATCACTTAGCAGTGGAAATGGGATGATAGAAAAATGTAGATCGAGAGTCCCAATTGTGTTAAATGTGCAACTAGAGAAATGCAGAATATGAGGTACATGCAATGCCTTGTTGTCCAAAATATAATCGAATAAGGCTGAAACTCTCAAGAAACCAGGGCATTGTGAGGAATATGTGTTTTGAGTTTGATTGGTAAACAAGCTGGTAGTTACATTAAAGATTTACTGGAATATAACAAAATATGTCTTGATAGTTTGTATCCGACTTAACCCACTTATACTGATCATTTCATAGATCTTCAAGGTCTTAAATGGACGCTAATGAAAATCATTTCATCTCATCTCATTTCATAAATGAAGCGTATGGCTTACATGTGAGTGCCTTAAATGAAAACTGTGCACATGCTTCGTTCACGAAGAAAAAACTTGTAAAAGAAGCAATCCCTAATCCACTTTCTGTTATCCTTTTAAAAGATTCAATACGCTGTTTGAAGTTGTTCTAATCCATTGTTTACATCTGAATGCCTTAAAAGATTACATACCCTCACATAGAAAGAACTTTTGTCAAAGCAGCAATCTTGAGTCCTCTTTCTGCCCGTTTAAAAGATTCATGACTCTGTTTGAAGTTGTTAAAACTCAGTGAGACACATGATTTGCATGAACCTTTGTATAAAACATAAAGACTTTTTTATTCCAAATTATCAGAGAATCCAACATTTCCAAATTTTTCTCCATATAAATGCAGTCTTGGTTTTTTATTTTCCACTCTGGTGTTTTTGTTTTTGTCCTGATTTGCACTTAGGTCGCATCATACCGGCAAATGAAATGAAATAAGGAGAAAAAACAACCAAATTTTCATTAATTAGAATTTTACTTCATAATATCTTCCTTTGCACCTTTTTAAAAAATTAAAGCACTCTGTCTCAGACTAAAATTTCAATAAATGGATCAAAGGAAAATCAAATTATCCATGTCAGTTGGACTTTGAAAGTACCTAATATTTGAGTTTTACTTTTAAAGTACCTAATAGTGTACGTTGTATAGAACAAAAATGGACCATGACATTTTTTTACTTTCTACGGACACATTGACCTTCTATAATATTGTGAGATTGGATGGGCTTGGCCATGCTCGGGATCAAGTCTGGATGGATATGAAGCCATGGAGCCTGTTAGGGTCCCTATCTTGCTTATAGGCCTTGCCTTTTGCGCCTCCTACTATTTTCATTTCATCAATCATTTAGTCATATGCTCTTTAGGTCCATTAAACACACCATCTGACCCTCTAGGAACCCACTGGATGAATTTGTTAGGTTACAAATTTATCACTTACTTAGTGATAGCCCCTATCCAAAAGACATATGGTTTATTTAAAGGCTACTATCACATCACTCAAACATCATAGATCCATAATTAACTTGCGCTAATGCAAGTACAGCTCTTTAGGTCATTTTACATCTTGCATTCAAGTTCTCAAGTACTTCATCATCTAGACAATAAATTAAAGCAACTGCTTATGGAAGCATATAAAAATTCAAAATTAGGCCCATCTTGTGTAATGTGGCAAGGGTGCCTGCCTCACTCACTAAAAATATCCCTACATCTGTGAATCATCTTTAGCCATTTCACCCAAGATTTGGTGTCACTCGGCTGCAATGGGGAGATCAATGCAAAAATCTTCATCTTAGAGGTGGAAAGTTTCATTATGCCATTTACTTTAAACCCTTTTGCAAGTTTCCGAAGTTGCCAACTCTTCATCAAGCCACCCCTAATCTAATGGTAAGAGTATTAAATGTGCTAGATCGTCTCCTCTTTTTATTAGTTTAGACTCTTAAGAGTGTGTTCAGTTCAGCTTAATACATACACTAAATTTATATTTTCTTTTGTATATTATGGGCTAAACTTAGGGAAGTCTGACCGCAGACTTCCCTATCAAAATTCTCTTTGAAAGAATTTCTACCTACAGACCTTGATGAATCTTAATTATCCAAGTCGCCTCAGAGATCAAATTTCTGCTATTATTGCTACCCTTACATTTTCTTATTCCTATTTTCATAGGGCTGAGTGAAGCTCATTTCCCTCAAATTTATAAGTTTTTATGTTAATTTTTATATTTATATCTCTTCATTTGCAGGTATAGGGTATGCATGTGCGAAAGAATTCTTAAGAGCAGGTGACAATGTGATAATATGCTCAAGATCAGGCATGCCATTTTTCCTTATTTATTCTGCTTGAAAGTAGGTTCTAAGTATGAATTTGTATTTACCTAATTGCATGAAAGTTTCTTTCTCAAAATTTCCCATCATTTTTTGAAAACTGCAAATATTTCAATTTTTGGTGGTCATGATACACGGGAAGGCAGTAAATAGTTTTGCATTGAACAATTTCATGCTTTTTTAAACTTGCTTTGTACCGTTGAAAACCTTTGTGCAAAAAATGGCTTAATTTTGTAGGCACTGAAGTCTATCCTAAGTTGATGTCAGCTGGTATTATGGTAAAGATATAGGTAATGTTAAAGACATATGTGACTTTTTAGGTTCCAGCCTAGCCAGCACACGTACATGGCGTATGCAACCTCCTTGTGAGAATAAGGGAACTCTATACTTTATATATGTATTGCTAACATGCATAGGGCCTAGTGTGTTCCCTACAACTTAGGAAAGTACAGTAAACAATATAACAACAGAACACATTATGACAGCAATGCACAATCATTTATGTATGCAAATAACACTAATAGCTAGCAAACGAATAATGCCTTTCCATTATCAAAAGAGTGAACATACATATGGTTATCAGCAAAGGTTGCACCTTTGCTGATGCCTTTTCAAAATGATAATAGTAATTTAATTAACTTAATAAAATATGTCTTTGGCAGCTTAATCACAACATGGTTATTTGGTGTTGACCATAATAAACCCAAGTTCTCTCTATGCTTCCTACACTATTTCCCCAAAATAATTAGACAAACTCTTGTCTGTCTGCTCCTGGCTCCTCCGGGTGGAAGTACGCTAATCTAAACGTGCTTGTGTGTGAACCACCATAGCTAACTCCTGTGTGCAGAACATAATGTCTCATTCAATTGGTCTTGTAGGAACTCTCTAGTGGGCTACACCTCATGATGTGCTGATTTTGTAGTTCCTTCAGCTGGCTTCTCAGATCCCTGATGCACATGGGAGAGATGTGAACACCGAGATTTTGAGAGAAATGGTCCCACTCCCTCATTTACATGATGGAGATGTGTTACATTGTCAGTAGCTCAGATCCTCAGATGACATCTCAAAATGAAACTGCTCATTACCTACTCCCTCATTTACACAGTGGAGATGTGTTACATTGTCAGTTCCTCAGATGACATAGCAAAGTGAAACTGCTCATTAGGTGAATTTTTCAAATTTTTAAAATCTCAATCAGCAACTCCATATTTTCTTTTTCACAAGCCACTAGTGAATTGTTCAACTCCTCTAACCTCATTTTAAGTCTGCCAAATTGTTTGCACGAGTTGTGGGGATCCTCGGCTGTAATAAGTAGTTCATGCTAATAAGCCACCATTCTATCCACTTTTGCCTTTGCAGCTTCCATTTCTCTTAGAGTTTGTTTTATCTCTTCCATTTGCAATTCCATCTGAATTCTTGCAATGAATTATTTTTCCTTTGCCTTTTTCTGATTAATCAACTTCGACCACAACACTTTAATCATCTTGTTGTACTGACATGCCCCATTGTATAAGAAATGATAATTTTGACATATGTGATTAATGTCTTCATTTTCTGATTGCAGTCGTGGAATAATAGGAATATTCCCTATATTGATGGAGGCATGACTGCTAATTTATTTGTTAATGCCTCACTCATTGTTTCATTGTTGTATATAACTTGGATTGCAAACCTACTTAATCCAAATCAGTTAACCTTGTTTCTCAAAAATACCCTCTTCAAAAACATATTTCAACCTCATGGCTGAAGGTACCACACCATTTAGCGACTGTCATAATGGCTCAGTGTCTTATGTTGGTAGAAATGGTGGTGCATTATATTCATACCATGCCTCTTTGAGCAAAGGTTTTTAAACAAAGGTATATTAATCTCAAAATCGTCAATATTTTCTCATCATTAAGAACTTTACTTGCCACCTCAATTTGTGGTGTACCTTTTAACTCCATATCATCATCCCAACTACTTAAAGTTTTAGCATAATTTTTCCTTTGCTCCGCATTCAATGGATGCTTCAGGACTAGTACAGCCTGAAGTTCTTCAAACATATCATAGTATAGTAGGTTATGGGACTTATTCTTGGTTTTTTATGAGGTCGTGGTTTTGCTACTATTTGGGACCTTGCAAGCTGATTTTTCAGTGGGTAGAGGCAAAGCTTAGGTGTTGCTAACTGTGATGAACTTGTTCTTCTTTGCTTCTTTACCTTAGCTGCCTCCCCTGAAGAGTTAACTCCTTCGGAATGATGCTATAAATATGCATTTTCCTAGATTTCAGGTCAGGCTGTTCACACTGCGTTCGTATAGTAATGCAATTTTATTTATGTTCTTTTGCCTATATACCCGCACACCCTTACGCAGTCCATAGATGGGGAAGTCTCTACTTCCCTTCATGATTAGAGAATATTTCCAATAATATCTACGTCTACAAGGAACAGTGAAACTCATTGGTTGGGCTTTGTTTTTTCGATTTACATGACATGGGGATCAATTCTCTGGTTGATCCCCTAGATCTACTTAACTAAACTAAAAGCAAAAAAATTTAACCATAAACACAAAAAAAAAATGTTCAAGTTATTAAATACTAATCACTACTAAAGATAAACAACGCTATAATTGACATTGGTAACTTCAATTCAAAGAGAGCATTGAAGAATACATATCAATCCATAAATGTTCAATTTCAGCTCTAGCAAGGTTATCCATTTATACATTGATAATGGAGTACATTATGTTTCATACATTGATAAAGTATTACATTCCCATCATAACTCTTAATTCAATAACTCCATCTTAATACATCATCAATACATGGTACCGCATGGTTAACTCCTTATGATGCCAACTACAATGATTTTACAGCGATACAACCATATTTCATTGGTCATAAATATACAAGCTAAAGGTTCTGCTATAAAACAGTAGTCTAACAAGTACCATTAGCCTGATTACAATCCTGCAACAGACTTGAATGGAAGATCAACCAATGATGTTGGAGTCCTAGACAAATGTTGTTGCTTCCAGAATGGAGGAGGAGAGGGAGAGCATCATTGGAGAGCTTTACCACCATCCACAAAGCCCACAGAGTCCCTCACACACCTTCCAAGCTTGGGAGTGGCCCTACCCTTCAACGAGGGTAACATATACAGGGAGTTAGCATAGCAAAAGATAACTTGTGATCACAATGTTTCACATCAAGCATGCGACGCACAATCATGCAAGATATAGACAACATATGTCAAATGAATGAGAAAATATGATACAGAAATAACATGCTTTGGACAAAGGCATACAAGATATACCACCACATAAATTCTATATGCTCAACTCAAATAACTTAGTCCTAGGAATCAATGGTACAATCCAGATTCCACACAATTTCATTCCCATTTGTTCATAAAGATAACATCTATCTCAGGTGATAACGAATTAGTCTCAATCATCTAACACATCATACATCATTTAGCTTATGAGTTCAACATCAGAACAAAGCATGTAATGGTTCCTATGAATCCAAAATATCATTGAGTAGCCCATGGAGAAGGGTGGTCTTAGTTGACATTGATGGGAAGGAGAAAGAGGGGGTGTGGGGGTTATTTCTGCAACATAGACTGCAAAGGGTCCCCCATCTGGGTGATGCTCTTTCCAGCCAGTTACCCCGCATCCCATAGATATTAAACAAAATATGAAGCTAGTCTCACTAGACATATATCATCAATCATAAGATGTATGAATCAAGAAGCATGGCATTGCCAACAACTTGTCATTAAGGCTTGTAAATAAATATTTTCTTACCAATACAAGAATAAAATTGGTCATTCAGAGAATATCAGAACAAATTTCAATTTGTAAAGCAGAACATAAGTATGAAGCTTATATCATGACTTTATAACAATTTAATGTATAGATCAGCAAACTCAGCTTCCTAAGAGAACAACTCTCAAAAGGATGTTTAAGTTTCAAGGCAATGAATCAATACCATAATTAACATAGTACTCAATCCATGTTTTTGAGAACTGATTCAGGGCTGCCAATTTGTTTCTCAAGTTCGACAATCAATAGGGTCATTGATTCAAGCAACTCAGGACTAATAAATACAAATTTACCGTTTTAGACGTTCAAGAGTTTTCTAGGTGATACCACAGTTGCAAAGCCTATATGCTCAAGGTATAAGCTAACTAAAATCCTAGTACCAAGGTTTGAGTTTACCTTAAACACAAAAGTACCGTCAACACTCGTCATTTATTGCGACATTAATATTTAGTTTTTAAAACATTTTCAAATCAACCTATATCTCAAAGGCTTTGACCTTAAGCAAGGTCATTCAACACCCAAATCATAAACCGAAACAACTACATAGTTATCTTAAAGATTGAGGTTTAGTGGTGCAGTAGAGGGATAGGGGGTCCAATGAAGGACGATCTATGCAAGCAGCCAAAGTGAAACACACAAGAAGTTGAAGAAGAAATTGCACAGGGAAGCATATTCCCTTATTGAAATTATTGGCTTTTGCAAAATTTATACCTCTTGGTACAGTTCTAAGTAAGAGCTAGGAAACATCAAAACAATGAGAATGGAGAAGATACATTCAAAGGGATCCACAATTGGATCTTGAATTTTGGCTTACACAGTTGATCTCTCCTTATTGAGATCTTTCTCCCCCCTTTTCCTCTTTTCTTTGCATACCAACTCCCCTTTCTGCCTCTGGAGATACCTCTCCGAATTTTCCCAATGATTTTGGGTTTTTACTCTAATTGTACAACCCATAGTATGCATACTCTTCGAGTGGGCGAGTAATCGCCGAGCATCAACAGAAACGATTATTCACCACTTGAAATCGCCGTGAGTCGAGTAGGCTTGGTGAGTACTGGCACAATACTCGCTGAGGCTCAAGTACCATTCCAAATTCTCTCAGTTTTGGATAAGGTTTTGTAATATTTCTTTGCTGCAAAGTGGCAGAAATAACAAATTTGTGCTCTAAAGGTAGAGAGTACTACTTTCCAGGTTATTTTCACATGCTGCAAGCAAATGAAGAGGCAAGTCATAATACCATAACATATAATTCCTTCAGAAAGTTTCTGAAATATCATCTTAAGCTCTGAATGCAATTATTCAAATATTTTGACTAAATGCTAATTCTGAAGAATGTCAGCCTTAGTCATTAAGGATTGATATTAGACCCTCAATAAAAGGTATCTGCTTCTTTTGGCCCTATTCATGTATTTTGACACTCTTCACATATATTTATTACAGTACTGAATATATCTAAAATAGATTTTCAAGCAGTTTGAGATAATTTGTAAATTTCGCTTTGCTGAAATAATGGAGTAATGAAGTACTGGAGTAATAAATAATGGAGTACCATTTATGGGGCTTGAGTACTAGTAATGGAGTAATAAATTTAAGATTTTTTTAATTTGTTGAATAATGTCGAGTTGCTGTCGAATAATCACCGAGTAAATATTTTGGGGGCTGGGAGAGTACTCTCCAACTACGAGTATGCGAACAATGGTACAACAGATTGGGTGAAACCACTTATTAATGCCAACCAATGATTTTGCAACCATTGGTCAATGTAGGCTAGCGGTTTCGCAACCACCTGCTAATTTAGGCTAGCAGTTTCGCTACTACCCCTACAAATGATGATGATTTTGTCACCATATATGGATCAATTTGAACCCAATATGCTGACTAAAATTGACTTTTCTTTGATCCTTGGTATTTGTAGGAGCTCAAAAGTATTCTAGGAACCCCTGACATGACACTTTTGCATTGCAAGAATTGGGAACACATTGGAAGTTCAACATGACATATTTTTGGTTGATGCAAGATTGCACATCATAGCTGGATGCATTTGCATCAGACACCTTGGTTAAATGAAAAGATCCATGAGCTCCTACTTATGAAGCTTGAGTGAGCTCTTGCGATGATTTGCCATATTGACTAATCTCAGCTTCATTCATCCAAGTGGAGTCTATCGTTGCCGCTTCCACTTGACCAAATACTCTTTGTATTCTCTGCCTTTTGTCCTTTTGATGATTTTGGTATCAATCACCACCTCAATGTTCTCTCTTCGCCTTGTAGCAACTGTTGTCTCCAATATGGAGTTAGAGGAATTGAATTGAAATCATGATGTGATTGTCTCTCATGAAAGGGATACAAACTGGCTACCTTAGAGATGGGTGAGATATCAATCCCATTTGGTAGCTCTATCTTATAGGCATTTTATGAAAACTACTTGAGGTTCTTGCACGGCCCAATCTTTTTCCACTTGAGCTTGTTGTATGTGCCCTTTTGGAAATCTTTCCTTCTTCAAATGCACTAACACCAAATCCCTAATCTGAAATTCCTTATCTATTTGCTTGAGATCAACATGTTACTTGTATCTCATGGTAGTTTGTTCCAACTTTTCCTCCCTTGTTGATGCACTTATTGCATATGCTTTGCATAATCTTCAACTTTAACACTTTTCCCTTTCAAATCATTGATGTCCCACAACTCTACGACACTTCTTGGGTTACATCCATACACTATTTGAAAAGGGTTCATTGTTGTGCTTCTGTTAACTGAAGTGGTGTAAGCAAACTCAACTTGTACCAAGATCAAATCCCATAGTTTGGGATTATCTACTACCAAACATCTCAACAAATTTTCAAATTTTTTGTTTATTGCCTCTGTTTGCCCATCAATTTATTGATGGTATGTTGAATTGAAACTCAAGCTGGTTCCCAACTTATTCCACAAAGTCCTCCATGGTGTCTCTATCCAATACAATGCGATTCATGTGCAACCACATAGAGTTGTGAAACCTCTTCCTTGCACATCTCCTGCACGACTTCACAACTTGATTGACATTTTTGGAAGCCTCTGAAGTATTTTCAGAACTCGCAACTCATCAACATTGAGCTTTCTGAAAAGATATTATAGTCCACCATCAAAGCATACCTTGAAAAGTTATGTGCATTCCAAGTTGGCTCACGCCATCCGATCGGCTCACCTTGGATCGACAACATCACAATCAACATCTCTTGTTTGACACTTCAGTCAATTGACGCACCTTGAGGTAGCATATGATCACAAGAATGTTGATCTTCACATCAACCTGCACGCCATTATTCCAATGTTGGTGACATCTTCTTATGCATTACTTAACTTGATTGGCTCACCCCAAGTTGGCGCAAAGCACTAAGGAAAGATTGTGCATATGTACAATGTCGCGTAACACTCGCAACTTATTCCTTGCACATCTTCTGTGCGACTTCACAACTTGAATGACATTTTTGGAAGCCTTTAGAGTATTTTCAGAACTCGCAACTCATTGTGAAATCTCTTCCTTGCACATCTCCTGTGCGACTTCACAACTTGAATGACATTTTTTTGGAAGCCTTTGGAGTATTTTTAGAACTCACAACTCATCATCACTGAGCTTTCCGAAAAGATATTATAGTCCACCATCGGAGCATACCTAGAAAAGTTATGTGCATTCCAATTTGGTTCACGCCATCCGATTGGCTCACCTTAGATCGACAACATCACAATCAACATCTATTGTTTGACACTTCACTCGATTGATGCACCCTGAGGTAGTGTATGATCACAAGAACATCCACAGTTTGATCTTCACACTAACCTGCACACCATCATTCCAACATTGATGACATCTCCTTATTATGCATTGCTCAGTTTGATTGGCTCACCCCAAGTTGGCGCAAAGCACTAAGGAAAGATTGTGCATATGTACAATGCCACGTATAACACTCACAACTTATTCATCATCACTGAGCTTTTCGAAAAGATATTATAGTCCACCATCGGAGCATACCTAGAAAAGTTATGTGCATTCCAATTTGGCTCACGCCATCCGATTGGCTCACCTTAGATCGACAACATCACAATCAACATCTATTGTTTGACACTTCACTCGATTGATGCACCCTGAGGTAGTGTATGATCACAAGAACATCCACAGGTTGATCTTCACACCAACCTGCACACCATCATTCCAACATTGATGATATCTCCTTATGCATTGCTCAGTTTGATTGGCTCACCCCAAGTTGGCGCAAAGCACTAAGGAAAGATTGTGCATATGTACAAGGCCACATATAACACTCACAACTTATTCAATCTTGCGCAACATCCATTTTGCAGTTCTTGTAGCTTTTACATTTCCATGCAAGCGACTTACAACACTTGTAGCTCCTGCAGTCTTGCAAAAATTTCACAATGCAGTACTCGCAATTCCTCCAGCCTCGTGTCAACTGAGCTCGCAACATTGACAGCTTCTGTAATGCCATGCATCATTGCACACCATTCGTAGTTGCTGCTGTCTTGCACAAATTTCATAATGCAATGCTTGCAACCCTTGTAGCCTCGTGTCAACTCAGCTCGTAGCATTCAAAACTTCTATAATGTTGTGCATCATTATGCACCGTTTGTAGCTCCTGTAATGCCACGTCCCACTTTGCAATCTTGTAGTACTTCCTCATGTGTACATCTTGCTTTTTAATATAACATGTCGTCACAGTTCTATGATGAGACACTGCGATCCATGGCCACTTGTCAGCATCCCACTCCCATGCAGTGCACTAGGTGGCACTCTTTATGTTTGTGCTATATTAGAGCAGTTTTTAGCGTAATGCATGCTGGAAGTTCAATTGCCACATTTGCAAGAAGTCCGACCATCACTCAAGCAGGGAATGAACTGCTTTTGTAATTGTTGTTAGTTGTGACCGATTTCTTCTAGTGAGATATATTGTAATGCATCCAATCGAACTAGCATCACCATCTGACTAGTATCGGCCTTGCACCCAATGTATTATGAGTACTTGCATCCCTTGAGTATCTTGTATCAGTTGGCCATCCCATATGTTAGCATGCTTTGTGTAGCTAACATTTGAATGGTCATCTACTAGTCGAGATAAATCAGTTAGGATGTGTCATCCCCCTTCTTGATCACATGAGCTTGCTCTCCTTGTCTTTTTGGTCACTTGCAACCTAGACAAATCAATAAGGATGTATTCCCTTTTTGATCACATGAGCTTTCTCTCCTAGTCTTATTGTGCATTGTATGCATATGTACTTTTCCCTATTCTTCATTGACTAGAAGTGGCACCAGTCTGCCAATCTTACGTATTGAATGTGTAATGGTTGTTTCTGCATCTTTTTTTCAGATTCCATTGCCTGCTCTACAATTTGCAACTTTGTTTGAATAGATCCATCTAGTTTAAATAGTTGTAGCATTGTCTTCCGCACAACCTCCCAGGCTTAGTGCGGATCATTGTATCAAAACTACGAGTCTGCACGCCACCTTGGTAGTAGTTTTTCATGCTAATTCGATAGATTTGGTGTCAGAGACATGTAGGAATGTGAATAGCCTCCAGTTGGAAACATCGCTTTCAAAATCCTTGGATGAGAACAAGCATCTGCGCAAGGAGATCCAACATCTCACGCGCCAGAATCAGTGGTTGCAAGATGCTCTCTAGTCCAAGGAGAAAGGCTTCACTCTTGTCACATAGTAACTAACAGATCGCATAATCCACGACGTTCATCTTGCTGGGCCTCTCTGCCAAGGTTTCATTCAAGCTGAGGATAAATGTTCTCATGCCATGCAGAATGTACAACAAGAAATTTTTGTCAAGAGGACTTGTATGCCTCACATCCGAGTGCACAGTGTTCCAACTACTTGATCAACTAGCTATTAGTGCACCTCCATGCCTGGTCGAGACCTGCGATGCACAGACAATGATAGATGCAAACTTGGTAGGTCCCTATCATTCCCTGTAGTCTGATTCAACATGCTTGTTTGGCCGATTTGAGAAGCACACCAAAGGATTTGGTTTCACCTTGTTGAAGCAAACGGGCTAGGTAAAATGGTCTAAGGCATCACCAATCCCCTCCAAATGGGGATGAGACCATGTAACATGGGTCTTGGTTACACTGGTTGCAATGCAAGCAGAGAAGGTTTCATACACTTCTCCGCCTAGTCAAGTACGAGTGTTGCTTCAACATTGCATTCTGCATCACACGGTCCTAGTGTTTTAACTTGTGAGCCATGTTCCTTATCCCACCATCTCTTCGAATAAGCTAAAGAAGAAGCTATGTGAGCATCCCAACAACGCTCCATGCACAAGTCACTATTTAAATGGGTGTAAGCCTCGTAGCTGTGCTTTGCATAGAAGCAACCATAGGCACACATGCAAGATTCTTAGTAGCAACCATAGTGCCAAAGATGATGCATGCCTCGACAACAACCTGCACAAGAACATTATGGCTCAACCACGCAAGTTGTAAAGACGTTCTCGATGAAGATGCACAATGCACTCCCCAGTTACATGCAACCATTTCCATCGCAACATTCACACATTTGAGCAGTGTTGGGATCTTCATTCTTATGGTCTTTGTGGAAAAAACAGCCATGCCCAATCTAATTTTTGGTTCTTAGACATTCTTGAGTAAAGAATTGTCCATTTGCTAAAAGTACACTGTGGGTGGATAAGATCGCGTAACTTGGATCTTGGTTACATCGGTTGCAATGCAAGCAGAGAAGGTTTCATACACTTCTCTGCATAGTCAAGCACGAGTGTTGCTTCAACATTGCATTCTGTGTCACACGGTCCTAGTGTTTCAACTTGCGCACCATGATCCTTATCCCTCCATCTCTCCAAGAAAGCTAAAGAAGAAGCTATGTGATCATCCCAACAATGCTCGCTGCACAAGTCACTATTTAAATAGGTGCAAGCTGACAGGCCAGATTTCATACGGAATGCAAATGAAATTCTATTTCACGATTCAAATTGAAAAGGAAGCAAACAATACAATTTAAAGCCAAAATATGACTAATCACTTCACTTATCAAGAAGTCCATTCAACTACCTACGGGACTCGTGAGCTACACACTAGAAGACAAAAGCAAATGTGCAACTACACCTAGGAATTAGGAAATATTATCTACAATAATATTACATCCCCCCCTTAATCCGCAGGGGTTGTTGTCAGACCAAGCATTCCTCTGAACATTTCAAAATTTTCTCGTCCAAGTGCCTTTGTCAAGATGTCTGCAGGTTGCTCTACTGTCGAGCAATGTTGCAACTTGACATTGACATCTTTCACATAGTGCCGAAACAAATGAAATTTGGTATTGACGTGCTTGGTTTGGTCGTGAAAGATTGGATTCATTGCCATCTGAATTGCAGAAGTGTTGTCAACCATGAGAGGTGTTGACGAAACCTATTGCTCCTGCAAATTTGAAATAACCCTTCTGAGCCACAAGATCTCTCTAGTTGCCTTTGAAGCGGCCATATATTCTGCATCTGTTGAAAAAATTGCCGACACTGATTGCTTCTTGGATTTTCAACTGACAACTGTTGTTACCAAATTCATTTGAAAATCCGAGGTGGAATTTCCATCTTCATGATCCCCAGCATAGTCGGAATCTGAATACTTAACCAGTTTGAAGTCTCCTACCCTAGAGTATTTGAGTCCAAAATGTTGTGTGCCTTTGAGATATCTAAGGACCCTTTTCGCTGCTACCTAATGACTCTCCCTGGGTTGTTGCATGAATCTTGAGAGGACACCAACTGCATACGATATATTTGGTCGAGTGGTAGTCACATAAATCAAACTTTCAATGAGTTGTCTATATTTAGTGGCATCAACCAAATCTGTCGAATCTTTAGATGTCAATTTGAGATTCTGTTCCATGGGCGTGCTGAGAGGCTTACAATCTTCCATTCTGAACTTGCTCATAATGTCACCAACGTACTTTTGCTGAGTGATGAAGAAAGACTTTGGTTTATGAATTACTTCAATACCCAAATAGTAATGAAGATAACCCAAATCAGTCATTTCAAAGCTTTTCATCAACTTTGATTTGAATTTTGCAATGTACTGCTCATTGTTCCCTGTGATGAGCAAATCGTCAACATACACCACCACAAATACAACTGTGTTGATGAAAAGAGTTGCATCTTCAAACTCAAAACGTTTGAAGTTCATGTTCATGAGGTGCTGAGCTAGTTTTTCGTACCATGCTCGAGGGGCTTGTTTCAAATCATACAACGATTTTCCCAGTTTGCACACTTTGTGCTCTTGTACCTTTACTGTAAAACTGTCAGGTTATGTCATGTACATAGTTTCCTTGAGGTCTCCATTCAAAAATGCAGTTTTGACATCCATTTGGTGAATTTTCCATTCGTTATGAGTTGCCAGAGCCAACATGGTCCGAATGGTAGTCCATTTTGCTGTAGGTGCAAAGGTTTCATTGTAGTCAATTCCTTTTGAATATACCTCTTTGCGACAAGCCTTGCTTTGTGATTGTCAAGTGAGTCGTTTGCCTTGTATTTGTTGCGATAGACCCACTTGCAGCCAATCTGTTTGCAACCATATGGTGGATCAACCAGATTCCAAGTCCCATTTTTCACCAGTGAATTATACTCATCTATCATTGCTTTTCTCCAAGAGTCAAACTTCTCAGCTTGTTTGAAAGTTGGTGGTTCTGAATCAAACGCAACATCGAGTTTCTCTTGAGAATCATCCAATGTGAGTTTTCCAATCATGTCCGGAATTTCATCAATAGACTTGTCTGGTTGAGAGGAGGTTGCATGTGCACTTCGAGTGCCTATTTTCCCAACTTCATTAGGGCTCACATCTTTCAGTGTTTGAGTGGCCCACTTAGGCATCTTATTCTATGTTGCAGGTGCTTCGGGTTCATCCTCTGAAGTTCCTTCACTGCCTGCCCTCTGTTTTGTTGGCCCCTATTCAATATTTGATGAAGTTTCACTCTCTCCTTCAGGGGGAGTTTCAAGCTCATGTATAGGAGAAAATAGAAAATCAATAGATTCCCAACTGTGTCCCCCACTCATTGTCTGGAACATTCAAATCACTCTCTTTATAGACATCAAACTTTGCATATTTGTCTAATCGACTCAACTATTGATCAATATGCACTTTGTCCTTTGCAGTTTCGCAAAAGACTTCTCTTACGACAAGAAACTTCTTCTTTTTCTCATCGTATAGCCCGAATGCCTTGGAGGAATCAAAATATTCCAAATGGATGCATTTTCGATTCCTGTGGTCCAATTTGTTTCTCTTATCCTTTGGAATCAATGCGTAACAAGTGGATTCAAAAATCCGAAGATGTTGCACTGAAGGGAGATGACAACACCACATCTCATACAGAGTCTTTGATTCAAGAGTTGTTGATGGTGATTTGTTGCGAAGGTATACTGCTGTTTCAGCTGCTTCGGCCTGAAAGTGCAAATTTACCCCTTTGAAATACAACATTGCACGAACCATATTTATCACAGTTCTGTTCATTCTTTCAACTATTCCATTTTGTTGTGGAGTGTGAGGAACTATGAGATGGTGTTTGATCCCGTTTTGCTCAAGATAGGATTCAAACTTCTTTGATGTGAATTCACCACCATTATCCATCTTGAGTGTCTCGATGCAGGTTTGTGCTTCATTTTCAATCATTGTTCGAAACTTTTTGAAATTATCGAAGGCTTCTGATTTCTTTTTCATAAAGTATATCCATGTCATCTTGTTGTAGTGATCAATGAACAACATGAAGTACTTATGACCACCAACGAAGAGGATTGGAAGAGAACACAATTCTGATGAACAAGCTGCAATTTTTTTGTCTGCTTTCCACTGTGACTTAAAAAAATCTTGCGTGTTTAGCCAAGATGCAGGTTTCACACTTCTCATTTGATTTAGCGGACAATGTAGGCATGCCAACAACACCATTCTTTTGCAATACACGAATGCTGTTATAGTGAGTGTGCCCGAATCGAGCATGCCACACAACATGTTTCGAGACATTCTGTCTTCCACAAGATGAGCATAATTCTTTGAATTTGATGGCTCACCCTTCAGTTTGAGTAGTTTCCCTTTCTCATATCTAGCAAGATGACTGCATTGTCACTTTTTCTCTTGATTGTGACATCACCATTATCCAACAAAATGGAATGGCCATGTTTCCTTATGAGCACTAGGGACAACAAGTTCCATTTCAATTGAGGAAGGTAGATAACATTCTCAAGTTTGTAGTCTGGAAGTCTTGGACACTTGAGTCGAATTGTACCTCTTCCTTGTGGTTGCAGACTTGATCTATCTGCGAGGTATATTGAGCCACAACTTTCTTCAATGTACTCCTCAAAGAAGTCTTTTCGGAAAGTCATATGTTGAGTGACGCTAGTATCAAGAACCCAAGCATCAAACCATGAAGAATTGATCGAGACATTGTTTGCTTCATCATCTGTACTGGAAAACACACATTCACTAGTAAATGGGGCTGGGTTTGACTCTTTTGACTTTTTCTTTGAATTTCCCTCTTTCTATTTATGGTATGCTTCAATTTTTTCTCATGGAGTCCTGCATTCATGAGTCTTATGGCTACCTTTTTTGTTACACCATTTACAATAGAGGTTCTATTTATCATTTTGTTACTGATTTTGACCACCATGATTTTCATTTTTGCCACATTTTCCCTTGTACTTGTTATTGCCTTCATTTTTGGAAGATGTGGCCTTGTTTGATGGTTTGGAAGAATTTGTTTTGACATAGCACACACTTTCCCTTGTTGTGGTTTTAGTTTTCCTTCCAAAGGCCTTTTCCCTACCTGCCATCAACATGTGAGTGTTTTCAACTGATTGCTTGCTTGTAGAGACTCCAAATAGGTTGAATAGTTGGGAAGAAGGCTTTTATGAATGCGGTCATGTATATGTCGATTTTGACCTCTGTTGCTTCAACATCATGTTTGTTAGCATGTATCTTTGAAGCTAATCTCATCATATCACCATCTTTCAACTCTAGGTTGAACAGTTTCAACTGTGACTGAATGAATGGGAGTTATATAGATCCTTCAGTTTATGATATGCTTCCCATGTTGTATTGCACCCCTGTATATAACGAAACACATCTCTATCCACTGATGCCCTCATTAGGGCCAAAGTCTTCTGGCTTTTCTACTTCCATGTTTGAATGTCCTTTGCATTCCCTGTTGGTTCAACTAGTTGTTTTGCCCCATCACAAATATCGAACCATAGATTGTTGAAGATGAGTGTGTCCTCTACTTGCCAAGACCATTCTAGCCAACTGTCTTTCCTAGTCAAGGTAGTGCCAACAATGGATTTGATGGAATGCATGGTTTTGAATTTTTGTTTAACCCCAATTGGTTCCTTATCACTCCAAAATGGTCCCTTTTCTATATACACAAAGGTACTGAAAAGTATTCGCTTTGTTATTAACACCAGCTTAAAAAGAAAACCGCATACATCAATATACTCGATTTTTCTTGATTTTTGGATGTATGTTTTCGACATAAATGAATGGGTAAAAGAGTAGCTCTCCTTATTTCTCCTTGAGTTGCATGATTTGGTTGTTTTTGTAGCATTCTCAAGGCAATTAAAAATTGCTCTACAATCCAATTTTTAAAATGCTTCAAACTTGAAAAAGCACTTAAAATTGAAAATTTGCTTTTTGAATTAAAAAAAAGCTTAAAAATTACCTTCTCCTTTTGTTTTATATGTAGATTTGATTCCAATATTGGAATAAATGAAAATTTACGGAAAACTTGAAATCTTCACCTCTGCGTGGCAGTCTTCAAAGAAAATGGGCTCCAAAAATAATTCCAACATAAATGCAAGGAATAGAATGCAAAACTCTTCACAATATTTGTCAAATCTGATGCTCACAAATTCTTCCAAATGCCTTCTAATGATCTCCATGCAACACAACCATAAGGAAGCCACGTCAGAAATTGCATAGCTCAAAAATTGAAACGCCACGCAGAAAACGATATGCCATGCATGTTCGATCCACGTTCACCGCACCAAAACGCCACACAGCGAACTCCACGCAGGATAGGTTGCGACTTAGAAATCACAGGGCGCGGATCGGTGGGTGCCAATGATCTCCACGCAGGGCCAATGACAGGGCAACACATTTAGGGGAATAAAGCTTGTAGGGAAAGAATAGGTCTCAACTGGTAGCAACTAAGACAAAGTTAGAATCAACATAGAATTGCACCAAAATTGGAAGCACGCAGTCCATCAATGTGAAACGCCTTTTTTTTTGGCTGGTATGCTTCACACAGGTCTGTCACGCCTTAGAAACTGAATGAAAGCAAGAATATGCAGCGCAGGTCTGCGAAAATCTCAACAAAATATTAGGCCGTATAGTTATAAATATGGAGAAGATTTTTTTTTTTTCCAATCTTTGATACCAATGACAGGCCGGATTTCATACGGAATGCAAATGAAATTCTATTTCACGATTCAAATTGAAAAGGAAGCAAACAATACAATTTAAAGCCAAAATATGACTAATCACTTCACCTACCAAGAAGTCCATTCAACTACCTATGGGACTTCTGAGCTACACACTAGAAGACAAAAGCAAATGTGCAACTACACCTAGGAATTAGGAAATATTATCTACAATAATATTACATTTAAGCCTCGTAGTTGCGCTTTGCGTAGAAGCAACCATAGGCACACATGTGGGATTCTTAGCAACAACCTATGCAACCGTAGCACCAAAGATGATGCACACCTCGATAACAACCTACACAAGAACACCATGGCTCAACCACGCAAGCCACAGAGACATTCTCGACGAAGATGCACAATGCACTCCCCAATTACATGCAACCATTTCCATCGCAACATTCACGTGTTTGAGTAGTGTTGGGATCTTCATTCTTATGGCCTTTGTGGAAAAAGCAGCCATGCCCAATTTACTTTTTGGTTCTTAGACATTCTTGTGTAAAGAATTGTGCATTCGTTGAAAGTACATTGTAGGTGGATGGACCTTGACAGTTGGGGAAAAGTCTCTTCCTCTCTACAACGGTTTTACAAGCGCAAAGTGTTCCACATCAATAACACACTGTATAACAACACATCACATTATATATCTATGCATACACTTGTATATGCATATAGCACCTTCTTTTGACAGGGCGTTGTGTACCAACACCTCTACGGTTTTGCACAGTCAACAGACCAACTTTGCAACATGTCTTGACGAAATGTAGGAAGCTTCATAGTTTTTTGCAGAGCTAGAGCACAAAGAGTTTCTCAACTTCACTCTTGTATCAAAGTCTTGACATTGGACATCAAACTCATGTTGCATTGCTTGAGACATCATTGATATCAAGTGTTACTCGATTGGTTATTCCCAAACTCAACAACATTGGTATCACCTTGTGTTGTTCTAATTGGCTCACCCCAGAATTTGCGCAACTACAACATTGGATGGACCTTGACAGTTGGGGAGAAGTCTCTTCCTCTCTACAACGGTTTTACAAGCGCAAAGCATTCCACATCAGTAACGCACTGTATAACAACACATCACATTATATATCTATGCATACAATTGTATATGCATATAACACCTTATTTTCACAGGGCGTTGTGTACCAACACCTCTACGGTTCTGCACAGTCAACAGGGCAGCTTTGCAACATGTCTTGAGGAAACGTAGGAAGCTTCATAGTTTTTTGCAGAGCTAAAGCACAAAGAGTTTCTCAACTTCACTCTTGTATCAAAGTCTTGACATTGGATATCAAACTCATGCTGCATTGCTTGAGACATCATTGATATCAAGTGTTACTCGATTGGTTATCCCTAGACTCAACAATACTGGTATCACCTTGTGTTGTTCTAATTGGCTCACCCCAGAATCTGCCCAACTACAACATTGGTACCACACTACACTATTCTGTTTGGTTCACCCCAGAATCTGCGCAACTACAACAGTGGTACCACACTACACTATTCTGTTTGGCTCACCCCAGAATATGTGCTACTACACCATGCTAACAAGATCATTGGTACAACCTTCAACAACTCCAGGTTCAGTTTCCACAACTAACCGAAGATGCAATGGGGACCATTGCTCTTCAAGAAAGGGCAAATGATATGTGAGCAACAGTGCAAAGTTGTGCAACCTCTTCCTTGCACATCTTTTGCACGACTTTAGAGCTTGAATAACATTTTTGGAAGCCTCTGGAGTATTTTCAAAGCAAATGCATCAACACTAAGCTTTAATTGCGTGAAATTCTAGATCGCGAGCTGAACTTTCCGAAAAGGTATCATGATCCACTTTTGGAGCATAACTAGAAAAGTTATGCGATTCGAAGTTGCCTCACACCATTTGATTCGCTGACCCCGGATCAATGTCACAATCAACATTCCTTGTTTGACGCTTCACTTGATTGGCACAACCCAAGGTAGCGCATGATGACAAAGACATCCATAGGTTGATCTTCGCACCAACTTGCTTGCCTTCATTCCAATATTGGCATAACATTGGTGCCATCTCCTTATGCATTGCTCAGCTTGATTGGATTACCGCAAGCTTGCACAAAGCACTAAGGAAAGATTGTGCACATGTACAATATCGCAATGTTTGCTGTCTTGTGCAACATCCACTTCGCAATTCTTGCAGCTTCTGTAGTTGCACGCAAGTGACTCGCAACACTTGCAGCTCCTATAGTTTTGTGCAAATTTCACTATGTAATGTTTGTAGCTCCTATAGCCTCACGTCAACTTAGCCCATAACATTCGCAGCTTCTGTAATGTCATGCATCACCGCATATTGTTCGTAGCTCTTGCAATGCCATGCCCCACTTCATAGTCTCGCAACACTTCCTTGCATGTGCATGTTGGTTTCCAAAATACCACATTATTCTCAATATTGCTCAGAGCCAATGTGATCCGTGTCCACTTGTCAGCATCTCGTTGCCATGCAACATGATCGGTGGCACTCTACACACTTGCGCCATGTCAGAGCACCTATTAGCGTAATGCACACTAGAATTCAACTGCCACATTAGCTGGAAGTCCAACCATCACTCGGCTAGAAGAAGAATTGATTTTTTAACTGTCATCAGTTGTAAATGATTTCTTGTAGTGAGATATTTTGTAATGCATTTGATCAAACTAACATCACCATCAGACTAGTATCGACCTTGCACCAAATGTATTATTTGAATACTTGAATCCTCGAGTATCTTTAGTCGACCATTTTTTTCACGTGTTAACATGCTCCGTGTATCTAACATTTGAATGGTCATCTTCTAGTCAAGACAAATCAGTTAGGATGTGTCATCCCTCTCCCTGATCACAAGGGCTTGCTCTCCTTGTCTTTCTGGTCACTCGCAACCTATACAAATCAGCAAGGATGCATTTCCCATTTGATCACAGGAGCCTGCTCTCCTAGTCTTACTGCACATTGTATGCATATGTACTTTTCCATATGCTTTCATTTGAATAGAAGTGGAGCCATTATGCTAATCTTGAGTGTTGAATGTGTAATGGTTGTTTTTGTATCTATTTCATAGATTCCATTGCATGTTTACAATTTGCAACTCTATTTGAATAAATCTGTCTAGTTTAAATAGTTTTAGTAGGATCATCAAAACATTGATCTTGCTCTATGGAATTTCGTCAAACAGTTGGTAGGTTTACAAAAAAAATACTAATATAGCGTTATGGATTTTTGTCAAATAGTTGGGAAACAGTTAAACTACACTGCTGTAAGAGTAACTTGAACATAAACAAACCTACTCAGTTTAATAATTCAAAAGATTTAATGCCAACATACTGATTTATGGAAATATAGTTCCTCTTACACATAAATGGCGACTTTTAGCTTTCAAAACATGGACAAAATTAATATTCTTTAGAATATAAACCCCTGACATATAAATATAGGTACGCAAATACAAATAGAACAGACAGTGATAGTCGCTCAGATTCAATGAGCAGATATGTGCCTACAATATCTCACGCACAGGTTGGAATAATCTGTATCTCCAATCAGCAACAAACACTAACCTGATCTGTAAGTGGCGCCCTTACTGCTGTCCGTATACTGTCCAGCAAGCTGTCCGTATGCTGTCCGTACCCTGCTGACTAAAACCCCTTGTAAAAAAAATGACCAACTTCCTCGCTAAAATGCTGAGAAAAAATAGACTGCACATGCCAGGAAAAGGACTGCAAACTGTATGCAGTATTTTGTGAATTTTTTTGACTTGCTGCTGCTGAAAATTCCGTCCGTACGGATTTGTGAAAAACCTTCAGAAACCTCTTCAAAAATCCTCCAAAATGCTACAAAAAATTATTAAAAATTGCTTCCTCCAAGGGTTCGATTTTTTTAATGCCAAAATTATGCTTCTCCTTGTCCAAAAATGTTGAAATACTGAAGATTTCTTAGCTGAGAATAAACCACCAAAATTCTCCAATTTAGCACACTTGAATTGGCTGAATACGAATTCCTCCAAGCAACCCTTCAGAGGATCTTTCACCTCCTCAGTTATGCAATCACTTGAGAGGTATTGTTCTCAAAGATTAGACTGAAAATTTGCAGACCACCAGGTTCTACAAATGCCCAAGAAGCCAAAATGAGAAAATAAACTTGGATGCCAAATGAGAGACCCAAAGGGGTCTATTTATTCACTTTTTTTGGAATCTTCCTCTAGAAGCCACTTACTCTTTCTAGAAGTATCCATAATATTCTTATAAAATCTCCTTGCACTTTTTTTAAAATAAAAAGTGCACCTCAATTTAAAAATATAACATTTGGCCCCATATAATAAAAAATATAATGAAAAATCATATCTCCAAAGAGCAAAATAGGCCATCCGATCCCCAAATAAACGCCTAAATGATTCTATCATCACGACATCAGTCTACAAGAGTTCATAATAGACTGATCTCGGCACACTAAACGATGTTAGTCGGAATGGGGACATGACAATCCGCCCTCCCTGAAATTGCTTGTCCCCAAGCAATGGCTGAACAAGAAACCAATCCATCCACCCGGATCCCAAATGTAATCATGAACTATACTGTTGTCAATCAGCGCAGGGTCCTGCAACAACCTTTGAAATATAACCAAGAGGAATCCATGTATGAATCGTGAACCACTGCTCAGCTGGATCCCAACTCCATAACTGCCACAGTCAGGAACCCATGTGACACCAACTCTCAAGATATCAGAACCCAAGTAGTGTGGACAACTCAAACTGCCAACACCGCAAATACCATATACACATTCCACCATGCTATGCGGAAGGCACACTCCAACTCTGCAACAACTTTCAAATGGAACTACGCCAAGTGCGGAGAATCCACACACTATATCTCTGCAGATCACCAGCCACGGTCTCATCACCCAAACTCCTATGCATCGCTGATAATGAAGAGACATCACATGCTAGATAGCAATAACACAAACCAAATCTGCTTGCCATCAACTCCTGCTCTAAGTCATGCACCAACAAGCTGTCAACCCTAGCACCTATCACCATGCCATGTCTATCACAACTCTCATCCCATGGCGTCAAACCATCCCATAACTGATGACAAGCACTTATAGTGTAATGTCGATAAAATGCGCCACTCTCAATCAGTGGCTCAGACTGCAATCCAGAAGAAACTAATTGCAACTGATCACTAACCAAGCCCGAACCAACTACTACCTCCGAAGACACCTCCAAAGGAGTAGTATCACAAACGGGAACCAAACCAACTGCTGGCTCACCAACATCACAACTGATTCCTGATACAACCTCACTAGTCCCTGTGCCATCAGTAGGAGAGACCATCACTATATCACGCTGACTACCATGCTCAATTGCAGCACCCAACTCAACTGAATCTAACTTCAGTGGAAACGAACCAGATAAGCCAATACTAGCATCGAGGATAGATATATGCTCATCTCCACTGTCTCTAATGATCTCGACTATGGACATCCTCGGGTCACCGATACCACACCTTGTGACTGTACGGACTTTGGTAAAGACTGAAGTCGCTCTAACTCCATGGTCACCTCAGCGAAATGAAACTGTGACTCCTCGAAAGTCAACTGTGTACTCTCAAGAATCTCAGAAGTCACCTCGAGCTGCTGAGTAAGCTCACTCACCTTATCTTCTTTGACCAATAATGCATCATATTGTATACTGCCCCACTCCCTAAGATAATCTCTGTCGGCTACCAACCGCATATAATCCTGTCTTAGAATCCGGATAGCCTCCCATAAAGAGTGGATCTCTGTCAAGGAAAAATAACTGCTTCCCTGCTCATCACTAGTAGGAGAACCCCACCCATAAACTGCTAACAACTGATGAGCAACATCGAAATGCTCGTAAGCGATAGCAATGTCTCGCTCACTAACTCTCAGCTGACTAGACACATGAATGTGCTGGCTGGTCGAACTCCTATACTCTACCCCTGGCACATTGTCCAAAGGAGTAACCTCAGAATAGCTATCATCTGTAATACTGCCATCCAAATTCGGCAGACCAACTGTTGAACTCATATCATCAAACGGAGTGACTGAAGCATCCACATAAACCTCCGTATCAAAGGAACCCGTTGAAGAGACTAAGTCCTCAACACTGTCCACAACATCGTCTTGGGTGTCATCTGCAATAATCGGATCCTGGGACTCTTCTATAGACTCTGCCATATCTGAGAGATCATCAACCCATTCCAACATGAATGGTTCACTAGATACTTGAACAATGCCCAACACAGGGGTATAAAAACTAATTCCAGCATCAGACAAGCTGCTGGCATGGATGAGAACTACACCTGGTAAACTACTAATCAAGTCCATGATAGTGCAACATATACTACTACCGAAGAATGATAGATATCTCTGGTCAAAACAATCTCAAGTACCAAGATAAGGATCCCAACTTCCAATCCATGAACGGAAATCAACTGGCAACTCAAGTAAACTCCTCATCTGAGTAATGTGAACAATACCAACTGACTTCACGCACCTGTCTCCTGTACCCACTACAATCTCTGAATCCAGAGTGTGAATGCTAGACATACTCATATCATCATCAACATGTGATCTGACTGTAAAAGAAAGCTGAGTACCTACCACATGCGCTAACTCCTGAACTGAACTCACCTCAAGACAAAGCTCGTCCACATGTCTCTCAGAATCCTGGAGAGCCAACTGAGTACACACCAAGGAATTCCGAGTATCCTCCAGCGCATGAGAAAGCCGGTCAACCTCCTCTTCCTTCTTCTTTAATGCATCTAAATAGATTCTTGCAAGATTAAGGAGATGATTGCGATCTAAAAGTAGGTGTATGTAACTTACCTTCATTGCCTCCATGCCCTCCTTGATCTGCTGTAAGTCGTCACAAGAAGAACCTGTTGTGACTCCTTTCTATCTCTCCTGCAGTTGAATCATCCAAATGTGATTCTCGATCAATCCATGCATTCTATCATGATGAGATAAAGCTGCGACAATATCCTTTCCCCTCGTCTTCAGCTGGCTCGCCAAACCACGGGAAGAACTACTAGCCTCTATCTCATGTGAAGAAGCATCCAACTGTGCCTGATACTCATTTTCTGCAAAGTCCTGAATGCTCACTTTCTGATTAACTGTACTATCCTCAAACATGACAGTATCCTCAAATGTTGTAACTTCATCTGGACCAACTGTACTGGAATCACTATCTGTGTCAATCATGCAATCCGATGTGCTTGTGATATCACCTTCTGATGCAACTGGCTCAACCTGCACAACATCTTTAACCGCTTCTGCGTGTGAAGATGATGCAAATAAATCATTCCCTGAAGATGTGTTAATGTCTCCTTGTACTGGGTCAGCATGTCTGTCAAACTCATCATTCAAGTTTCTGCCTGTCATAGGGAGAGTACTACGATCCTTAGGCCTATCAATCAAACTCTTTAACCACGTACATGCCATAGGTGACAAATTCCTCTCTTTTGTCCAGACATACCATAAATCTTCTGCCAAAAATTTAGAAATTTCATCCTCCTCAAACAAGATTGTGAACATGATAGAGTGCATCGATGCTAATACATCGCTAGAATGAAACTCATCCAAAATATTCCAAAATGTGTTAAACATCCTACGAATGTCACCAATACAACCTACTGACAGCATAATGTTTTCAAATCTACACCTTGCAAATACTTCAAGTAATCTTGCCCTCTTTTTGAAATGAGGGTCCTTGATTTCATCCAACTTTTCGAAGCTTTTCACCATGGCATGAAGTACCTCTCTCATAATCTGATCATCATAAGAATTAAAGCCAGCTATTATCCTCATGATTTCACTAATGCAAGAGAGAGCTGCAAGTCTTACCACCTCATCATGATGTCTCAATAATCGGGGCTTCATCAACGAACCAAATGCTGGAGATAACGCTATTTGCATAGCATAGGAATCTGACTGATCAACTTTGCCTAAATAAATTTCCAACTCCAAAGTTCTTAGAAGGTCCTCTATTCACTGAAATGGACGATCTAATTTCTTTTTTGCATTGTGCATTCTTTCTTCCAAATCCTTGTCTCCTGTTAAAGCCATACTGATAATCGAATTCAATATGAAATAACCCAATCAGGTTGGCAGGAAACCGCTCTGATACCACTGTAATGACCCTCTCTAGTAGGATCATCAAAACATTGATCTTGCTCTATGGAATTTCGTCAAACAGTTGGTAGGTTTACAAAAAAAATACTAATATAGCATTATGGATTTTTGTCAAATAGTTGGCAAACAGTTAAACTGCACTGCTGTAAGAATAAACTGAACATAAACAAACCTACTCAGCTTAATAATTCAAAAGATTTAATGCCAACATACTGATTTATGGAAATATAGTTCCTCTTACACATAAATGGCGACTTTCAGCTTTCAAAACATGGACAGAATTAATATTCTTTAGAATATAAACCCCTGACACATAAATATAGGTACGCAAATACAAATAAAACAGATAGTGATAGTCGCTCAGATTCAATGAGCAGATATGTGCCTACAATATCTCACGCATAGGACAGAATAATCTGTATTTCCAATCAACAACAAACACTAACCTGATCTGTAAGTGGCGCCCTTACTGCTGTCCATACCTGTCCGTACCTGCTGACTAAAACCCCTTGTAAAAAAATGATCAACTTCCTCGCTAAAATGCTGAGAAAAAATAGACTGCACATGCCAGGAAAAGGATTGCAAACTGTATGCAGTATTTTGTGAATTTTTTTGACTTGCTGCTGCTGAAAATCCCGTCCGTACGGATTTGTGAAAAAACCTTCAGAAACCTCTTCAAAAATCCTCCAAAATGCTACAAAAAATTATTAAAAATTGCTTCCTCCAAGGGTTCGATTTTTTTTAATGCCAAAATTATGCTTATCCTTGCCCAAAAATGTTGAAATACTGAAGATTTCTTAGCTGAGAATAAACCACCAAAATTCTCCAATTTAGCACACTTGAATTGGCTGAATACGAATTCCTCCAAGCAACCCTTCAGAGGATCTTTCACCTCCTCAGTTATGCAATCACTTGAGAGGTATCGTTCTCAAGGATTAGACTGAAAATTTGCAGACCACCAGGTTCTACAAATGCCCAAGAAGCCAAAATGAGAAAATAAACTTGAATGCCAAATGAGAGACCCAAAGGGGTCTATTTATTCACTTTTTTTGGAATCTTCCTCTAGAAGCCACTTACTTTTTCTAGAAGTATCCATAATATTCTTATAAAATCTCCTTGCACTTTTTTTTAAAAATAAAAAGTAAATAAAAATATAAAAATGCACCTCAATTTAAAAAATATAATGAAAATCATATCTCCAAGAACAAAATAGGCCATCCGATACCCAAATAAATGCCTAAATGACTCTCTCATCATGACCATCAGTGTACGAGAGTCCATAATAGACTGATCTCGGCACGCAAAACGATGTCAGCCAGAATGGGGACATGACACATCACGCACCATTTTCAAAGCATAGGAAACAAACATGACTCTTCCAAATCCTAACCGGGGACATTCTCCATCAGGGTCCATGCTTCTTCCAAATCCCAAGTGGGGACAAAGTTCTAACTAGGCACATGGTCCATCCCTCCTTCCAATGATAAGGTTTGGCCAGTCCTCCACCTTATATTTCAATCCAAGATCAATGGTGCTTAATCATTCAAGAAGTCTATAGATAGAGGGCTTCACCCTCCATTCAAAGAGGGAACTTCCAGTTGACAACGAAGTATTGTCCAAGTCTTCACATAAAGCTTCAAATCATCCTCATCATCCGTCATTCGAACATCAATAGCGCAAGGGGAGAGGTTGTTAGATTTTCCACGTGTCTTGCATATGCCTTTGCAACTACATCCAAGCACATCATAATTTCGGCAAGGAGTTTGTGAGAAAGGTATAACAATTGTATTTGGTTGCTTGTTCATTCGCTTTCTTAGTCTTGCTCAATCCGAGGGCATATGCTTTTAGGTTAGTGGTAGGATTTGAAATTTGATTTTTGATTTCTACTAACGAAACTAGCCTTTGTACTTGTGTGTTACGTTTAGAACGCTTGGTAGGACTAGCACCCCACAATCATCATTGAGGACATTCATCATCATTCTAGCCGAAATTTAGTGCAAAATTTGAGCTTATTTCTCCTATTTTTCTTTAACTTTGTCAAAATTTCATGTAAATTAGCAGAAACATTCCCTATAACAATGATGTCGTGATTGGAAATGGTGAAAGTGCTTTTTGTCTATTTGTTCTGATTGACAAAATCGCAAAACAGGGTCAATATTGCCTAAACGGCAAAATCACTCTGCTAAGTGGTGGAATCACCCTACATAGTGGCGGAATTGCAAAGGGTAGTAGCGAAATTGCTATTGGTATTGGCGATATTGTGATTTTTTGCTTTTTGTTTGCTAGTTTTTGATAGTAGCGAAAACATGGTTTATAGTAGCGGGTTTGCTAACCTTAATAGTGGAAACACAGTTTTCTGTTTTTTGCGTCTTACAAAACAACAAAATTTCCCTGCTTAACAATGGAATTGCTCTGCAGAATGACATAATCGCTCTGCAGAATGATAAAAATGTAGACAAAGACATAAATCATAAACTTTTGAGACCTCATTCACTTGTCAAAGATCACATTTGAGACTACTAACTTTTTTATTGCAGATTTCCGCTTGTCCAAGACATGGTTATTCAATTGAACATCTCACAAACATTTATTTTGGTGTATTTAAAAGGAACAAACACTTAGATCTGGTTTTTCAAACGAACTTGTTTGAGTTTGCTTTTGTGTTTTTGTCTTTGTTTGCGGTAGCTTGATGTGTGTATGCTCTTCCTTTGCTTGATTTTGGGATCTTGGGTGATTGAAAACACTTAAGTTATCTTTTCTCCCTTTCCAAAGAGATGCTACGTATGCTTTCCTCTTGCCCTTCGTGAGACCCTGAGTATCAGAAATAACTTATCTTCCTTTTTTCTTTTTAGCTACACAAGTTCGACCTTGATCAGCAACCGCGAGTCCTTAGAGCACGGCCACTGGGATTTCATCCTCCAACTTATGTACCAACTCGTGTTCCGACGGGGTATATAAATTGAGAGGAGTTGTCAACATTAGCCAAGTAGTTGTGTGTTTTAAGTAGAGCCGTGAAAGTAAGGAGTTTTTCTCAGACAACGTTCTAAAGACAAGACTCTCAAGGAACAATTTTCAGCAACACTGTACTGAGATCTTACGATTGAAGTGGCCACGAAGGGACTAAATCCTCCCACAAAGTCCGCCATTGTCCTCTTCCACAGACTTGGGCCCCAAAGTACTGTAAGGCATATAGGGGATGCACCTAGATAAACCTGTTTATGCTTAGCTTAAGACCTTTGGCCGCAAACGACACCCAGTGTAGGGAAAACATTCACGAAGATTAATCATCACATACAAACACTTAGTGAGGGTTGGAATTTTATTTATTCACCGCTTTGCACGAATAGATCAATGGACTAGTGGTCATGTTGCACACCCATTTATTACTAAGCACAAGGCTTGTACTTGTGTCCATGTTTGTTTGTTTTCAGTACCCATATTGTGTGTTATCCCATACCCCTCAAACAAGTCTAAATTTCCTAAGTCCAACCTTGTCACGTCCAATTATAATGTTACATGCTAAGGTGTTATTTTTTCGAAATCAAGAGTCATTCTATTAACATTACGCGGACCACATATATTGCCACACTATCCAATTTGAACCATGTCTGAAACCCAATCAGGGCTACTTTGAACAATATCCAATTCCAAATCAATTATTCAAATCTAGTTCACCTTTTCCAAATCAAGTCAAAGTCAAACTTTTTCAAAGTCAACTTTTGAAGTCAAATCAAGTAAGAGTTATACTTGGATCAAGTCAAAGTCAAACTTTTCAAAGTCAATTTTCTCAATCCAAGTTAAGATCAAAGGTCAAACTTGATTCAAAACCTAAATCAAAAGTCAAACATAAGTTAAACGTCTACCTTTGACCAACTTCAAATCAAGATTGATTCAAGACAAAGGCAAGTCCCAAATCAAATCAAAAGACGTTAAAACATGCAAGGCATGCGTAAACGTCCAAGTGTGTTCTAAAAAATCAAACGTTTCCAACTAAGCATCCTAAAAGTCAAGAATCTGAAAAACTTGTTCAAAATTGAAAAGGCAAATCAAGATCAAATGCTAAAAGCATCCTATTTTTGAAAAGCGCCTAAATTGAAAGTAAAAGTTAACACAAATTTGATTCTTAAATCCAAAAGTTAACCCAAATTGAATTGAACAAAGTATAACACAAATCTTTATCCAAACTTGACATCACATTGCCATCCGTTCAACAACTAATCCAATCTTCAAAAATGAAGATAGTAAACACGCCTAAATACACTAGAAGTGGGGCTTCTTACAACCCTATGTTTGATGATGATTGGAGTTATAATCCACTTATCCAAAATGTTGAAGATCAAACAGATAGTGGGGTAGATCAGCAAGAATATGAAACCGAACCTCCCCAACCAAGGCGAAGAGTGGAATCAACTATTGAGCAAACTCATCTCCGAAGAGCCCCATTCAAACAAGAACTCTTTGAACATCAGAATGATGTCCTTTTGCGATTACTAGAACTAGAGGCCAAATTTCCTGTCGAGTCTCCGATAGAAAATTTACAAACGCTTGTTCGCCCACATGACAAAGCGGTTCAAGGCTACCAACAAGACAAGGCCACTTCTAGCCAAGCCCAAAATCAGGATCACACCAATATTGACAAACTTGAGTCGTCTAACAAAGGGAAAGAAGTTTGTGTAGAGCCACAACCACCTGATACCAACCAAGTAGTGATTGAGCAATTGCAAAATGTGACCCAAATGCTTGCAACTTTGGTCTGTACCTTGCATTCCACTCAATTCAATCAGCAACAAGTCATGTCCAATCAACAAAAACTACAAATCCTGTTTGGCCAGCAAAACCCGTTTGGTTAACAAATCCCCACCAAACCTAGTTGCAGGGTATTATCCTGAAAGATCCCTGATGGATCCCTTCGGCTGATCTGCTGTAATTTTGTATTTTTAAATTGGGTTTTCCTGTTTATGAATGTTTTCTTTCCGTAATAGACGGAAGTTGCAGAAGGGTTTGATTGTTTTTGTGTTTTGATGATTTTGCAGCAAGTAAATAATGAAGTACAAGAACATAAATAACTTCTGAAATTAAAAACCAAGTACAGCCAAGAACAAATTGCTTATGGGCAGAATTCTGGATATTAAATCAAATAAGGAACCGGTTACATATTTTCAATAATTCAGGTAGATTACAATTGCAAATAGACCCAACCTGAAATGGTGAAGGGGAGTTACACACCAGAAGAAGGCTGCGGCAAGACTCCAACCTTGATTATGCGCTGCTGTGGAAAAGAGGCTGGCTGCCAGGTACAGCCGTATTGCTGCAAGGGCTGCCAGGTACAGCCGTACTATTGCAAACCCCTCACACTCTGAAATAACCCTTGTATGTCTACTGAACTCTGTCACCAATCCCAACGCCTACGAGAAGAACACTGAGCAATCCCCAGATGAAACTGAACAAACAACAATCCATTGAATTGGGGGCTACGTCCCAAACAGGGAAGCACTGGGGTTTGGCGTCCCAAATGCTAGAAGCTCCTCTAGAGCCAAAGCGCAAATCCAAAATATAATATGTCAAGAATGAATCATAATCTTCTTTTGACCTCCTTATAACCCCTTCCAATAAGTTTGAACCATAAAAGTAAACCCATATGGCGTTAAGTCATAACATGTTATATTTCCCTTTTTAAGTGGTCAAGTACATAGATTGACCCTTTTTTCACATAAAGAGAGATCCGTCCTCCGAAAGGATCTGAGTCAAGAGAGAAATATTTAGAAAAGTCCAAGACCTTTCTAACGAGCTATTACACCATGGGATACGCATCTAGATGAGGCCAAAAACCCCTTATTACTCCAAAATGGCTATAAACTTAGGCTTATTTAATTAAAAGACGAAAACTTAGGATATATAAAAAATATAACCCAAGTAGCAACAAAATGTACCAATGACTCCAGAAACCAGAAAGTCACCCTGCCACCTGTCTGTGACTGAAGTCGGAAATCAAGGATTCACTGGCAGTCTCATCCCTAAAATCTAGGGATGCTCTTAGAAACTAGGAAACAAACCCAAATCCTCTGAAACTGAACTCAAGGAATGATCTTATGGAGACCCACCCTTGGGTATGATCATATCCTCCTAAAAAGTAGGGGTAACCCCCATAATTTTAGGAACTGCCTCCTAAAAAATAGAAATGTCTCCAAACTAATTAGCGACGGCTAGAACACCAAGTCCCTAACACTGTATAGCCATACTGGGTCTCTATCCAACAATGTCAACCTACAAGACCCCATAATAAGTTGACTCACATGTCTCTGCTAGACCAAGTTAAAAAGGGGACATGACAGTCCTCCCCTCTCGGAGATGCTTGCCCACAAGCAACTGTAACAACGCTGGATGTTGTAAAATGCTCTCACCCTCCCAAGTGGCATCCTCTATGGGAAGATCTCTTCAACGTACCAAATACTCTCGAAACACCCTGCTTCCAGGATCCCATATCATTCTCAGAAATTTGCAAACTCTACTATCTAAAACACTATGCTGCAATATATTTGTGAATAAATCCTCCTTATTTCTCCTAGAGAGTAGTGCGATAATTCTCAATATGTAATTAACAAACTCACCATCACATACTTTAGTCTTCGCAGAAGACCGCTGCGCTACTCTGATTATCATGCTCTCCAAATCCCCATAAGGATGATGACTCATAATTGGGAGTGAAAATGTTATGTTACATATAGAATTATTTACCTCATCATTCATAAAATGAGCCTCAATCCTGCGATACGACACCTCCTTAGGTCCACCATCTAACGCTGCCCTCAAGATAGTCTTCTTTCCCCCAGAAAGGAACTCTAACTGCATACGGTGGTGATCAATAATGTAATGCCCAATACCCTGTAACCACTACATGCCCAAGACCACATCATAATCCTCTAAGGGAAGCACATAAAAATCATCGGTCAGAGTATAATCCCCTATCTGAATACTAAGCTGTGAAATCCGTTTGGTACAACCCAAAACTGCACCATCTGCCACCTTTACTCCAAAACCGCCAAACTCCTCATACTGTAATCCACGCCTTTCCACTAACTTCTTGTCAATAAAGTTATGCGTAGCACCTGTGTCTCCCAAGCTCACGACCCACTTGCCCTTAAGTGTACCTTTCAACCGAAAGGCATGAAAGTTAGGATAACTGGAGAGGGTAGCCATACTTACTTTCGCTGATGCCATGGGCTCAGGGGTAACTAACTCCAACTGTGTCTATACCTGCTCAACATCCTCCATGCTATCTTCAATATCAATGTCGGGTACCTCCTCATCCCCTAACTCAAATGTCACCTCAATCAAATAAACCTTTCTTTTACCCATACAGCGGTGTTCGGGTTCCCAAGGTTCTTTGCAGGAAACGCATAACTTTTTCCTTCTCAATTCGTTCTTCGTCTCCTGATTCATCCAAGGGGTTATAGAAGATGACCCTTCTTTATTTTGTGGCGTGTTGGCCTTTTGTGCAGGCCGAGAGTCTCTGAATGGTTTCTTATCTCTCTGATAAGAAGTGGGAACAGTATCTAGTCTCAATGTCACATCAATGGCCTCCTTAAGAGTGGCTGGTTGGAAAGCACGTACCAGACCCTTAAGTCTATCCTCTAATCCCTCAATGAATAACATCACACTCCGCCTCTGAGGCATGTCAGGAACCATAACTGCAATATGCTGAAACTCATTAATATAAGCTTCTGCGTGACCAGTCTACCTAAGATGGGCCAACTCTCTATAGTAGAGCTCTGTGTCCTTACGATCAAACCGTGTAATGAGTTGCTCAATGAACTCGGCATAGGAACGTACTAAGGTGTGATCCTGGGTGACCAATCCATGGTGCCACCAATCATATGCAATTCCCTCTAAATGCAACAGAACAAACTGAATAGCCTCACGCTTAGGCATGGGCCGCAAGGATAGATATATGTCCAGCTTGTGCACCCAAGCTTGTGCACTCGTATCACCCAAGCCATCATATGTAGCCAATGTGATCTTCCCAGTAGCTCGATTGAGGTCATAGTTCTGTTGCTGGGGTGGTCTATGACCACGATCTCCTCTGAATCTAGCTGTATTTCTATGCTGCACACAATATTGGGGAAGAGGGAAAACATCCCTAACCTCTGGGGGTAAAGCTCTCCACTCCGCTGTGGCTGCCGAAACGGACTCCTGGAACCCAATCTTTGTGGCTCCACCTGTGCTCGCTGTTCCCCTGGTACAAACTGCGGAAGCAATGGTCTATTTGGAGTAGGTGTATGATGGCAATTCCCCCTGGAGGAATGAAGGGAGCTCCCAACTGAAGAATGGGATTGATGGCTATGCTGACTATCTGCTACTGAAACTGATCTACTCCGCCTGCCTCTATGTCTATCCATCTCCAACCACTCCAAGGTATCCTGTAATCGGTCTAAACCCTGAACAATCCTGGGCTGAGTAGTGATGAGAGTCCTCATCATCTCTCTTTCTACCTCATCCTGATTTCTCCGAGCATCCACCTGTTCTTCTGCCATAATAGGTTCTTGTTCTGCTCCAAACTCCCGCTCGTACTGAGCTCTTCTGCGTGTATAATATCTATTTATATCAGCTCTTCCCGGATGCATAGAAAACAATTCTCTGAACCCCACACGCTGGCAGGTCAAAGGCTTTGATACCACTGAAAGATCCTTGATGGATCCCTTCCGCTGATCTGCTGTAATTTTGTATTTTTAAATTGGGTATTCCTGTTTATGAATGTTTTTTTTCCGTAATAGACGGAAGTTGCAGAAGGGATTGATTGTTTTTGTGTTTTGATGATTTTGCAGCAAGTAAATAATGAAGTACAAGAACATAAATAACTTCTGAAATTAAAAACCAAGTACAGCCAAGAACAAATTGCTTATGGGCAGAATTCTGGATATTAAATCAAATAAGGAACCGGTTACAAATTTTCAATAATTCAGGGAGATTACAATTGCAAATAGACCCAACCTGAAACGCTGAAGGGGAGTTACACACCAGAAGAAGGCCGCGGCAAGACTCCAACCTTGATTATGCGCTGCTGTGGAAAAGAGGCTGGCTGCCAAGTAAAGCCGTATTGCTGCAAGGGCTGCCAGGTACAGCCGTACTATTGCAAACCCCACTTTGAAATAACCCTTGTATGTCTGCTGAACTCTGTCACCAATCCCAGTGCCTATCAGAAGAACACTGAGCAATCTCCAGATGAAACTGAACAAACAACAATCCACTGAATTGGGGGCTACGTCCGAAACAGGCAAACACTGGGATTTGGCGTCCCAAATGCTAGAAGCTCCTCCAGAGCCAAAGCGCAAATCCAAAATATAATATGTCAAGAATGAATCATAATCTTCTTTTGACCTCCTTATAACCCCTTCCAATAAGTTCGATCCCTAAAAGTAAACCCATATGGCGTTAAGTCATAACATGTTATATTTCCCTTTTTAAGTGGTCAAATACATAGAAATTGACCCTTTTTTCACATAAAGAGAGATCCGTCCTCCGAAAGGATCTGAGTCAAGAGAGAAATATTTAGAAAAGTCCAAGACCTTTCCAACGAGCTATTACACCATGGGATACGCATCCAGATGAGGCCAGAAACCCCTTATTACTCCAAAATGGCTATAAACTTAGGTTTATTTAATTAAAAGACGGAAACTTAGGAAATATTAAAAATATAACCCAAGTAGCAACAAAATGTACCAATGACTCCAGAAACCAGAAAGTCACCCTGCCACCTGTCTGTGACTGAAGTCGGAAATCAAGGATTCACTGGCAGTCTCATCCCTAAAATCTAGGGATGCTCTTAGAAAGTAGGAAACAAACCCAAATCCTCTGAAACTGAACTCAAGGAATGATCTCATGGAGACCCACCCTTGGATATGATCATATCCTCCTAAAAAGTAGGGGTAACCCCCATAATTTTAGGAACTGCCTCCTAAAAAATAGGAACGTCTCCAAACTAATCAGCGACGGCCAGAACACCAAGTCCCCAACACTGTATAGCCATACTGGGTCTCTATCCAACAATGTCAACCTACAAGACCCCATAATAAGCTGACTCACATGTCTCTGCTAGACCAAGCTAAAAAGGGGACATGACATATCCCCTCAAAATCGGGTTCTAATACCCCTATACAGTCTAATCCACCTTTCCGATGCCTACAACATGCATCACTTTCATCCCAAGGCCCACTTTTCTCTCAAGAGTGGTAAGAAATGAAGGATGCTATTCAAGGATTACAAATGGGAAACCAAAGTAAAAAAATCGTGTTTGAAGAGATATCTACTTACCCATTTGATTCCAGTATTCTGCAAGTCACTTTCTCACCTCATTTTGAGGCTCCAAAATTTGATAAATACAAAGAAAAAGGGGACCCAAGAAGTGGCATATAATTGCATCTATTTGCTTCGCCTATTTCCCCTCAGTTTGAGCAGCCAAGCATTGGAATGGTTCATTTGCTTGCCCAAAGGATCAATTACAACATTTGACTATTTGTCTAAGCGGTTTGTCAAGCATGTCCTCTTATAACCTAGAGCATGAATTGACCATGGTTGACCTTTGTAATACAAAGCAGTGAAGTGGGGAAAGCTTTGCAACATGTTTACATAGATGGAGAGTTTTACATAGATGGAGAGGTCTGGGCAGCAAGTCCCCCCATTCTCTCCCTGAAAAACAACTAGCAAACACTTTTTCAGCCAATTTAAATGCAGAAATGGCTTTTCATTTATGATTGCATTATGCTAATACCTTTGATGAGATTATTGAGAAAGGTGTGCAGATCGAAAAGGCCTTGATTGAAAGAGGGCTAATCAAAATCTATTCTCAAAACTAAGCTCAAGCAAGTACCTCATCTGAAAAACCCAAGGTGTTTAACAAGAACCAAAATGCAGTAGGTGATGGCGTAATTGAGGCAAGGCATGTGCAAACAGTTCAACTACTACCTGTCCAAAAAGATCCATCCACAACCAATCACACTCCAAAGACCACCACCTAGAACACAGTATCAACGAAGAACATTCACCTCTTTTGGTGAAGCTATAGAAGCTGTGTTCCAAAAAGCTATTGGAAGAAAATATGGTTGTGTGGCCTATTACCAAACCTTTCGAGAAAGGTCAACCAAAGCGCACTTGGTACAAAATGAGAATTTTTATTATCACTGCATCTTAGGTCACACTACACACAGGGGTATGCAACTTAAACATTATGTACAGGACTTGCTCGAGCAGGGAGAAATTGAGCTTGACAATGGTGTCTTGTCTCTCAAATCAGAATATGAGCATTTTTAAAGACCCATTTCTAAGGCTTAATCAGATCAATAATCAGGCCAATAAGAACAATCCTCAACAATATCAACACAATTTGAGTGATCATCAACATCAACAAGATCCCAATCAAGGTCAACATTCCTAAACCAACCACATGGATTATTGTAACACCCGACATAATTATGATGATGTTGTGGGTTGCGTCACTGATAATCAAGTGGCCACTATCAAGATTAATCTCCTTCGTTTGTCTAACATGAATCAGTGTGCTAAACTCATTATCCAAGGACCTTCCATCCTGAACAATATCAGCAGAATTTGAGTGATCATCAACATCAACAACAAGATCCCAATCAAGGTCAACATTCCCGAACCAACCACATGGATTATTGTAACAGCCAATATAATTATGATGATGTTGTGGGTTGCGTCACTGATAATCACATGGCCACAATCAAGATTAATCTCCTTTGTTTGTCTAACATGAATCATCGTGCTAAACTCATTATCCAAGGACCTTCCCTATTAACCCTCCTCAAACTCGAGACAGTGCTGTTACTACTCGACGCCCAAAGGTTACAATTCAAGTTCCTTTTACATCCAACAATAATCAAACCCAAGGCTCTTCGCCTTCCAAATCCAAACCATCCACTTCATCCACTAAGAAGCCATATTGCCTTCTTGAACAGTTGGATAAAATTCTAGCGCAGATATCCATTTTAGATCTCGTGCTAACGTCTGAAGTTCAGAAGGACATCTTGTATAAGTTTCTTCAGCAGTCCAAAGTCCCCAATGATATTGATCCATCACCAGTTCCAAGCACTCGTCGAACATTTGTCTTTAGGGCAAAATATTACTTTTGACCAAAGCAACATGTCACCATCCGGTCCTTCGCACAATAATCCCCATTACATTTTGGCAATCATTGCCCAACATAAAATCAAGAGTGTGCTCACAGACAATGGCTCAGGATTGAATATTGCTACACTCAAATTGGCCAAGCACCTGGGATATTCACCAACAGATTTGCAGGCTGATATCATCACAATCAAAGGGCATGACAATGTAGAATGAGAATCAGTTGGGACCATCAGTTTACCCATCCTTTTTAGGCTTGTAACCCATAACACGCTTTGTCATGTCATTGACCTAGAACTATTGTATAATCTACTCCTTAGGCGTTCGTGGATCCATGATATGCATGCAGTTGTGTCCACATTATATTAGTGTCTCAAGTTCCCACATTCAGGTATGAAGGTTACCATTCCAGGAGATCTACAACCTTACCAATATTGCAAGAACCTGGATGTTGAAATTGGTACCAATTATTGTCCTAGTATAGAGTGTGTACCCAAAAAGCTAAGTCACAAGTTTCGAGTTTGAGTTTGACAAGGATAAAATTCAGTTCAAGTTTGCCAATGGATAAAGTTAAAAAAAAATCGCCATTAAGTTCGAACCATAGAAAAACATAAAAATAAAATAAAAACAAGTCAAATCAAAATATTAAGATATCATCACCAACATATTTGTAGGTAGATATCATCACAATCAAAGGGCATGACAATGTAGAATGAGAAGCAGTTGGCACCATAAGTTTACCCGTCCTTTTTAGCCATGTCACCCATAACACGCTTTGTCATGTCACCCATAACATGCTTTGTCATGTCATTAACCTAGAACTATTGTATAATCTACTTCTTAGGCGTCCGTGGATCCATGATATGTGTGCAGTTCTGTCCACATTATATTAGTGTCTCAAGTTTCCACATTCAAGCATGAAGGTTACCATTCCAGGGGATCTACAACCTTACCAATATTGCAAGAACTTGGATGTTGAAATTGGTACCAATTATTGTCCAAGTATAGAGCGTGTACCGAAAAAGCTAAGTCACAAGGTTCAAGTTTGAGTTTGACGAGGATAAAATTCAGTTCAAGTTTGCCAATGGATAAAGTTTCAAAAAAAAATCGCCATTAAGTTCGAACCATAGAAAAACATTAAAAAAAATAAAAACAAGTCAAATCAAAATATTAAGATACTTTTTGAAAAACCAAATGTCTCAAAATAAAAAATAAACTAATTAACAACGAATTTAATAAATAAAATGAATTAAAAACAAAATAATAAAATAAACAAAAATAAAATAAAATAAAATATCATATAAAATGAAATAAAACAAATTAAAAAAAACCTAAAATTTCATTAACTCTAATGTTTATTATAAATTTAGAAAACAAAGTATAAAAAAAACAAAACCTAACTCAACGCTTCTGATTAGTTCCACTCGGCGCTTGGCAGGGCTCGTCCACCGTAGCTCTCTCCCACAACAGTCCACCTCGACTCTCTTGCCGAGCAGTACTCCAGACGTAGTAGCTTGCACGCAATAGTCCAGACTCCACACAACACTCCCGACGGCAGCAATGAACAGGTTTTCCACGACTTAAAATCAAAAAACCCTTTTAATAGACCTGAAATGGCGAATTTGTTGTGATGGATTTGAAGGAGAATGGTGTTATTTAATAGTCGCGTTTTTGATTTATTCCTGCGCATAGTATTTTTCCTGTCCGTGGTTTTTAGGAACTGCTTAGCTTGTGCATTAAATGTGTCGAACAGGGTGAATTTGATCAAAATTTCGGTTAGTGGCATTAAATTCAGCGAACTTCGATTTTTTACCTAGAAGTTCGTCCAACCTTGTGACTTAGCTAAAAAGGATAAAAATGTGGTACCTGAGTCTCCTACATCATCCTACATTTATCTCGATAGTCGTGTGCCCTCATCTGAAAGCATCATCTCATTTCGTAGTCAAAGACAGGTTGTGGAGAGTACTTAATCAATGATGCTTTTCATATTGTTAAACTCCCCAAGTCACCTAATTCGATGGCAGGTCCAAGATGGAGTGGCATAGAAAAGTTGATATTTATCAAGTGGGTCCTCTACCTTTTGCTAAAAATGGTCTTTTGGATCGTGAACAAGTTAGCAATTCGGGGGATTCCTCGTTATATAACAACAAATGTGCTTCATGTTATGAGAATAACAAATACCCTATCCCCAATAAAATTATGGAACATTTTGGTTATAGAGGCAAAGGATTGGGGGCAAATCGGTATTGCATTCTAGAACCCATACCCCCTAGCAAACAAAGAGGAACTCGAGGTGTTGGATACAAACCCCCTAGGGGTGACCCCGCAGATCTTAAAAGTGATGACACTGTGACATCTAATTACGATTGTCTTGACAACAATGCAGGGTCCTATTATAGCTTATACAATGAGTTTGCTGATACAAACCTCTTTAACACTAATGTTGTCCTTACTATTCACCTTGACCTTCATTATCTCAAACTCATCCATTGGGACCAACAAGGTTGCATACCATTGGGCGAATTCCAAAACGACGAGGCTATTTCAAATTTTTTGGGGCTTACAGATGGTTTTCCGCTTGGGGACCATAAATGGGGATTTGAGATTAATTTTGACCCTGCTACCTACTTTGGAGAGCGGGTGGATTTCCTCGGTAAAAAATTAAAGAATATAAAAAATTAATGTCCTCTAGCAAAAACCTCTCTGAGGCGCTATTGGACAATGGCAAAATTAAAAATAAAGATGTGTTCATTGGTGAAAACCTTTTTAAGGTGCCAATGGACAGGGAAGTCCGCTCTCTTTACAAGGAAGCACAAAGTCCTAGAAGTCCATGCATCATCTTCAACACAGATAGTAGTGATGAGGAGCAATGCACATTTGAACAATTGGAACAAGAATTTCCGTAGACATTCCAAGATTGGCCATTGCCTGAAATGAATGATTCTGATTCTTTTTATATGGGCAGGGCCACATTTAGATGAAGATTCTCAGTTCCCTTCGGTACCTACTTTGTTAGAGGATGGTTCCATGTTGGTTGTGGAAGACACCATTGATTTCAACATAAGTACTGAGGACAATCCATGAATCATCAAGCTCGGTATCTTGCTCATTGAAGAAAAACACAAGCTAATTATTGTTATCCTCAAAGAATTTATTGATATCTTTGCATGGTCCTATTCTAACATGCTTCGATTAGAGCCTTCACTAGTCGTCCATCATCTTGTAGTGCATCCTAATACAAAACCCATCAAGCAAAAATTGCGAAGATGCACATGCGTATTGCCATTTTGGTAAAAAAGGAACTCAAAAAACTCTTGGAAGCCAGGGTCATAAGACCTTTTGATTATTCAAAATGGAATTCCAACATCGTCCCCATCAGCAATAAACCTGAAGGCATTCATCACCCCTAGAAATTGGATTCATTTGGCATGCCCAGTTTGACTAGCACCCCAAAGTCAGCTTTGCAACCTTTTTACAGAGATGGAGCTTTTCGGACAGGGGGTGGTTCAATTGTGAACACAGCATCAACGAAGAACATTCACCTCTCTTGGTGAACCTATAGAAGCTGTGTTCCAAAAGCTATTGGCGAAAAATATGGTTGTGGCCTATTACCCAACTTTTCAAGGAATGTCAACCAAAGCCCACCTGGTACAGAGACAGTGAGTATTATGATTATCACCCATCAAAGGTCACGCTACACAGGTGTATGCAACTTAAACATTATGTACAAGACTTGCTTGAGGAGGGAGAAATTGCGCTTGACAATGGTGCCTTGTCCTCCAATCAGAATATGGGCATCTTTAAAGACCCATTTCCAAGGCATAATCAGAACAATAATCAGGCCAATCAGAACAATCATCAACAAAATCAGCACAAACCTAGTAATCATCATCAACAATAGTAACAAGATCCCAATCAAGGTCAACATTCCCGAACCAATCACGTGGATTATCGTAACACCCAATACAATTATGTTAATGTTGTGGGTTGCATTATTGATAATCACGTGGTCACTATCAAGATTAATCCCCCTTGTTTGTGTAACACCAATCAATGTGCTAGACTCATTATCCAAAGACCACCTCCATCACATCCTATTAACGGTCCTCAGGGTCGAGACTATGTTATTACTACTCGATGCCCAATTATTACAATTCAAGGTGTTTCTACATCCAAATCCAATAATCACAATTCATCCACTTCTTTGCCTTCCAAAGCCAAGCCATCCACTTCATCCACTGAGAAGCCATGTGACCACCTTGAATAATTGGATAAAACTCTAGTGCCAATAGCCATTTTAAATCTCATGCAAACATCTGAAGTTCATAAGGACATCTTGTATAAGCTTCTTAAAGTCCCAAATGATTTTGATCCATCACAATTCCAAACACTCGTCAGACATTTGTCCTCGGGGCAGCATATCACTTTTGATCAAAGTGACATGTCACCGTCTAGTCATTCACACAATAATCCCCTTTACATTAAGGCCATACTTGCCTGACATAAAGTCAAGAGGGTGCTCATAGACAAGGGATTAAATTTGAACATTGCGACACTCAAATGAGTCAAGCCCCTGGGATATTCAATAGTAGATTTGCAAGCTGATACTATCACAATCAAAGGTTATGACAATGTAGAATGTGAATCAACTGTCACCATTAGTTTACATGTCCTTGTTGGCCCTGTCACCCATAACACCCTTTGTCATGTCATTGACTTAAAACTATCGTATAATCTACTCCTTGGGCATCCGTGGATCCATGATAAGTGCACAGTTCCGTCCACATTACATCAGTGTCTCAAGTTCTGACATTTAGGCATGGAGGTTACCATTCCTGGAGATCTACAACCTTAGCATTATTGCAAGAACATGGATGTTGAAAATGGTACTAATTATTGTCCTAGCACATAGCGTATACCCAAAAAGGATAATAATGTGGTCCCTGAGTCTCTTACATCCTCCTACATTTATCCTGATAGCCTTGCGTTCTCATCCAAAGGTCCACATCCCAAAGCGTTATCTCATTTCATAGTCAAAGACAAAGGTTGTGGAGAGTACATAATCGATAATGCTTTTCACGTTGGTAAACTCCCCAAGTCACCTAAATCCCATGGTAGGCCAAAGATGGAGTGGCATAGAAAAGTTGATATTTATCAAGTGAGTCCTCTACCTTTTGCTAAAAATGGTCTTTTGGATCATGAACAAGTCAGTAGTTCGTGGTATTCCTGGTTATATAATGATGGATATGCTTCATGTTATCAGAATAACAAATACCCTATCCCCAATAAAATCATGGAACATTTTGCTTATAAAGGCAAAGGATTGGGGGCAAATTAACAGGGCATGACAAAATAAATGTTTGTGAGATGCTTGGTTGAATAATCACATCTTGGACAAGCAGAAATTTGCAGTAAATAAGTTAATGGTCTTAAATGTGATATTTGACAAGTGAAGGTCTTAAAAGCTAACTATTTGTCTCTGTTTGCATTTTCACCATTCTGTAGAGTGATTCTACCATTCAACAGAGCAATTTCGTCATCATGCAAGTCAATTCCACTATTTTGCGGTAAACAAAAAACATTATTTCCATTGTTAAGGTTAGCAAATCTACTACTATACACCATGTTTTCGATACTACGGAAAGCGTTTTTGTTTCTACAGAAAACTAACAAACAAAAAGCAAAACATCACGATAACGCCAAGACTAGTAGTGATTTTGCTACTACCCTTTGTGATTCCGCCACTATGTAGGGCGATTCCACCATTTAGTAGAACAATTTTGTTGTTTAGGCAATATCGAACCTATTTTGCGATTTCGCTAATCAGAACCTTGTTTTCATTGATTTTACAAAATAAACAAATAAATAGAAAGCATTTTTGCCATTTCCAGTCATGATATCGTTGTTATCAGGAGCCTTTTTGCCGATTAGCAAAGCATTTATGTTATTGTACTGGAAATGGAAATTTTGACAAATTTGAAGGAAAATAGGAGAAATTAGTTCAAAATTTGTACTAAATTTCAGCCTAGAATGATGATGAGATGTCCTAAACGCAGATTGTGGGGGTTGCTAGTCCCATCGGGCCTGCCAAATGGATCCGGTTTCTTGCTCCCTATGGAAGCTTTCCCCTTACTATCCTACGTTGCTAACTGGGCTTGGATGGTAGTCATCTGTGTGACTTGTGTTCCCAAGGTGCCAATCTCTTTCTGAAGCGGTAATCAATCCCTGTAGCCTAGTAGAGGTGGACGATCCTACCATGTCATCTGTCCCCACAACCTCTCTGTTATGGTTACGATTGGAAATAGATCATATACCACAGTGGCATGGTCAGTGTATATAGTCATTTGTCGGGGCACCAATCTTGCATACTTAGGAGTATCTGGAATCTCACACACTTGTGGTCTCCCCTATGCATCCTTGGCCTTCACTACTACCCGCCTCGTCCGATCTCCATCATGGCCCCCACCTTGTCTGTCGGTATCCCCTTCGGCACCTTGTCCTCCATCTCCAACAATAATTATAGCAATGGGCTATTGGAATTGAACTGAATCTTGTGCCTACCCTCTCCCGCCATCCCCATGCCTGTCCCCCCTGCAAGCATCCTTCCACCTCTGTTGTCGAGGATTGGAAAGAGTTACTCCTCGTACAAGCTGCCTAAGGGCTTGGGCTACTACTTGCTGTGGTTTGGTCAATGTAATGGACATGTGCTGCACCCACCAGACAATATACGCCCCTCTTACCCCTGCAAATGCCTTTGTCTACATAAGCCCAAGGCACTACTGGTACCATCACCCAAACCTGTGATTGCCTATGCTCTAGGTGGGGACCTGTCGTGACATTTGTGCAAAATAGTTGGGTCCATCAGACATGTCTTGCTGCATGCCAAACTACCACTGCATTTTATCAGGATGATACCTCTCAACTGTAGATTCGTGTCGGCCAGTAATGTAGCAAACAATAGTCATGAATATGGTATAATCATCGTCATCTAGCAATCCAAATAGTATTTGCAGGTAAGGCCTCCAAATTAACTCTACATCTGTCAACTCGTCTGTGGCTCAACGATAGAAAATGAGGTCCACTTGGTGCCCTTGCCGCCCTTCGGCAATAATATACCATCCATATGCTAAGGGCTCATCAGGTGCCCGATGTCTCCTCTGGCTTAAGGGATGCTCAATCGCTATATGCTCCCATGACCACACCTGTAGAAGGGTCGATGGTCCAATACTTTAGCTACAACGGTATGCCACCATGTGCAAATCTCTATACAACTCTGCTAGTACCATAGGATCCCAAGCAAATATAGAAGTGTCGTCATACATGTCTCCTAGCACTCCCAGGTCCATATGGAATACTGACCACTCTTGTCAGGCAACAGGATGCCATTGACAATGGCCATAAGAATCATAGGCTCTATCAGTCACAGGCTCTACGACTATTGCTTCAATGCTAACTAGACTATCTCGTAGCACAAGGTCTATAATCCTAATTAGTCTATCTAGGATTCCCAACTATCCCTGTGTTAGCCGATGTAGAGCTCGCCCTTGAATTGAGATGCATAATATCCTGCACACATTCTCCATGGTCACATTGACCTCTCTTGTAGGCAGCTAGAAGGTGCTGGTCTTTGAGTGCCATCGTTCAACCAATGCAGTAAGTAGTGCTCTATTGGCTTGAATGATCGGCATTTGCGTGACGTGCAGTAGGCCTCCAGCCTCCAACATGCCCAAAACCTCATCTATCCAAATTTGTGGTCCACTCAACACATATGATCGTTTCCCCGTGCTATAACGACCTGTATCTACTCCTGCAATCACATACACTAGTCATTTGCTATCAATGCAACAAATCATCTATCTATCCTATAATCATATTTTCATCATGAACATCTAAATAATCATCTAAAATAGCATAATCAAATATCAAATCAAGTACGCATTCAATCAAAATTAGTCCATTTAGTAGTCTTGGCGATTTTGCCACTACTCAAAGTGTTTTTCACTATTACATTTTGCTATTTTGCCATCCAATTTCACTAATCCTCCACTCGTTCGGTGATTTTTCCACTATCAGACTATTTTTGCCATTGCAAATCATGTTCTTGCCATTAAGGATGTTTTTGCCATCACATCCCCCAGCCCAGATCTATAGATAGGCAACCTTGAGGACATGTCGAGAAGGTTGCCTATCTATCTGGAGATGGAGATGGAGAGGTTGTGGTCGAGATGTCAAGGTTGACATCCCTTCCCTATTTGTATATGGTCGAGATGTCAAGGTCATGAATATGGTATAATCATCGTCGTCTAGCGATCCAAATAGTATTTGTAGGTAAGGCCTCTAAATTTAACTCTACATCTGTCAACTCGTCTGCGGCTCAGCGATAGAAAATGAGGTCCACTTGGTGCCCTTGCCGCCCTTCGGCAATAATATACCATCCATATGCTAAGGGCTCATCAGGTGCCCGATGTCTCCTCTGGCTTAAGGGATGCTCAATCGCTATATGCTCCCATGACCACACCTGTAGAAGGGTCGATGGTCCAATACTTTAGCTACAACGGTATGCCACCATGTGCAAATCTCTATACAACTCTGCTAGTACCATAGGATCCCAAGCAAATATAGAAGTGTCGTCATACATGTCTCTTAGCACTCCCAGGTCCATATGGAATACTGATCACTCTTGTCAGGCAACAAGATGCCATTGACAATGGCCATAAGAATCATAAGCTCTCTATCAGTCACAGGTTCTACGACTATTGCTTCAATGCTAACTAGACTATCTCGTAGCACAAGGTCTATAATCCTAATTAGTCTCTCCAGGATTCCCAACTATCCCTGTGTTAGCCGATGTAGAGCTCGCCCTCGAATTGAGATGCGTAATATCCTGCACACATTCTCCATGGTCACATTGACCTCTCTTGTAGGCAGCTGGAAGGTGCTGGTCTTTGAGTGCCATCGTTCAACCAATGCAGTAAGTAGTGCTCTATTGGCTTGAATGATCGGCATTTGCGTGACGTGCAGTAGGCCTCCAGCCTCCAACATGCCCAAAACCTCATCTATCCAAATTTGTGGTCCACTCAACACATATGATCGTTTCCTCGTGCTATAACGCCCTGTATCTACTCCTGCAATCACACACACTAGTCTTTTGCTATCAATGCAACAAATCATCTATCTATCCTATAATCATATTTTCATCATGAACATCTAACTAATCATCTAAAATAGCATAATCAAATATCAAATCAAGTACGCATTCAATCAAAATTAGTCCATTTAGTAGTCTTGGCGATTTTGCCACTACTCAAAGTGTTTTTCACTATTATATTTTGCTATTTTGCTATTTTGCCATCCAATTTCACTAATCCTCCACTCGTTCAGTGATTTTTCCACTATTAGACTGTTTCTGCCATTGCAAATCATGTTCTTGCCATTAAGGATGTTTTTGCCATCACATCCCCCAGCCCAGATCTATAGATAGGCAACCTTGAGGACATGTCGAGAAGGTTGCCTATCTATCTAGAGATGGAGATGGAGAGGTTGTGGTCGAGATGTCAAGGTTGACATCCCTTCCCTATCTGTATATGGTCGAGATGTCAAGGTCATGAATATGGTATAATCATCGTCGTCTAGCGATCCAAATAGTATTTGCAGGTAAGGCCTCCAAATTAACTCTACATCTGTCAACTCGTCTGCGGCTCAGCGATAGAAAATGAGGTCCACTTGGTGCCCTTGCTGCCCTTCGGCAATAATATACCATCCATATGCTAAGGGCTCATCAGGTGCCCGATGTCTCCTCTGGCTTAAGGGATGCTCAATCGCTATATGCTCCCATGACCACACCTGTAGAAGGGTCGATGGTCCAATACTTTAGCTACAACGGTATGCCACCATGTGCAAATCTCTATACAACTCTGCTAGTACCATAGGATCCCAAGCAAATATAGAAGTGTCGTCATACATGTCTCTTAGCACTCCCAGGTCCATATGGAATACTGATCACTCTTGTCAGGCAACAAGATGCCATTGACAATGGCCATAAGAATCATAAGCTCTCTATCAGTCACAGGTTCTACGACTATTGCTTCAATGCTAACTAGACTATCTCGTAGCACAAGGTCTATAATCCTAATTAGTCTCTCCAGGATTCCCAACTATCCCTGTGTTAGCCGATGTAGAGCTCGCCCTCGAATTGAGATGCGTAATATCCTGCACACATTCTCCATGGTCACATTGACCTCTCTTGTAGGCAGCTGGAAGGTGCTGGTCTTTGAGTGCCATCGTTCAACCAATGCAGTAAGTAGTGCTCTATTGGCTTGAATGATCGGCATTTGCGTGACGTGCAGTAGGCCTCCAGCCTCCAACATGCCCAAAACCTCATCTATCCAAATTTGTGGTCCACTCAACACATATGATCGTTTCCCCGTGCTATAACGCCCTGTATCTACTCCTGCAATCACACACACTAGTCTTTTGCTATCAATGCAACAAATCATCTATCTATCCTATAATCATATTTTCATCATGAACATCTAACTAATCATCTAAAATAGCATAATCAAATATCAAATCAAGTACGCATTCAATCAAAATTAGTCCATTTAGTAGTCTTGGCGATTTTGCCACTACTCAAAGTGTTTTTCACTATTATATTTTGCTATTTTGCTATTTTGCCATCCAATTTCACTAATCCTCCACTCGTTCAGTGATTTTTCCACTATTAGACTGTTTCTGCCATTGCAAATCATGTTCTTGCCATTAAGGATGTTTTTGCCATCACATCCCCCAGCCCAGATCTATAGATAGGCAACCTTGAGGACATGTCGAGAAGGTTGCCTATCTATCTAGAGATGGAGATGGAGAGGTTGTGGTCGAGATGTCAAGGTTGACATCCCTTCCCTATCTGTATATGGTCGAGATGTCAAGGTCATGAATATGGTATAATCATCGTCGTCTAGCGATCCAAATAGTATTTGCAGGTAAGGCCTCCAAATTAACTCTACATCTGTCAACTCGTCTGCGGCTCAGCGATAGAAAATGAGGTCCACTTGGTGCCCTTGCCGCCCTTCGGCAATAATATACCATCCATATGCTAAGGGCTCATCAGGTGCCCGATGTCTCCTCTGGCTTAAGGGATGCTCAATCGCTATATGCTCCCATGACCACACCTGTAGAAGGGTCGATGGTCCAATACTTTAGCTACAACGGTATGCCACCATGTGCAAATCTCTATACAACTCTGCTAGTACCATAGGATCCCAAGCAAATATAGAAGTGTCGTCATACATGTCTCTTAGCACTCCCAGGTCCATATGGAATACTGATCACTCTTGTCAGGCAACAAGATGCCATTGACAATGGCCATAAGAATCATAAGCTCTCTATCAGTCACAGGTTCTACGACTATTGCTTCAATGCTAACTAGACTATCTCGTAGCACAAGGTCTATAATCCTAATTAGTCTCTCCAGGATTCCCAACTATCCCTGTGTTAGCCGATGTAGAGCTCGCCCTCGAATTGAGATGCGTAATATCCTGCACACATTCTCCATGGTCACATTGACCTCTCTTGTAGGCAGCTGGAAGGTGCTGGTCTTTGAGTGCCATCGTTCAACCAATGCAGTAAGTAGTGCTCTATTGGCTTGAATGATCGGCATTTGCGTGACGTGCAGTAGGCCTCCAGCCTCCAACATGCCCAAAACCTCATCTATCCAAATTTGTGGTCCACTCAACACATATGATCGTTTCCCCGTGCTATAACGCCCTGTATCTACTCCTGCAATCACACACACTAGTCTTTTGCTATCAATGCAACAAATCATCTATCTATCCTATAATCATATTTTCATCATGAACATCTAACTAATCATCTAAAATAGCATAATCAAATATCAAATCAAGTACGCATTCAATCAAAATTAGTCCATTTAGTAGTCTTGGCGATTTTGCCACTACTCAAAGTGTTTTTCACTATTACATTTTGCTATTTTGCCATCCAATTTCACTAATCCTCCACTCGTTCGGTGATTTTTCCACTATCAAACTGTTTCTGCCATTGCAAATCATGTTCTTGCCATTAAGGATGTTTTTGCCTTTTTGGCATTTTAATAGTGATATCGCGTTTTCATCATTTAGGCGATTTTCACACTAATTTCACTATTCTCCGTTTAGGCGATATTAAACCTAGTTAGGTGATTTTGCTGAAACCATCACGATTTCACTGTTAGGGCTGTCGATTTCGCCACTTTCATCATTATTCCGTTGTTTCCAGCACATTTTCACCGTTTGTGAATGTGTTTATGTTGTTTGGGTGTGCAATTTCGCCATTGCAGAATTTTTCCTTCAGTTGCGAAAGCGCCACAACTCCTACTTTAACCTACCATTAATGATGCTTAAAATTATTTTTTTTTGAAAATGAAATCTACATACCGATGGGGTGCTCTCGAGTGGTCCCCTGTACTCACTTGCGTGCTCTCCAAGGTGTCTATGGTGTGGAATGTGTCATAATAACTGCAACACTCGTGCACAAAATACAGAGCTCAAAATTTAGAGGGGGGAGGGTGAAAATGAATTGTTTTTCGTATAGAGCTAGTTATAGCCTCAATTTCAAAATCCCTCTGCCCTCTATTGCATCCCTTTCCTCTCACTAGGCATACTTTTGGATCCTTTCACCATTTTTCATCCTTTCTTCCCCTAGTTTCTCTGTTTCATGACCTCTTCCATCACGATGTCTCATTTTCTTCGTTTTGAGCGCCCGTTTGTCATATTTCTTTCTGATCCTCTCCCTCGAGGGGGCATTGTGGGGCATATTGTTTCACCTGGGGCATCTTGGTGAGTCCATTTTTAATGGTAAATCATTAATTTCAACCACACTGTGTGGGACATGGTTGCATATTATTTTGATTTTTCTTAGAAAATACATTATTTTGTCAAGTATTTCGCAACGCCCTTTCAAAGGGAAAAATATAGATACAAATCATCAACGCTCATATATATATCAATGTTGCTTCTTCTAGTATTGTTATATATATATAGATATGATCGTACATATATCAATCATCAATGCTCTACTTTTTCTACTATTCTTCAAAATTGTATTGCTTTGTAACACTATTTCAAAAGGGGGCAAATGTAGACACTTCAATCACATTTAGTGTTAAAATGCACCTAAAACTTATTTATTATTATTCCTTACATTCAAATTATAATTCATGACATTTCCCTCTTAAATAATTGAGTAAATTAAATTTAATCAATTATAAACATTCAAATTTAATTATTAAATCTGGATTTTACACCTCACCCAACAGCTTCCACTTTAATCCCCCTCACATGTTGACTCACCCCAACCAATCCCACAACTTCCTCAACCTCCTTTGAGTCATCTCTTGAGTTTTCAAACAGTTTGACCTATTCTCGGTGACTCAGTTAATCATCTTCATGTTTATCTCAACCATTTGAAATGGTCATCATCCTCATGGATGATGACTCATTAGCCACCGTAGATTATTTGGATTATTTGAAATATCCAAATAATCTTCCACTATTGGATCTTTCCTCAAAAAATATATAAATAAACATGGAAGTCATCATATTCATCATCCAGACTTATGCTAATGAAGTGCTATCAAAATCACAAGCGAATCAAAGTCATCAAGCCTTCAAAGAACATTTTTGCTCTAAAATGCTACCCATTTTACCTTGCATTGAAAGAGTGAACAACCACAATTCAAAAAGAGCAAATCAAATTCACATCGCAATGGAAGAAGCTTTTTGAAACTAAGGTATAAGATTGTGTTGTTTCTTTTGTTTGTAGCTCTAGTTTAATTTTGCATTTCTAAATTTTTCAATACATTTTGGCACGCTTGTGGGACTATTCCCTCATTTTTTTCATCTCATATTCATCATAGTCATTTAGAAGTATTTTTCAATTGATTTTTGTTGTTTTTCTTCTTCATATGCATGTAATTTTGGTTTTGTAAGTACTGTTTGAAGTTATAGGTCATTTTCTGGGATTTTCTGTTCTGTTGTGTGGTTATTGTGTAACTACGAATTCAAAGACATTATTTGTGAAATTGTAACTCAAAACTATGAAATCGTTATTTACCCTATTTTTACAATCTTTTTCATAATTTTCTTTTGCCTAGCATCTTTCTACTTGCTTTCTGCTTTTGTCTATATTTTTGGTTTTCTGTAACTTTGTTAAAGACAAATTGTGAATTCGATGAGTTTATCAATGATTTGTCGTCCTTAACTGCGAAATTGTTGAAATCAGCTGCAAAATCGTCTTAAAACTGTGAAATCATCACCTTTGCTTTGTGTGTTTTCCGTTGCAGATTTGTGCAGGGCAATTACGAAATCGTACTGAAATTGCAAAATTGTCACCATAAACTGTGAAATCATTGCCATCAATTATGAAATTGTTGTTCTCAATTGCGAAATTTTCGTCTTAACATGCGAAATAGGTAATTGTGTTTGTGAATTCAGTGAGTATACTTGTGAAATTGTTCTAAAACTGCGAATTTGTTTCTGTGTATTTTCGTGCGTTCTATTTATTTTCTGTGTAACCAATGACAATTTCGTATTTTTGCTTCATTGTGTAATTGCGAATTTGTAATAGAAGCTATTTTTTGTATTGTTTTTGTGGTTTTCTTATTTTATTGTAGGTTGTCTTGACTCTAAGCTAAAACAAACATTCTAACAAATTGTTTGTATGACTTTTGTCAAAGAAATTTTACAAAAAAGCTAAAACAAAAACCACTACTAATGTTTCATTTCAATTTTTAGTAATTAGCTCACATTTGGTCTATTGGAGTTAATTATTTTCTTTTAGCATAATGGTTGTTTTGTGAAATTGTGTATGTTCTTCCTTTGGTCATGTTGGTGACGATATTCGGAAATTAAAAACAATTTTATAATTTTTGTATTATCCAAGTTGTGTTTGTGTATGTTCTTTCCTTGACGTCACGTGGGCAATGATACTTGAAAAAGAGAAAAGTAGCATTAACTTTTTATTTCTTTTTTTAGGGGTCCTATTGACCATGAATTTCATCACTATGTAGTAGGCCAAACCTTGTGTACCGACAGGGTATATAAATTGAGATCTAGTTGTTTTAATTGCCCAAGCAATTATATGTTTTTCGCATATCGTGACGTGAGGGGCTTTTATACTCCAATACACAGGGTTTCAGTAGTTGCTTTGAAATACGATATTGTCGATTGTCAACACACTGAAACCCTTACGACTGTGTTGAACACTTTAAGACAAGACTCAATAGTGTGCGTCTGCTCTATCTATTTCTTCCATAGAATTGAGTCTCAATGTATTGAAAAGTATATCGGAGGACTCCCTTTAGATAAGCTTGTGCAAACCTTAAGCATAGGAAAACTTTTTTGCCGCTCGACTTTGATGCATAGGTTAGTGGTTAGTGTCGAGAAGTTACCTTACATATATCCTCGAAACCGGACTTAGTGGGTTATGGGAGTGACATGATCCTCTATGGTTAGTGCCTTGAAATATTAAGTTTTGACTGATAATATGAATGAGTGACGTCGGAAGGCCCAAGCATTGTTCACGACCTTTATCTTAGATTTCCACCTTTTTGTGCAATTGTTTGATTGTTTAAAGTAGGATTTTGTTTGTTGTTTCTTTGTGATCACTATATACTTCAATATTCTTGATTGAAAATGAAGTTTTTTTGAGTTTTAAAGCTATCAAAACATTTTAAAATCAAACTTTTTCATAAGCTCAAAGTAATTAGTTTAAAATAAAAAAATTTCAGTCACTTTGATTAGTATTATTCTTAATTTAAACCTTTTATTTTCTTTGAGTCATTTTCTTTCTCCCTAATCATGTTGCCTATCACTAGGCAAATGACAATGCTTAATAACTCAAATGCAAGGGTTAAGCCATTCAACAATGACCCTTTTCAATTCACATGCCAAGAAAAAGAAGAAGAAAAAGAGGCTTACCAAGATGATGGTAGCCCCAAAGCTATCCAACCTCCACCCTCCTTTGATCAATATATCATGTCAAACAAGAACGGAGTCTTGCTCCAAGCCTTGGGCTTTGGAGCAAAATTCTCGCCTGACTCTGATATGCAAAACTTGCAATATTTGATTGCAAGTAAAAAGCTTTCACCTTCCAATCTTATTCAAATCCACCTCTCAAGGTTCTTTAGAGGGTAGCAATGCCCTTATAACATCCTCACAACTCAATCCTCAATTCTCTCAAGGCAAAGAGAAAGCTATCCTACATGGAGAATCATCCCAAATAAGTCATGATTTTTTACGGAAATCCATGCAACCTAGGTAAACAAGAGATTATACATTTTCAATCTACTCAACCTAACCAATAAAAACTTGAATCTTCATTCAAGTTTACCAATCACACAACAAATCAATCCAAACTTGAATATGCATTCAAGTTTAACCTGTCCAGATTTGGCTACACAGAATTTGAATGTACATCCAAATTTGCAAGGTCATGGTCAAATCAATCCGAGACTAATCAACCTGAATCAGAGTCGTCAAGGCTCACCTATCATTATCAATCAAAATTAAAATCAGAGCTTGAATCTTCATTCTAGCTCTCCAATCCAACCATTTAATCCTAGTTTGAGCATTACTTCCTGCATGCTCAACAATCTTAATTTAAAGAGTGGTTTACCAAATCAAAATTTCCATTACTTCATGCATGCTCAACAATTTTAATTTAAATAGTGGTTTACCAAATCAAAATTTCCATTCCAATGCTCTTGGATCGGTTCCACCCAATTCAAATCCAACTTCAACTCATGTTAATTCCAATCCAAATCCAACTCCAAGCAATGTTAACTCCCAATCCAAACCTTTCTTTTAACTCCAACCCAAATCCTAGCACATATTTAAACCAAAACCCAACTACTTCAACTAATCCCAACTTTAATGCAAACCTTAACCACAACAATTTAAACACAAATCCTAAAATCAGTCTTCACCAAAATCAATACAACCCAAACCAAAATCCACTTCAACCAAACCAAGCAAATTCTAACTTAAACCTAGGCTTTAACCCATCCACCCTAAACTATAAAATGAATCCACAACAATTCAATCCCAACTTGTTTAACCAATCTAACTTTTGTTACAACGCTAACTCAAATCCAATGAATTTTAACGCGAATCCTCCACCATCAAACTCGAACTTTAACACAAACTTAAGTCAACCAAATCCAAACATCCACTTTGCAAATAATCCAAACCTTGGTTTCAATTCTAATCCAAATCAAACAAACTTTGGTTCTAATACTAATCCAAACCCAACAAACCTTGGTTACATCACAAATTTCAATCTTTTTTCAAATCTGCGAAACGTTAATTTTACCAATCAACCTCCAAATAATTTCAACCAACAACCTAACCAGTTTCCACAAAACCAAACTAGCACAAACCAATTCATTGGTCAACTTTCCAACTTCTACAATCCAACAAGTCAAATGAATCAATTATCTCCATATCTTATACAAGAGTTCGAAAACATAAAAGATAGGGTTCAAGGCTTACAAGATAAATCCTACTTTAGGCAAAAATAGTTCAAATTCGAATGTTTTTGCATATCCATATGATTTAAGCACAATGTTGACACTTTTTCCAGAATACTTCGAACTCAAAAAATGCGATAAATACAAGGAGATCCCAAAGAACACTTAACTGGCTTTTATCATGCATGTGCGGACGTTGCTTATAGCAACGAGTACATGTGCTTATTCTCACGAAGTCTTGGGGGTCAAGCCCTTGAATGGTTTTCACACCTTCCAAAAGTATCTGTCTTTACCTTTGAGGACTTATCTGAGAAATTGTTCGGCACTTTTCCTATAACATCGAAAAAGATTTGACCACTTTACCAAACAGCACAATGACGAAACCTTTGCTTCCTTCCTCCAAAGATGGCGAGCAATGGTAAGTCGTTTCACATGGTCATTTCCTGAAACCGAACTTGTGGGCATATTCATGAACAATTTAAATTCAAATTTTGGGCATCATTTGTTACTCATTTGCCCAAAATCTTTTGACAAAATCATTGAAAAAATATTTCAAGTTGAGAGAACATTAATTAATAGAGGTGCGATCAAAATATTTAAACTTGATAATAATTCCTCTAAACCAATGGAAAAAACCAAAATTATTTGCAAAGAACAAGAACCTTGTTGGAGATGGTGTGATTGATGTAAAATAAATTCAAAACCCTGCAAATCAAACACCAACCAACATTCAACCTATCAATAACATAACTATTCCCGATGGACAACACAGACAAAGAAGACTTAACCATAAATTCATTTAATTGGGTGACACGTATGAAAACGTTTTCCGAAAGTTGGCCCATGCTAACATGATTACTTGCCCTGACACCAAACCCTTCGATAAGAATGTTCCTAAATCCGATTGGTATAAAGAAGACGAGTATTGTGAATACCATAGGATCAATGGAAATTCTACTAATAGGTGTATGCATCTCAAACACTATGTTCAAGACCTCATTGACAGAGGAGACATAACAACTGAAAATCAAACATCCAAAACGTCTAACAACCAAAAGTTGGGGATATACCAAGATCCATTCCCCAATCATGATCAAGGAAAGGGGAAGCAAAAACAAGAACAACCTAAAGCTAGTAATTTCAATCAAACAAGTCATCTTTTCGACTCTATTGTCAATAAAATTGATTTTATAAACAACCACGTCAATATCATTACTTTGCCATCCCAAGAGTGCGCCATTACTACAGGCATGCAAAGCTCACTATTCCAAGTACATCATCCTCTAATGTTGAACTTAAGTACAACATTATCGGCCATCTTGAGAAGACATCGACAAATATTTCTATATTGGAACATTGTATATAAAGATATCTTGTACAAAGTCCTCCAAGAGTCGAGCATCCCTTGACATCAACCTTGCAAATTTCCAAGCATTAGCAGGCACTGTCAACTAATAATCAACTTTCGATCATTTTGATGTCTCTCTTGCAAGGTCGGATCACAATCTTCCATTGTACATAGAGGTTATCATCTACATCAACTCAAGCAGGCCTAGAGGAGGATTTCAATCTTTCTTCACCACCGCCAAATTATAAAGAACAATCAACTCTCTTTGTTGAAGAAACTAGTCCTATGAACATTGGCACATAAGAGGTTCCCAAAATTGTCAAACTTGCAATATAATTTTCTCAAGAAAGGGAAATACTTACACTTTTGCTTTATGAGTTCTCTGATGTATTTGCATGGTCTTATGTGGATATGCCAGGGCTTGATCTAGAACTAGTAGTGTATCACCTTGTTGTACATTCAGATGCCTAACCAATCAAACAAAAACTCTGTAAGATGCATCCCAAGATCGCACTACTAGTGAAAGAGGAGCTAAAGAAACAATTGGCAGTTGGTTTCATATGCCCTATTGATTATTAGGATTGGATATCGCATATAGTACCAATATCAAAGAAACCAGAAGGGATCAGAGTTTGCACAAATTTTCGTCACATCAATAAGGCATGTCTAAAAGATGATTTTCCATTGCCTAATATAGACATGATCGTATATAATAGTAGAAGAATACTAGAAGTAGAGCATTAATGATTAATAAGATTAGTAGAAGTAGAGCATTGATGAATGATGTTTTACTACTAGTACAAACTGAGTAGCTGATATATAATAAAAAAGTTTACCAGCAACATGTGGCATTAGTACTGGTGGATTGGAAAGATATTGTTTAAGATTATCAAATGCTTTTTCACAATTCTCATTCCAAGTGAAAGGAGTATTTTTCTTTAGCAAAAATGTGAAAGGGTCACAAATGTCTACAAGCTGTGAGATAAGACCCTTGATTGCTTGAATTTTTCCTTGTAGACTTCTAAGCTGTTTAAGATCCTTTGGTGGGGGCATATTCGTGACAGCTAAAACTTTAGAAGGATCAACTTCTATGTTGCGTTGTGAAACAATGAAACCTAACAACTTTCCTAACATCACACCAAACACACACTTCTTAGGATTCAATCTCATTTTATACTCATGCATTCAAAGATATGATGAAGCACTTGAGGATGTTCTTTAAATTTGGACTTTGCAAGAATATCGTCAACATAGTCTTCCATAATATCATGAAGCATATCATGAAAAATGACAATCATTCCCTGCTGATATGTAGCTCCGGCCTTTTTCAAACCAAAAGGCATTACTTGATAGCAAAATGTTCCCCATGGTGTTGTAAATGTTGTTTTGTGTTGGTTTTTAGTAGCGATTTTGATTTGATTATAGCCTTAAAAACCATCCATCAAAGACAACATTTCATGACCTGCAGTTGAATCTACGATCATGTCTATATTGAGCAATGGAAAATCATCTTTTGAACATGCTTTATTCATGTCATGAAAATCTGTGCAAACTTTGATCCCTTTTGATTTCTTTGATATTGGTACCGTGTTGGATATCCAATCCAAATAGTCAATAGGACATATGAAACCAATTGCCAATTGCTTTTTTAGTTCCTCTTTCACTAGTAGTGCGATCTTGGGATGCATCTTATGAAAACATGGACTAAAGTTTATTTAACAACGAACCCCACCATCAAAGGAAGGTAGATTGTGCCCATGGATTGCCGCTCATTGTTGTCGTATGCCTTTATAGTAATATTTGTTTCCGATACTGTTATTGGATAGCCTAAGTGTTTTATAAGCCGTAATGTACATAGATTTAATGCCGAACCATGTCTATAAACACCCTCTTCACCTTGTGCCTAGAGATGATAACTTGTATGTACAATGGAAGATTGTGATTAGACCTTAAAAGAGAGACATCAGAATGATCAAACATTACTTGATTATTAGTTGACAGTGCCTATTAATGCTTGAAAATTTGCAGTGTTGATGTCTTGAGAAATGCTTGACTCTTGGAGGACTTTGTACAAGATTGTTTTTTATACAGGAGACATCTTGACAAGGTCTAATATAGAAATATTTTCTGGTGTCTTCTCAAGATGGTCGATAATGTTGTACTTCCGTTCAAAATTAGAGGATGATGCACTTGGAATAATAAGCTTTGCATGCCTTGCAATAACGACGCACTCTTGAGATGACAAAGTAATGACATTGACGTGGTTGTTTATAAAATCAATGCTATGGACAATATAGTCGAAAGGTCTTTACATTGTTATGCCCCCTCTGTCAATAAGGTCTTGAACATAGTGTTTGAGGCGCATACATCTATTAGTAGAATGTCCTTTGATCCTATGGTATTCACAAAACTCGTCTTCTTTATACCAATCGGATTTAGGAACATTCTTATCGAAGGGTTTGGTGCTAGGCCAAGTAATCATGTTAGCATGGGCCAACTTCCGGAAAATGTTTTCATACGTGTCACCCAATTGAGTGAATTTACACTTAAGTCTTTCTTGTCTATGTTGTCCACTGGGTATAGTTATGTTATCAATAGGTTGAATGTAGGTTTGTGTTTGATTTGCAGGGTTTTGAATTTAAGCTACATCAATCACACCATCTCCAACAAGGTTCTTGTTCTTTGCAAAGAATTTTGTTTTTTCCGTTAGTTTAGAGGAATTATTATCAGGGTTAAATATTTTGATCACACCTGTATTAATTAATGTTCTCTCAACTTGAAATATTTTTTCAATGATTTTGTCAAAGGATCTTGGGCAAATGAGTAACAAATGATGTCCCAAATCTGAATTTAAATTGTTCATGAATATGCGTACAAGTTCGGTTTCAAGAAATGACCATGTGAAACGACTTACCATTACGCGCCATCTTTGTAGGAAGGAAGCAAAGGTTTCCTCATTGTGTTGTTTGGTATTGTGTAAATCCAAAGTGGTCAAATATTTTTCGATGTTATAGGAAAAGTGCGGAACAAATTTCTGAGATAAGTCCTCAAAGATAAAGATAAATACTTTTGGAAGACATGAAAACCATTCAAGGGCTTGACCCCCAAGACTTCGTGGGAATAAGCGCAATATGTACTCATTACTATAAGCTATAGTTTTAAGTTAGAATTGGCTTGGTTTGGTTGAAGTGGATTTTGGTTTGGGTTGTATTGAGGATTTGTGTTTAAATTGTTGTGGTTAAGGTTTGCATTAAAGTCAGGATTGGTTGAAGTATTTGAGTTTTGGTTTAAATATGTGCTAGGGTTTGGGTTGGAGTTAAAAGAAAGTTTTGGATTGGAGTTAACATTGGTTGGAGTTGGATTTGGATTGGATTTAATATGAGTTGAAGTTGGATTTGAATTGTGTGGAACCGATCCAAAAGTATTGGAATGAAAAAATTGATTTGGTAAACTACTATTTAAATTATGATTGTTGAGCAAACGTGAAGTAATGCTAAAACTAGGATTAAATGGTTGGATTAGTGAGCTAGAATGAGGATTCAAGCTTTGATTTTAATTTTGATTGGTAATGATGGGTGAGCCTTGGAGACTTTGTTTCGGGTTGATTTGTGAGTCTAAATGAAGATTCAAACTCGGATTGATTTGACCATGACTTTGTGAACTTGGATGTACATTCAAATTCTGTGTAGTTAAATTTGGACGTGTTAAACTTGAATGCATATTCAAGTTTGGATTGATTTGTTGTGTGATTGACAAATTTGATTGAAGATTCAAGTTTTGATTGGTTGGATTGATTAGATTGAAAATGTATAATCTCTTGTTTATTTGGGTTGGATGGATTTTTGTAAAAAATCCATGACTTGTTTGGGATGATTTCTCATGTAGGATAGTTTTGTCTTTGCCTTGAGAGACTTAAGGATTGGGTTGTGAGGATGTTACAAGGGCATTGCTACCCTCTAAAGAACCTTGAGAGGTAGATTGATTAAGATTGGAAGGTGAAGGCTCTTTACTTGCAATCAAGTATTGCAAGTTTTGCATATCAGAGTTAGGTGGAAATTTTGCTCCAAAGCCCAAGACTTGAAGCAAGACTTTGTTCTTGTTTGACATGATATATTGATCAAAGGAGGGTGGAGGTTGGATAGCTTTGGGGCTACCATCATCTTGGTAAGCCTTTTCTTCATTTTTAGTGATTTCATGTATTTCTGCATGATGTTCTTGGCATGCGAATTGAAAAGGGTCATTGCTGAATGACTTAGCCCTTGCATTTGGGTTATTAAGCATTGCCATTTGCCTAGTGATAGGTGACATGGTTCGGGAGAAAGAAAATGACTCAAAGAAAATAAAAAGTTTAAATTAAGAATAATACTAACCAAAGTGACTGAATTTTTTTGATTTTAAACTAATTACTTTGAGTTTATGGAAAAGTTTGAGTTTAAGATGTTTTGATAGCTTTAAAACTCAAAAGAATTTCATTTTCAAATATGGATATTGCATTATGTGACAAACACAAGGAAACAACAAAGTTCTACTTTAAACAATCAAGCAATTGCACAAAAAGTTGAACATCGAGGATTAAGGTCGTGAAAAATGTTTGGGTCTTCCAATGTCATTTACTCGTTCGTGTTTTCAATGGTGGCCTAATATTTCAAAGCACTAACCATGGAGGTTGTTGTTATTCCCATTGCCTATGAAGTCCGGTTTTGAGTGTGTATAGAAGGTAACTTCTTGGCATTAACCGTTAACCGATGCACCAATGTCGAATGGCAAAAAAGTTTTCTTAGGTTTAAGGTTCACACAAACTTATTTAAGAGGAGTCCTCCGATATACCTTTTGGTACGTTGAGGTTCGATTATGTAGAAAAAATAGATATAGCAGATGCACACTATTGAGTCTTGTCTCAAAGTGTCTAACACAGCGGTCGGGATATCAATGTGTTGACAATATGCAATATCGTATTTTGAGACAAACTGTTGAAAACCTTGGGTATTCGAGCATGAAAACCCCTCATGTCATGGTGTGCTTCAAAATACACAACTGCTTAGGCAATTGAAATAGTTGGATTTAAATTTATATACCCTAGCGGTGTACAGGGTTTGGCCTACTGCGTGGTGGTGAAATCTACGTTCAATAGAGCTTTTAGAAAAATAAATAATAAATTAGTGCTTGTTTCTGATTTTCAGGGATCGTCATCAACGTGATGTTAAGAAAAGAGGATACACAAACACAATTTGGGTAACACAAAAATTATGAAATTGATTTTGATTTTTGAGTATCATTACCAACGTGATGCCCAGGGAAGTGCATATAAAGTTTCACAACAGAATTAGAATGCTGAAAGAAAATAGTTGATTACAATAAATCAAGTGTACAGAGTTTAGGATGGCAGGATTCAGGTTGACAAATATAGTGGTAGATGATGTCATCTACTACAAGGACATGATTTATTTGGTGCCTAAATTGAAATTGAAGTAGAAAATTTTGAAGGTCATTCATGACACCTCTTGTAGGACATCTAGGGTATTTCAAAACCTATAGGCAGATCAGAGAGAGATTTTCATGGAAGGGTCTCAAAGATGTCTTGCGCCATGCCAAAGAGTGTATGACTTGTCAATAGAACAAATTAGAGCATAGTTTCGCAGCAGGATTGTTGCAGTGATTGGCTATTCCTGAGCAGAAGTGGGAGAGTATGCCCATGGATTTTATTACAGGGCTTCCTAGAGTGTAGGGCAAAGATTGCATCTTTGTGGTAGTTGACATGTTGACCAAATATGAGTGTTTTTTTGCCATATTTTATGAGTACAAAGCACCTCAGGGTGCATAATTTTTCTTTAGAGAGGTGTTCAGACTCCATGGATCATTGAAGAATATTGTCAGTGATCGGGATAACAGGTTTCTCAGTGTAGTTTGGCAGGAGCTATTCAGACTAGTTGGCATGGAGTTAACCCCGAACACTAGTTACCACCCCCAGATGGACGGTCAGATAGAGATTGTGAACAAATGGGTGGAGGGTTATTTGTGCAATTATGTTGTGGGGCAATAGAAGGCTTGGATTAGTTAGTGATATTTGGGCGAGCATTGTTAGAAACCACCTATCACATGTCGATTGGCATGACTCCTTTCCAAGCATTGTATGGGTATGATGCTCTGTCTTTTGTAGACTTAACATTTGATGATAGCAGGGCTCGTAAGGCGAAGGATTGGATTCTAAGGCAAATGATTGGATTCAGGAGAGTAAGAGCATTTTAAAGTCACTTAAGGATAATCTTCATCATGCTCAAAATCAACAAAAGATTTATGTAGATAGGCACATAGTTGAGAGGAGTTTTGAAGTTGGAGACTTAGTTTTCTTGCACCTACAATCGTATAGACAGTCTGCATTGAAGAAGAGTGGTGTAGAGAAGCTTAAGACTTGCTTCTATGGCCCTTATAAGATTGTCTAGAGAGTTGGTGAGGTGGCATATGAATTAGAGTTGCTTGAGAGTAGCATAGTTCATAATGTATTTCATGTTTCTTGTCTCAAAAAGGCATTTGGGTATCATATCATGACATCTCATGAGCTTCCATTGTTGGATGAGGAGTGCATATTAGTCTTGGTTCCTAATGCTATCCTGTATGTTAGAGAGAGGAGGTTGAGGAGTAGAGTGCTCAAGGATTACTTGATCAGATCGAAGGACTCACCCCTTGAAGATGCTACTGGGGAGGGAGAGCAGATTTTTCTGCATCCAAATTTGCAATTGCTTGTGGGGAGGCAATTTCAATAAGGGAGGACTGTAATGTACCCTTCTTCCGAATGAGACATTTGCGGAAGACCGTTAGCCTATTTAATTCCTGTAGACTAAGTCGGGTGATATAAGGGAATAATTAATTAATCAAATTTTGAGTAGTCCTAAGTCCCTAATGATTATTTATATTTAATTAATTAAAACGTTGAACCTTGGAATTTTAATAAAGTGACTTTATTTTATGTCAATGGAAAATTATAAAGTGGGTTACCTTATGCGAGTAAGAAAATGAAATAAATTAAAAGAAATAAAGTAATTCTCTAAAAGAAGGATACAAAAGTGATTGGAGCCAAAAGCAATTCATTCTTAACTTGTTATTTTCTCTTGGAGACTTTGAGAGTTGGAGCTTTCATTCAGCAAACCCTAGGACGAAAACCCTTGGGTAATTTGGTTGTGTGGACGAAAACCCATTCAACACTTTTGGTGGATTCACAATTGTGATTATTGGTTTCAGATTTCAGGAGTTCTTGTACCGAAAGGAGATATTATTTGCAGGATTCATATATCTGTGTACATGAAGATATCTTTGGCAAATTTATGGGATTTGCATACAAATATAAATTTGAGTTTTGTGTGAAGATTTATTGGAGTCTTGTGTGGAGCTTTGAAAGGTCAAAGAAGCCTACGTGGGGGTTGTAAGAAGTGAGGCGCAACATATATGAAATCGCACCTCCCTTATGAGGTGACGTTGGCTCTTGGGAAGAGTATGGAGTAATGTAGATGGGCCGCCCAGCTTGAACATTGCTACATCGGACTTTAGCAATTCATATGGTATGTAATAAACCTCATTGTTAATGCATAGAAGTTCTGTAATAACTGTGTAACCAGCAAGATTGAATATTTCCATGTCAAGATTTTCTTCAATATTACAATAATGCAAATTGTGGATACATTGTTTCTATGTTCATATAAGTTGTGAATGTGTTCATACATGATTTGTGTTATCAAAGCTGCCAATAAACCTTATAAACAACCATACTGAAAATATTATTGATCCTAACAAGAATGCAATGTGTTTGACAAAATGTTTGTACTATAAAAATTGGAATTTTTGTGAAAAATTTGGATAGAATCTTGGTGGGGTTCTTACCATGTACTACAACTGCTCCTTATGAAAAAGGCTATTTGAACTTTAGACATTGAGTATGTATTACCTTCGCAAGCATCTATGAACTCCTTAGAGTCTCTCATGTGCCATGACAAGCCTTTCCTCATTTGCAACAAGAGAGTAATATTGAACCATATTGAAAGCATACTTTGAATGGATGTATCATGGAGATGCAAGCAATTTTGCATTGATATCCTTATGTGTGCCTTATGTTTTTCCCTTTGCTTTACCTTGACAACACCAAAAATCATGAATGAAATATATTTTGTGCATAACAAAGACCCAAACATACAAATTAGAGAGGGCTGTACCATACTTGCACCATCTAACCTCTTGTCATGAAAGAAGTGCCCCAATTCACATGCATTTTCAGAACTTGTGATGCGTTGTAGCATGTCAAGAAAATCGGATTTTGTGTCCTTGGTAGGTAGCTGATTTGGCCTTACAAACTCAGAATTTTCTGAGTGTGAATAATGCTGATTATTCACATAATTTCTTGATTTATTTGAGCAACAACAATTTTGATTTTTCTCATGAATTTCTGATTTTGTTGAGCAATAAAATTCTGGTTTTTCTGAGTCTACCCAAGTTCTTTTCACATTGCAAAATTCAGACCTACTTCCCTTTCTTGCAAACTGAAAATTTCCCTCTTCACATTCTTTTTGGGTAATTTTATTTTCAGAATTCATTAGGCTTAAGGGACAGATAATTAATTGATTTTTAACATACCTTGATGGCTGCTCCCTGGTCATGTGGTCAATCCCTTTTGAAGGACAATATTTCTTTACCTTTGTCTCACTAACCAAACCAAGTGTGTGGCCAAATTCCTCAATAAGAGGTGGCCGTCCCAAAATAGGATGCACACAATGTAGAGCACTCACCATGTTTGCAAGAAGCCAAGGTATTTTGCTTTGGAAGGGCTGATCTCGAGTTTCCAAGTTCCCCTTTATTTTGTATATAGAGGGCCCATCTTCCCTTTCATCGAATTCATTAGAGGCTAAAATGAACCAACTTTTTCAAAATTTCTTGAGCATGAGATATTCTGATTTTTCATGAAAAAATTAGAATATTTTGAGGATAACTTATAGGCTTATTTCTCATGAAAGTTTTCAGATTTTCTTTTATCATCCACAAATTGAGTTTCTACGCTTTCATAAACTTACTTTGAACTTTCATTTTCAGAATTTGCAAAGTTCATGAAACATGAAATCAAGTAACCTTCTACGTGCCTTAGTGGTTGCCCATACTCAGTTTTGGCCACTTTATTGGCCCCTTGAGAAGAACAACACCTTCCAACCTTAGAGCCCCTTACCAAACCAAGCGTGTGATGAATTCCCCCAAAAAGATATGGTTGTCTCAACTCAAAAAACACAACCTTCTTTGTTGTGACCTCTTCATCATCTTCTACCTCTGAATTCTGAAATTTTTTCTTCAAAGCATACCTCTTCAAAATGGACTGAACATAGCTCTCTAAGTATTGCTGCCCCAACACAAGATTTGCAAGATTTAGGGCACTTACCAAGCTTAAGATGAATTGAGTTACCTTCCTTGCAAGTGGCTGCCCTATTATGGAATTTTCAAAATTTCTTGCACTTGTAGTGGGCTGATTCCATTCAAATTTTTCAGAATTTCATACACATGAAGTAAGCTAGAAGTCAACAAAAAATTCAGAACCTTTTTCCCCTTGGGGTGGGCTGAGTTTTCACAAAAAATTCAGACTTTCCTATATAAATATTGCGCTGATCTTTTTCACGAATGGCTGTCCCAATTGGTTCTTCTTCCTCTGCACATGGTGGAATCACTTCTCTAGGTTCTACCTCACCTTTGTCTTCTATTTGCAGCTGTCTTTGCTGTCTGTAAACTTGTTGGAATTCCTCATTTTGCTGCCCTAAAAGTTTTGATTTTTGCAACTCAGAATTTTCAGTGGTTAGATGTGAAATAGTTGGGCTTCTCCCAACTCTAGGGTGCATTTTTGTTGTAGATGGCAAAATATGAAGATCTTCCTCATGTGTGTAATTTTTGGTCTTTTTTTTTACTGAACTCTTAGGGTAATCAACCCATAACACTTCCTTTTGAGCTGAAACATTTCTCCCACTATCCTCTTGCATGGTGGATGCCACCATGAGCTGCTCACTAGCTTTTTTAAAATTTGAACTTTTTTGTTCCTTGATTCCTTCCTTGGGATGCTCGTGGGAGTTTGGTCTTTTCAAAGCATGTTGGAGATTCCTTTGGCTGCCCTTAGGTTTATGACCAACCCTAGAACCCTTCATGCCTCCCATGTTACAAACTCAATAAAGCTCATTTTCTCTCTGAATGGAGGTGGATAAGTCATATATTCCTCATAATCAGCCATCAAATTATCTCGAAAAAAATGCTGCTCCTCTCTTTTTGGAATAGTTTCCTCTCTTTGAAGGAAAGTAGACCGGTTAGGTCTTTGTGTAGATCCAATCCTTACTGTTGAGGTATAGTGTGAAACATTATTAATTTAACATTATTATTAGATAACGTTAATAGATTTGTAAATAGGTTTATGTGTAACCATATGGCTCATATGGTAAGATATTATGTGTAGGAGATTGGAGGTTATTAGTTGAGAGATTGAAGGGATATGGATCTCCCTATTTACAGGGTAGACATTCCTTATATATATCTAATTGTGTTCAAATAAATTTAACGTAGCAATAAAAATATACAGTGTGAGAATTATTATGTGTATGTTCATTGTCTGAGAATGGTAGGTTTTGATTTATAGCATATAAACGCTGTTTAATTCAAAACTAGAATTAATATCTGGTATCAGAGCATGAATAGTTATGACTTGTTAATTTGTTAAGGGGCAGATTTGCTGCAAGCTTTGGTTGTACCACCTGATGAAAATAAATAAATTATCTGCATATAATAGTGAGCAACATTCAAATGCAGATCTATTCACGTGGCCTGACAGATTACTACGCCAACAACATAGTCTCTGCGCATAGCTTGAAATATTCAGCAAGCTCTTTGTCTAATTTGTAGTGTCATTGCTTAGCGTGATATCCGTGCAGTCATCTACTGTTGTATAATCTACATGCATCCCCAAATTTGTCCCCATCTGTTATTATAGATCTGGATGCCAAGTGCTGTAACTCTGAATTTGATCAATATTATTGTAGATCCGTCATTCCCAATATAGACCACAACATTACCATCCACCCTACCCCGTGTATTCACATGCACCTGTCTATGCCATCAAGTTTTTTGAAACATTCTTCTGTCAAGTGTCCGTTCATAACTTTGCATCCTTCACTACTATCATTCTACAAATAAGGGGTCATCCAAACAGGGATATCGACAATCTTACTTGCTGTACAAAAACTGTCTCGCTGTCCACTGTTCAGATCTGAGTATCTGGAGAATATGCATTTTTTTTCCTTTCCTTCAAAGTCTGCATTTTTTTCTTGAATCAATCATGTGGTGACGTGGTACTATACAAGTAGTTTTGTGCTGGATCCTTTCCCATGCAGTCGTCGTTCCAATTCATACTCAGCTGCAAGTTATATTATATTACGAGTTCCTCTTACATCGATTGTGCTTCTCCAAGCTCCAAGTCAAGTGAAAATATCTGTCTCAACGTGGTAGCTTCTAAACTTAGATGAAAATGTTAAAAGTTTTTTAAGTCATTGTATTATTGTGTCAAATTCGGTATATCTTAATAGGTCATGTTTAGGTATATTGTTAAGATTTTAATTGAGATTCATATAGGTGTTATAAAGTAATAAAATATTACTTTTTAATTGATGTGTCTTAGTATCATAAGTAGTATTGTAGTTGGTTCAAGTATCAATGATCATTAGCATAAGAGAAATTGTGAGTTATAATGATCATTTGTCAAGTTAGTCTTTTATGTTATTTGAGTCTCTGTCAAAATCAAAAATTCGTCATTTTTAATGTCCGTAAAAATGTCAAAAAGAGTAACAGGCGCATTTTCAATTGTATGTGACGTTCGATTTGTAGGGAGTCTCGTCATAAGCTTCATCACCATATTTATTGAGTAAGCAACTTCTTCAAATGGAGGATGGAGGCACAAGAGGTTGGAGGTCTTTTAGCGACTTCTCGTCACTCGCCAATGACAGGGCTGTACCAATGATGTGGTGACTTTTGTTTCAGTTGTGTGTGGTGTGATTTTTTCCTCTGTGTGTTTGAATAAGAACAACATGACACTCCTTTTCACATGTTTGGTGTGTTCTGTGTCAAATCGGCTAATGTCAAGGACAGTTCTTCAGTGGCAATGGAGATCGTCTATGCTTTTTTTTTTGAGTGGCAACAGACATTAATAGACCTAAAAGTATGCATTGGCATACGATTTTGTTTGGGCCAGTTCTTGAAGATGTATATTTTCCCAATGCTCACATTAAAGAGGTGTAGATAGGATTAATAATGTTCACAAGGGGGTGAATGTTGAGGTATAGTGTGAAACATTATTAATTTAACGTTATTATTAGATAACTTTAATAGATTTGTTAATAGGTTTATGTGTAACTGTATGGATAATACGGTAAGATATTATGTTTAGGAGGTTGGAGCTTATTAGTTGAGAGATTGAAGGGATATGGATCTCCCTATTTACATGGTAGACATTTCGTATATATATGTAATTGTATTCGAATGAATTTAACATAGCAATAGAAATATACAATGTGAGAATTATTGTGTATGTTCATTGTCTGAGAATGGTTTTGGAAGGTTTTGATATCTAGCATATAAATTATGTTTAACTCAAAACCAAAATCAATAGTTACACCTAAAGTGTTGCCTTCTTGATACTGTGGCATGTTTCTCTTTATGTTTTTCATTGTTTGGAGGAATTCATCCATCAATCGTGTCATCTGTTCTTGTGCTTGAAAAAACCTCTTAACCCTAGCTCCATCCATGTCACCGTTTGACATGAAACCCTTGCTTATCCCACAGTTGGTCAAGATATTGGCTTTGATACCACTGTAATGTCTCTTTTTCGAGATATTATTGGAAAACTGATTTTTATATGAAACCCTAGCAAAAGAAGGAAAATCTGATTTTTACCACAGCAAATCCTAGCTGCAAATATACTCCAAAATTAGCATAAAAGTATGTTAAACTCTTCAAATCAATTATGAACCCTTTCAGCACAAATTAATTCTTAAAAAATCCAAATTGGCCCTTCAAACCCTAGGCTGCCTAGGTTCAGAAAGTAAATATGATTTATGGCAGCCCTTTGATGGCAATTTCTATAGTGTTTTACCCTCAATAGATCTTCAAAATTAATAGAAAAATATAGCTAAAATCAAATACCTTTTTATGATGTTTTTGCCTCACAAACAAGCTGAATTTACCACAACAAATATTTAGAAAAATATAGAAAATTCTAGAATATTTTTAGAATCAATATTTGACCTCAAACCCTCAAATAGGGCCTTTTTCCAAATTCTCCAAGGTTGGAAATATTATATAAAAATTGCAAAATAATATTAAGGCAAGAAATGGCCCTCAAACACTAGCCAAACCCCTACAAAACAAGTCACCAATCCCCACAAGCAAGTCACCACCTTCATAGAGCAATTTGTCAACCTTTCAATATATTCGCCCCACTTAGTAACCCTTCTTTTTTGTCTTTTATGAATTTTGATGAACAATGACAACTCCTAGATGAAGTTCCCCAATGAAAGAATGAGGGTTTTCATCTTCAATCTCTTTACCTGAAGGTTTTCATCTTCAAGTCCAAAGCTCAAGCTTTGTCATACTCAAAACTTGTAAATATAAATAATGATCCAAGATGCCCTTCAACAAGAACCCATAAATGCTTTTATACTTCTCTGTAAGTGAAGCTCCCAATTTGGGAGGGAAATACCTTTGTTGATCTTTTTTTCAAATTATAAAAGAATAAATATTTATAATTCACTTAAGTGGATCAATATTCATGACCCTTAAAAAGGCCCCAATTTAAGTGAAATTATAACAATAAAGTGCTTTTACAAGTATTTTTTACCAAACCAAATGTTTCCCTTCTTTTTCCCTTTTGCCCTTAACCCTTGGGAAACTAGGCAAGGCTAAAGATCTTTAGTAGTGTCATGTCCAAAAGGGGGCCATAACACTTCTTGTAAGTGCATTCATTATATTATAGACCAGACTTGATTATTTCTTTTTAGGGTTGGAGCTATGATAAATAATGAGATATTTTCATTGGTTATAGTGAGCATTCAAAAGTATATAGGATACTAGATGTATCTACGAACAAAATTATTGTTACAAGAGATGTGTTTATAGATGAGAAGATATTTTTCTTCTCAGAAGATGTTTAATCTACAAATAGTTTTGTATGCATAATTGTTACTAATAATTCTGGAATAAGTTTTGGTGTTGAAATAAAATAAGGCTTAGAGTTGAGAACGATAGAGGAGTCAAGTTATAGGGGGATTTGATGAACAAAGTGATACTCGATATTCACAGCCAAATTGGGGCAGTATACCACGATGAAGGATGCTCGGGAAGATGAATTGCTGTGGGCAACGAAAAGGAGAGCTACACAATTAGGGAAACAAATGGTGCAAGGTGGTGAGCAGGTAAAGTTTGCTTTTACTTCTACTGTTTTGTAGGTATTTGAACCTAGCACATTCGAAGAGGCCAAAGGAAAGTCTAAATGGGAAGCTGCCTTGAAGTTTGAATTTGAGGCCTTGATGTAAAGCAAGACTTGGCTGAGGGTGGAGAATTTGTTTGATTTTAGAGCTACATTTCAAAGATTCTTTGGCAAAATGAGTTTCATCTAAGTTTTCCATGTGATTGCAACTTATTGTAGATCATTGGAGTTATATGCCAACACCAAGTTGTCTACATGATAGACACTTGATCCTGATCATTAAAGAATATTCCTCCAAGCCCATGCCTTTCTGTGATGCTTGATAAGTTAGTAGTCATCTACACCACTTTTTGAATTTTGGATAGAAAAATGGATCATAATTTTCATGTGGTTGCTTTTGTACCATGTGAAAGTGCTTGACATTCTCCTCAAATACATACGATGGAGTCAAATCAGTTACTACACCAAACCACCATTAGCTATGGCCATTGTGAGGCTTGGCCGCATGTTACACTCTTTAGGCAGTATGATCCTATTGATGATAGGGACACTAACCTTGGCCTTCTTCCACACATTGTCGTCTTGCAATACTTTGTTGACGTCGCCTCTCCACCAATGCTTGCCAAAAGTGTACAAAAAGTTCTGACTTACCTCCTCCTGGTCATAGTAGCATTTAATCTCAGTAGCACATGAGTGCTTCAAATGCTCACGTATCTCATCTGGACTGTAGTTCACCTTATGACTGTGAATGTGCATTGCAGTGTACTTCTCGAGCACAAAACAAAATGCTTTAGTACTTGGGGGCTGACTTCTTGTCGAAATTATTTGCATCCAACCACTCCTATTGCTCTGCAAGAATATTCTCCTCCAATGGAGGAATGTAACTAGTAGCAGCACTATACTGAAGCACATTATTGTGCAGCTCCTCCAACTTCTTCCTTGCTTGCACTATTTTTTCTTATACTCGTTGATCTTCTCCTTATAGTATGCCCTTACCTTCTTGTTTTTGTTGCTAAGTGTTACCTTTTGAGTCGCCCTTATTTAATTTTTCGTGAATGTCCTTAAGCAAGAGTCAACTTATCATTTTCCCTTTATTGGTCATATCTTTGTTTATTAAGTCGACTCTTTATTTTTAAAGTCGCCTGCCTATCGTTTTTTGTGTCTGAAATTTCTAAAGATTTGAACCTTTGAACTTGAACTATTCTCGGAGTTCAAGAGTTCAAAAGTTCAATAGGTACAATGATTCAATGTTTCTCAAAGCGAACTGTTTGCCCCTTTGTATATTTCAATTATGTCTTTGACCCTTTCAGTTGAACTTGAACCCTTTTTAGAGGTTCAAGAGTTCAACGGTTCAATAGTTCAATACCCGATGTTTTATAATGAGTCATGTTCACTCAGTTCCCTTATATAATTTAATGTATCGTTGAACCTACTGCTTGAACCTCATAAAAGAGTTCAAGAGTTCAACGGTTCAAAAGTTCAATGGCTCAACAGTTCACTTTTTCAAAATTGAAAGTTTCTTGAAAGTCATGTGACTATTGGTCGGCCTGTGTAGTTCATTTCGTATCTTTGAACCTCGAAATTGAACCACATTCCAAAAGTTCAATGGTTCAATGATTCAGTGATTCAATGACTATACTCTCATCTCACCCTGAGGCTTTCTCTAAGTCAAAATTAGTGGGAGATTTAGAGGAGAATATATCCGAAACTCATTATAAAGAGAAAAGTTGTAAATTTCGCGAGGTTATAGATAATCATTACTCATCAAAATCGCACGTAAAAAATGCTTGTCATTAATGCATATGTCAGAGTTCACGTCTTATTAAGCATTTTTAACACGTATTGTTTTGGTTTAATTATTCGACCTGGTTAATGTCTGTATCAAGAGAGAACAAGTCAAATTTAGCAAACAAACATATTGGGCAATGCAAAGGAGAACAACACAGGTGGTATAAGATTTTTGTTGCTCAAATTCACAGTTTTTTCAGATACATTTAAGGTGAGTTCTTCTCTTACTATAAGTTGTTTCCATTACTTGTTTGGAAAGAAGAATCCTTTTGAGTTTCTGGCATTGTTTAAGAAGTTCAAAACATTTTTTTCATTACATCCTCCACCCTATAGCCATGAAATCTGCATGTCTTGGTTACGAGCATGTCCTGGTCTCATCTATTCTCTTCTTGAAATTGGGAACACCTCTCTGGTTCAATATGACTTAGAAAATTTTAAAGAGAGGGCTAGAAATCCTGTGTCAAATCCTATGATGCAGAAGATAGTAGAAAGTGGTTTGGTTGAAGTTGCGGCCTTTCCCATGGCTGTACAATTCCCTGAATTAATTCTAGAATGCATGAATAGATATGAACCTCAAAACAGGTGCATCAAAAATGTAGATGGTGATGTTTTACTTCATATCAATAGACAAACCTTAATGTCTGTGATTAGAATTCTGCCCAAGGAACCATATTCTGACCTCAATATTCCCTGTTCCTATGGTTATTTTTCACTAAAGAAATCAATTTACAAGAGCGTGATTGTAAAGAATTGGTTATTGAAGTTCCAAAAAGAGGGTTCAAGACTGCCCAAACCATTGACAAGAAATCACATGATTTTGGAAGTACAAGATATTGTGGTATTGCTACACAGGCTAAAGGGCAATGCTTAGGCATATTATTGGGAAGACTGGATATTCTTTTTCATACAGGTGATCCTCCAAGGAGAGCAATATTTGGACTGGGCGGAAATTGCAGCTGAATGTTTGCATCTAGGTCTAAGTAATTGTTTGGGGAATAAAGATTTTTATATGTCCTCTTACCTCTTCTATTGCCTGGCATCTACAAGACAATGGGTAGGGCTGCCTCATGCGCCATTGGTTGAGGACAACAAAATTTATGACTATTATTCACAATTACAAATGCATAATTGCTATGAAAATTACAGGAGGATTGATGATGTTTTTACCGGAAAAATGATTTATGAATTAGCAAACAACATCAATAAGAGTATGTCTGATGAGGCTATGCAGCAGATCAAGATTTATGGTAGTTTTTTAATTCAGGTTTTCAAGTTCACTTATATCAGAGTTGAGGGTTTTGACGGTGAACCTTTGAGGTTACCCAAGTATGTTTTTGACCGTTTTGTGTTGATAGAAGTTTGTGGACAATTAGCACATGTGGACAAAAAATTCTCAATGAAAAAGAAACCTAGTATATATTTTCCCATTGAACTTGGATATTATTCATGTCAGTGAGTCTCTGGTGCTTTGAATTTGGAAGTGGATTTTAAAAAATTCAATTTTTAGTGCTTCACGCCCTGATCCCAATTTGACAGCAAAGGCTTTGCCAGGGATAACTTGGATTTTGGAACAGGGTTTTCACATATTCCCCAATTGGAGGATTATTGGGAGGATTGTTCAGACGAATTCGAGGTCAGAAGAAGATTGTGGTCTAGGTTCTCCCTAGGACAAATAATTACCCTTCAATTTAAATATGGGCATTTCTGGAATTTTTGATAATGAAGAACATGTGACTGATCCACAATTTGAGCAGATAAAACAATCACCTATTCCAGAAATTGACTGGGATAAAAATGAAGATAGGATTGAGGTTAAGACTCTCCCGGTGATAAGGAGAACCGATAAATGGTTGAGAGAATAAAAGCTGAGGGGAGCTCAAAATACAGTTCTCCAGCAATGTACATCAATAGTTGAATCACTAGCCCCAATAAGCTCCTCTAACCAGTTTATTGCTATCTGTGATGCAGGTATTTCCAAGTCAAAAACTGGAAGGGATCTTGTCATCAAAGAATCCAAGAAGGCCCTTACAACTGTTCTACCTCCTCATGCCACCAAATCAAGGACGAAAAGCAAGAGAAAGAGTCAGATTCTTGAAAAAATAGTTGTGGATTAAATTCTGAAGAGGATTCAGAGGAAGCAATAGGTGATAAAGAATCTGATTCACCAATGGTGGAGGAAGTTAGCGCAAAACAACAAACAGAGATTGCTTCTGATTCTGCTAATCTAATGATTATTTCAAAATGTGCCTTCTGATCAATCAAACCCTGATAAAGAAGTCTCGACCTCTGCACCCAAGTGGCTGAAAAGCTCAATTAGCAGTAAAAGGAAAATAGTACCATTTTCTTTGCCGTTGGAAGACATGGTGAGTAAATGTTTAGGAAAAACTCCTAAATCTAAGAAATAAAAAACATCCAAGGTAGATGTCGACCCCAACATAGGGAACTAGAGTGCAGAAATAGCCTGACCAAAAACTCATGAAGAAGTTCAAGATCCTAAAATTCAGGATTTTACAATTGAAAAGATAGATCTTGGGACTGCATCATGTGCTGCAAATGTACATCACCTTGAAGCATCCACTAAAAGGATCGTCAGCCGAACCTGGAAGGATGAAAAAGACAAAAGGGAGTTGAAACAGACCTTGCGGTCAATGGCAGAATACATTGACGCCATTCATAATCCAAATCCACAACCTATTGCCCAATTGCATCTGTCTTTCGATCCAAAATCACCTGTCAATCAAAAGATGTTGGATCAGATACACATAAGCAAAATGGTCACCAGGGTATTTGATGATTAGTTGGATGGCATCATCAAGAAAGGTACATAATACATTCATAAACTGAAGAATGTATATGATCTAACCACAATTACTATTGAAGATTTGAAGACACAAAATGCTCTATGGATAAAAGACGAAGGCAAATGGATGATTGTTATGAACCAAATTGATGAGGTACACAAGTATGGAATAGCAAAATTTTTGTCAGAAAAGAATTTAATAGGTCTGGATGAAGATATACTATATATAAGTAAGAAAAACATTGAATGGAGGAATTCAGTATCCCCACAAGGACGAATTGAAATCACAAAAATGATCAAAGAAATTACTGAATTCACTCAATCATTACAACATGATCTACAGTGTATTGATGTGAAATACATAAAGGATGATGGAAAACCAAAAAAGGACATCAATACTGCGATTCAATCATTTAGGGAAAAGATCAACATCGTTAAAGAAAGTGGCAACTTATTAGTCGAAAATTTCTCTCAGATTTCAAACGTAGAGTCACTTCTTTGTCACTGCATTGACACACTCTTGAAGCATGCGGAAAAGATGGGGAAAATTCAGAGGGAAGAAAATATCTTGTAGGCTAGGATAAAGCACATCAGTATTCCCAATCTCTCGAAAATTCAGGAGTTTGTTACAACATTTTAGGAGTGGAAAGCTCAACGTACCTACCCAACCGAACACAACAAATCTAGATATTCTAATCCGTCACTTCAGCCATAATCTTACACAGTTTTTTTAATTCAGTTATTCAGTTGGTTTTCTGTTTAAAACTTGATCTTTATTTGAATTTGTAAAAACTAAATTCTGTATGGGTCAGAGTTACTTTAACTCTGGTTTAGTTTGAAAGATTGGTTAATTAGGGTAGCTTTATATATTTTCAGTTGTTAAAAAATAGAGGAGAGAGTGAAGAAAAGCGAGATAAAAATTTTTAGAATTGAACTACTGTTATTTACAATATATATGATGTTTGTCTGGAATATTTTTCATCTGTGAATGAAAAGGAGAATCAATTACTGCATACTTAGATCTGTGCGTTTGAGTATTTGAAATTGGGCTTTCTATGTGAAATTTTCTTTCATATGGTAATTACTCTTTCATTAGACAATTCATTGTATGTATTTTATCATTTATTGGTTCAGCAATATATATATGTTTATCTATTTAATTGTTATTAAAGATAGAATCTGTGTGTTCTACTACCCACTGCTGTTGTAGAAAAGGGTATCGCATTCATAGCATGATTATGTATGGATGTTAGTTAGCCTTTAAGCACTTTCTGGTTAAAAGTGTATCATGATGATTAGAATAATTTGAATTTATTGAAAATCTTAAAAGGATCTGTACCTTAATTCAGAGGGGAACTATTCTTGATAGTTCACCCATTTGTTGTTTAACTTATTTGTTCTTGAAAGAAGGGTATAGAGTCAAAATAAAATATTTTTAGATAAGGACAAATCTGTTAGCCAACACTAAGGACAGCCAATTCAACATCTAATAACTCCACTGAAGCCACACTACCCAACACCTCCTTTTGGAGCTTCAGCTCCCTCTATTGTCGTTCCTCATTGTTACCCAATGCTCTCAAAAATCATCGCTTCCTGGCATTGTATCTTATTACTGTTATGATTATAAAACCGACCACGATGCTGCCACTTCTTTACCTCCCTATCTTTCATCAGTTTCCCCAGTTTTGGTGCTACGTCCCATTTGACCTACCACAACATGGATATTAGACATAATCACATGTGATATATGATCTTATGGATTCAAACTCATGTATATGTTGTGCCGCTTGAGCTCCAAGCTTTCCATTGTGATGCACTGTGCAAGCATGAAACAATGCCTGCCATACAAATATTTCAGGAGAAAATTGAATTTCCTTGATTAGAGATTATGCATCCATTAGTTGCCCTGCTCGACCAAGAATCCCTGCCATGCAAGTATTGTGATCCATTCTTGGTGTGATTCCATGATCTTGATTCATAGAATTAAAATATTAATAGCCTTTAACTTCTAAACTAACATTTGCATGGGAAGAGAGAACACCAAGAAAGGTAACATAATTGGGCTTCATCCCTAAATCTTGCATTTGATCAAACAATTCAAACACCTTCATGCCATGGCCATGTTGGGCACAAGCCACAATTATAGCATTCCATGATACCAGGTTATGGCTAGGAAAATCATCGAAAAATAAGCATGAATAGTCTTTGCTTCTACACTTAGCACATGCTCAGTCCCGTAGTCACATACCTCTTGAGGTGTGAAGCCTCAAAGTCTGCTTTGATACCATATAACAATTAATTCAAGGGCGATGAATTATTACATTGCAATATTCTGTATTTATAATCGGACAACTAGAATACAATAATATCCTTCTAATATCATGAGATACTTCCAACACCTACAATAACCTAGTGTTTGTAATACTAGTGCAACCACCTCACAACATGCTAACAATATTGATCGGACAACTAGAATACAATAATATCCTTCTAATATCATGAGATACTTCCAACACCTACAATAACCTAGTGTTTGTAATACTAGTGCAACCACCTCACAACATGCTAACAATATTGAACAATATCTAACAATGTAACTAATGTTATAGAATAATAATTACATACTACAATATAGCATAAGAACGTTAGTGTAATAACAACTTTATATCATATAGGTAGTGCTCAATACAAGTTGTTCAGTATAGGGAGGACTTATTACCCTGCTGCCTTGACATGTAACATTATTTTTGTATGACAAACTCAACGGTTGTCGGTTAACTCAATCATCAACAACCGAACGTACTAGAGAGTCATTCACAACACTACCTAAAGCTGACTAGAGAATAATAACAACATAACAAAGTTTGTTACAAGAACAATGCATTTATTTAAATCAACGGTCCACAACAATTTCCATGGAAACCAAAAAAAGTAGCTTTTTTATTGACATAACTAGTAATTGCGTAGGATGTTCCAAGACAATTTGGCAACAAAACTCTCAACAAGAATTAAAATGTATTAAGCATAGTTACCAAATCTGGCCAGATCTGCCCAAAATCCGACCAGATCCGATTTTTTTGCCTGCCTGGATAAGTTCGTCTCGGTCGGCCCTGTTTATTTTCAAACAAGTATTTTTTTAAGGTTTTTTGTGGGAAAAAATGCCCAGCAACCATATATATTGTATAATATTAACATTTTATATTACCTTATTAATGTTTTTCATTGTATTTGTCAATTTTGCATTTTTATAAAACTATTCTCACGTATGTATATGTATATACTTAAGATTGATTTTTTCCAAACTTTTTCAAGGATTCCGGATTTTCGGATTTTTTTGCCCTCCCGAACGGATCCAGATTTCCAAACTTGGTAACTATTGTATCAAGTGCTTTGTGTTGTTGTTACACTAAGAATTGTGTTTGATGTGCAGTGAAGACCAAGTCAAACCATGGTCCAATTCACGGTAATACAAGCTATAGCAATGGAAATCAAACCTACATTTAAGTAAATCAACCACAACAAACGCACATGAAATTGACCAGGAATTAAAAGTAGCTTTGCTACCAATATGACTAGTAATTGCTTAGGATAATTAAAATGTGTCAAGTGCTTCCTACTGTTGTTACACTAAGAACTGTGTTTCATGTGCAATGAAGACCGACTGAAACCATGGTCCAATTGACGGTAATACAAGCTATAGCAACTGGAATCAATCATACATTTTAGGAAATCAGCGACAACAATCACACATGAAATTGATACAAAATATACCTTGGATAAACCCAATCTGGGAAAAAACCAGCAAGCCAAAGGTTGTGCCAATTTTTTCTTTCAACGAATCACTCATTACAAGGCCAATTATAGGCTCTCCAATAGAGCAATAAATCAACAATCTCACATCCTTGCTCCATTTCTTACTCTAAATCAACCTCATATGATACTAAACATTGCCTGCAACTTTCAAAAGGATCCCTATGCCATGAGAGAACCATGTTTTAACTCCAATAGTTGTGAATCATCATCGGATTGACAATGAAAGACCCATTGAAGTGCAAAAGCGGTTTCATCCTTTCCAGTCAAATTAGGGGTTCCTACGGTCAGTCCTTGACTGATTAATTGGCCATTGAATCTATTTTGCTAAATTTTCATCTCATATGCCTATTGGAAATGACTGCCATGTGAATTGTCACATAGTGATTGATTCATTGCTTTATGAATCCATCGTGCACAAACTTTTTTCTAAACTTCTAATAGTTGGAGGACCTTCTCAGAAGTTTCAAACATACGCATTTAATTTTTTTCTTCATGGGTGTTGATGTAGGTTGGGTTTCAAACAGATGGTCTTTAATGTTTTAAGTCATGTCTTTTCAGGTAGCATTGGTGTCTTGGGCTGATTGTCAAGTGCTTGAAAGCATGACGTTTGAAACATCCTTCTCTCTTATGGCTCCAGTTCGAAACAGTATTTAATAAATGAAGCTACTGACATTTCCAGTTGAAGGGACAGTGGTCCAAGTGCAAAGAATTCACTGTGCAAATGTGGAAAGTGATCTTGAATAACATTTTAAGCTCTTTCATTCAATGCTTTGATTGGAATGCTCAAAGAAGATAATAAAATAATCATGGTCCAAAATTTGATTTTAAGCTCATTCAGGACATGTATATATAGGATATGATGTGGAAAGATTGGTGGTTGAGGCCTTGCATAAGCCTTACCCTTATCCTTGCATGAGTTTTCGTCAGTTGTCTTTCCAGTTTGGATTGAATGCAATTTTTTATATAAAAAACAGTTGTTTTCATTACTTTTATTTTATTATAATTGATTTATGTATGCAAGATGTATGCTTTCCCAGCTTCAATATGTATTCCTTGATTTACTTGTGGGGGTGAAGCTTTTGGCCATGTCTGCACTGTTATGTTGCTTTTATCATCAACACATAACCGAATTGGATGTTGAAAAATATCCTAGTTTAGTTGACAGAGATGATGAACTTTACTTCTTAGCTTATGTGACTAAAGAAGCAGAATTGGACAAGTAGTGGTGCAGGAACAGAGCAGAGGCATAAAACACAAGTTGATGAATAACAACATAGTATGTTGTTACCCAAAAAATTCATCGAATCTGAAAATTCAGTCATGCATGGCGATTTTGGCTTGGTAAAAACCTGCATGATGGTATGACGCCTCTCTGCAAAGAACATGGCAAATAGGCGAGTTTGGCTACAACCGAACCTGCTCCATAAAAGACAAAATATCAGAACTAGTTGAATCAGTTCTTCTTCTGTCTCTTCATATAGGAGATGTGCGGAATCCTTTGGACAATTCATATGCTCACTTGTATTCATAAATATACCCCTTGCAGGTCATGTAAAGGCATTGAACATCCATTAGAGAGTTGAGGTTTGAATTGCAGAGACAGAAGATGATTTTATAAGCAACCAAACCACTAGGAGGCAAGCTAGTAGAACATTTTAGAAGTGCTAAAAGAAGCCCACAATCTCTCATGAACATTGTAGAAGTGTTAGAGAAGGCCCACACTGCATTTGAAAACTCAAATTGAGCAAGTGGCTTGTAAATTTTGCAAGATGATAGTGGAGACAAGAAGACACAACCCCACTCTTCTGAAGTTTTCCTACATTGAGTTTCTCAAGGGTAAATCCTTGTGTTAATCTCTCTTTTCAGGTGCGTTTTATTCATTTACTTGCTTACATACAGTCTATACAACTACTTCACTATTTCAAGTACTTAAGAAAGCGTATGATTGACATGTTCAATTTATTACAAGCACATTATTTGTTCATAATAGTAGAAGTATATTTTGTTGGTGCAATATCTCGTATGGACCTTTATTACATTAAGTTAGTTGTATTACTAAAGCCTATAGTTAGCTTAGCATCTTTATTTTAGGCTTGGAATAAGTTACTGATGTGCAACTATTGCCATCCAATATTATCCATGGTCATTGGCCAATAATAGATGCCTATTCTTTTGGCGAGTAGGATAGGAGAAATAAGGTTTGACTTTGTTATATAATCTCTTCTCCTTTTTATTATTTATAGAATATGACATTAAGTGAATAATCTGTTTAATTTACTATTATTCATTCAGTTCTCTTCTTGCCTCTCTCCTGTGTGAATTATGTCTTGGGTCTCGTTTGATCATGGGTAGACCAAATCCCAAGATGGTATAAGAGCCATTGCAGGCTAGCTCCATAGGTAGGATTATTTTACATGTTATTAAGAAGAAATGCTTTTTCATGGGCATTTTGGAGCATTTTGACCTCTTCCATTGCATTCAAAATGACCCAAAATGTATAGATTGCCTATAAAGTTACGGGAGTTTTCATTTCAGTGAATTTTTTTTTTGGGTTGTCATTGTGTTTTAGGGATAATTGTATGGATCCTGCATGACAACGCCCACTGTGACACCTTGTTGGAGTTGCCTGCGGCCTATACACATGTGGTCAACTCAACTCTATCTCCATCCTGTGAACTTTGCCTTTGCCTTAGCATCACTGTGTTGTCTATTGTCATCCCTGAGCTCCGTTGCTAACTTTTGGTACTAATTCGTAGCCACATTCTGTCCAACCACCACCACCACTCGACCTTCACTCGTCTACAGCCTACTCCCCAATGGACTTCCAGACAAGCCCGGGGTATTGTTTCTCGGCAGGCTCATGTCACACAATAGGCTGCAGTGATCACATCAACAATGGGGGCTTCGGCCTCATGTTCAGAAAACATGGCATGGCTGCTGATAATGTAGTGGATGTAGTGCTGGTAGATGGTAAAGACATCATTGTGAATAGAAAATCCATGGAAGAAGAGTTGTTTTGGGTGATCCATGGCAAAGGCTGCTGCTAGGGTGTCCTGGTCGTATGGATTATTAAGCTACTCCCTGTTTTGCCTATAATAGTATTCACCACACACACTTATGCAAACTAGCATTGTCTGACGTGGACCCCCGTGGGTTATACAGGTTTGTAGCAACATAATTGTTGTATTAGAAAAAAACTTATTATACACTTTTGGAATAACCTATAGTCTAACTCTGGTCTATATAAAGGCTAGCATATTTTTTTTGGTACTTAAAGTTTTAAATGTTATTATTATAATTTTTTAACTATAATAAAAAAAATCCACCCCATATTGTAAAGGGAAGTTGTTTTGTTATTTGGAAGCACCTTTTTAATATTAAGCGGTGGCACTTAATTGTAAAGAGAGGGTACCTTTTACCCTCTTTTAAGTGGGTCTTTTTTATAAATATTAAAGTAGGGGCACTTTATTGTGAGGGGCATTTTCAGCGACATCATCCATTTGGTGACAATTTTCAAATTGCAATTGTACAAATGCAATCTACCTTTCCCGATCTTGTTGTCGAAGATAGGAGGGTGGGGCCTGGTTTGACAAGTGGTCAGACCCGACTGCACCCCTGCCCCCCCTTCTCCCCTGCCCACAATAAATTTTATTTGTAGTTTTTTGAACCTCGGAATCTTCTAGGAGCCGTATATTCTCCATAGGACTATTTTCCAAGCCATTTTTTTGAAACTGTACATTTTTTTGTGTTTTATGCAACCTTGCAGTCCTTTAGTTCTAAAAATGCATTATTTTTGTTGCTTTGTATAGGGTACCTAATGTGGCTTCGTTGTTGGGACCCTTATGAGGAAAACTTGCCGCTTTTTACACAGTATTTTAGGCAAAACTCTTGCATTTTTGAATGTTGTTCAAGTAGTGGATTTAGACCACTCATGTAGACAATTCCTTGGTTCCTTGTATTTTTAGACACCTCAACATTGTGATCATTCCTTGTGGTGAGCAATTTCTGGCATCCCCAACATCTGTCAGTTTCTATATGTTCGAAGTAGAGGATTTTAGGCCATTTGTGCAGGACATTTGACTTGTTATGAGTTTATTTGCCATCTTGAGCAGTCAATGATTAGTTTCATTTGCCATCTTGAGCAGTCAATGGTTAGTTTCATTTGCCACTTTTGCTCGTGCCATTCTTTTCGATATATCTGAGGCCCCTTTCTATGCATGTCATTTCATTTTCTAGGTGAGATTCTATTTCTTTTCTATAAAAAATCAGCTTTTGTGTGCTTTTCATTTTTTATCACAATAATCATTAGATTTCTCTTTTGTACATGGGCATCTTATTAGGCACAGTATTTGTCGGAACCCATACGAGGATTGTACTATATCTTATGTTTTGATGGATTTTAGTGTAGTCTTTTGTATTATCAACACCTTCCTTGACAATACGATCATCTTCGTGTTGTGAGCAACATTTAGTATCCCCAACTGCTTTCAACATTTCGGTGTTCGAGTAACGGATTTGTACCACTCATGTAAATTTCACGAGTTTTTCACTAAGTGTTCACTCCCGTTCTACACAATATTGTCTGGGGGTGGAATAGGCCACCTTGCAATTTCATAGAGTCTACCTTTTCTGAAGAACTTGGTGAAAGTTATTTAGTGACACTGGCTAGACGTCCCTGCCAAAATATTGTTGGAGCACTTTGGAGGAAGTTGGCTGATTTGTGTGTTACTTTGGATTTGTCTCCTCTTCTCTTGATTTCACTTTTTTATCACTTGTCACCTTCTTCAATTCATTGCCATCACCTCATGAGATTCATCCATTGCTATCACCATCTTCCACCCAATTTAGCATTGTAGGGGGGATGGGTGTTTTCTACCCACTTTGTTGAGATCAATGTTTCTTCCGACTGAGCCTCATATAGAGCACTAGTTCCTAGTTTGTCTTGGCAGTTATAACAACTTGACACACATGTATTCCAACAAGACGATTTGGAGTCCATAGGGACACTTGACATCATACTGTACTTTCTTGATATTTGTGCATAGCTACATCTTTAGGTTTAGTTTCCGGGAGTTATTTTAGAGGATTTGAAGCCGCATTCTTTTGCTTTAAACTTCCCTAAGTTGCATTTTAGGGGAAGTTGTTGGTGCAATATTTCGTATGCATCTTTATTAAGTTAACTTAGGTTTATTACTAAAGCCTATAGTTAACTTAGCATCTTTATTTTAGGCTTAGAATAATTTACGGATGTGCAACTAATGTCATCCAATATTAGCCATGGTTATAGGCAAACTATATGTGCCTATTCTTGTGGCCAACAGGATAAGAGAAGCAAGGTTTGAATTCACTAAATAATCTCTTCTCCTCTTTTGTTTTATTTACTGAAGATGACATTAGGTGAATAACTCATTTAATATACTGTTATTCATTCAATTCTCCTCTTCTTGCCTCTCTCCTGTGGGAGCTGTCTCAGTTCTCGTTTGATCTTGGGTAGACCAAATCCCAATATATTTCAATTATATACATTCTAAATAATCAGAATGCCTTTTTACAACATCTTTGTTTTGTAGATTTGAAGTCACTAGTGTAAAAAGGTGTGAAATCTGCTATCTAAGCACTGTAGGAATTGTATGCATGCATGTACACAATCCAATAATGAGCATAAGGTGTAGATGGTAGTCATAGTTGTAGCCAACATTAAGTTTGCACCCTTCTGTCTATTTATTTCAGTGCATAGAACATTGGATCAACACATAAGAAGAGTACATACTTGTTGGTGAAACATTCTTGGAATATCTAAGTCGATTACATATCAATACAATGCGTATACTTTCCCAGCTTCAATATGTATTCCCTTATTTACTTGTGGGGGTAAAGTTATGCCTAATTGTGCACTGTTATGTTTCTTTATCAAGTCTAGAATTTGTACCTAGCTAGTTCTATTCATTTGAATGTTTAACTGGCATTTGGCGATTTATGCATTGTTATGTTGCTTTATTAAGTTTGGAATTTGTACCTAGCTAATTTTTTTATTCATTTGAATGCTTTACTAGCTTTTGGCAATGTATGCACATCATATTGCTTTACTAAGCCTATAATTTTTCCTAGCTAGTTGTTCTCTTCATTTGAATGTTTCACCACGACTCGATTCTATGAAGTGGTGAAAGATCATTGGGGACTCAAGGCTAGATTGGGGAGCACACAGATGCTCTACAATCTAGTGGAAAACTGCGATGATTGGCAGCATTCAGAAGAACAGAGAGGGTTTGTTTGGTGGTTGTGCATGCAATACCATATCCTTCATTGTGGTGGCTGGACAGTGAAGTGTCAACATGCAATACGTTTCCCATGGTCTTCTTGAAAGCTGGGTGATCATGAGATGAGTGGTAGAATTTAATTATTGTAATTATTATAGATTCTGTTTTATTTATTGTAAATAATTATTTATGTCTAATGGCACTATGCTAGAAAGCTATTGTAGTATTTGGACACATAACATGATGCATAATGTTGTAACACTAAGACAAGTTTGTATTTTCTCTCAACATGGGTAGAAAGACAATTGTGGATGATGCTGGGACATCTTTAGAAATAGTAGTTCCCAGCTTAATCACAGACTTTAAAACCTAAAAAATTTCAATCTACAATCCCTTTGTAAGTCTCTATTGGCTCCCACTGCTGGACTTTACATTTATATTGTTGATACTTTGCCAAATTCGATGATATCTCTTTTACTGTCACCAAATCACATCAACTCCTACATCAGCTAGTGTCATCTCTATGGACGTAAAGATGTAACCATATGCACAAAAATTCTTTCTCAGTTCTATTGAGATTTGTTATAAGTTTTAAGCTCACATTTTTTTCATTATGTTGTTACAGATGATCGTGTTCAAGCTGCTATAGAAAACCTTATAGGCGAGTTTGGGGATCAACATTTGTGGGTATCTACAATTTAACTTCCATTGAAAAGTCACATGAGTGCATATGTTTCAAAGAAAATATGAATGTTTGTGTACCATGTTCTAGATGACACTAAATATAGCATGAGCGTGTATCTTACAAAATAAATTTCAATGTTTATCTGTTTAATAGGGAACAACTTGTGATGTAAGAGATGGAGAAAGTGTTCGGGCATTGGTTGACTTTGCAAGAAATACCATTGGTTACGTTGACATTTGGGTATGTTCCAACAAGAATTCCTGTATGATGTCTCTCTTTCAGTCCAAATTCAACAACAATGTTGCTTACTTTTTTGAAATACAAGTTGTACAATGGCATTGCAATTTATAAGCAGTTCCTTTTTCTGTCTTTTGATAACATACATATGGCTCTAGTGTGTTCTTTACTGCTTATATGAAAAGAACAAAGAAGTATAACAGCAGAAACAGATAGAAGAATATAACCGCAATGCACAACTAGATATGTATGCAAATAACAGCTATGAATTGAAATAGAATGATGACGTTTCAATGCCAAAGAAGTGGACTTGAATATGATTCTATGGTGATCTTTAAAGGAAACACCTTTGATGATACCTTTTTCATAACCAAAATAATAATTAATTAAAATGTCATGAGACAATTTAAGCATAATCAGGTTACTTGGTACTGCTAATCTACCCAAATACCCACTAAGTCACCTCCACTTTTCATGTTTACTTTTGAAGGCATCCATATTAATAAATCTGTAATTTACAATAGTGAGTACTTAATCTGAAAATTAAGTGGCTAGAGGAAGGCCTCTCCCATATAAGCAAGGAGTACTGAAAAATTTGATAGTTAGTACTGATATATTTGCTTAACCAAATCCCCCAAATAAGCAAGGAGTACTAATATATCTGCGTAACAAACATCTACAAAATTGGCATTTTTTCAGCAGGCACACCTTCTAGCAACAAGGTGGTCAACTAATTATTTTCCGAAAGAATCCATAAAATTCAAATTGGTCAACAAGGACTACCAAATTCAGGTCAAACATGCAGTATGAAACAAAATAATTTTCCGGTCCTAAGAATCGATAAATTATTCACTCGTAATCATCAATACTGCTACATATATCCACCATAAAGGTAATAAAAAGTCATATTATAGGGAATGCATTTATAATGTAGATACAAATCATTAGCCTTGTTTGATTTCTTCTGAATAACTTACTTTGTCTAAATCTTTGTCATCTGGAAATAAATTCTCTTGTTACTTTTTATGACCTCTTTCTGTTTATGTAATTGTAAAGTGTTTACTTCAAAACGCTACACAACCAAAGAATAGGAGAGAACTATATCTTATTATTCATACATGCTTGGTACAGGGAGGAGTTGTCACATTAGCGCCCTTACCCTAACATTCAACTTATGCTATTTAAGACCAATTGGTTGTCTGGGAAGACCTATATTGCTAGAACCAGAAATGAGAAACTGCAACCGCAATGAAAACGTGATGAGAAATGGCCATGAAAAGGTTGAAAGTAAGAAACGTGTATATATATATTAAATAATTCTATATATTATAAACGGTACAAAAATAATATTATATAAAAAAGAAATATATTATTATAAGATTATTTTATTATATTATATTGAAAATATATTATATTATCTCATAATTTAGTACTATAATACTATATTATCTCAATATACAATTATATATTATTTTATATAAAGTCATATATTGAGATGATACCAAATCTGTTAACAATATTATATATTATTTTCAATATATAATTTTATAAAATATATAATTTTATAAAAAATAATTATATATATTGGGTAAGTGCACTAAGTTGGGGGACAATTCCGTGGACATTTTAGGTAACACGATTGCGTTAATAAATAATGTGATCGCGTTATTTAAATTAATTACCGAGCCATAACGCGATCGCGTTATTATATAACGTGATCACATTAATATATACTGTGATCACGTTATTTTAAATAATAACGCGATTGCGTTATTGTTATTTTCAATAACATGATTATATAATGTGATCGCGCTATTCTAAACAACATGATCACATTAATAACCCGATTGTGTTATTGTTATTTTCAATAACGCGATCGCGTTCCCTGTGTCACAAAAAAAATAAAAATCGAACGCTGAATGCAAATTTGTCATTTTGCATTTGAGTTTCCTTGCTCTCCACCAGCTTCCGTGATCGCATTTTGTGTGAGACAAAAGAGTGATAGGACACTGTCAAATTCGTCCTAGGAAGCTGCTAATCGACAATGTTGCCACATAGAAGAGGTAAGTGATAAAAATCTACACTTATTAACCCTAATTTTTCATTATTTTCATTGTTTAACCCTAATTTTTAGTTGTAATTTGTTTGTTTTGAACAACTCGTCTTGTTAATCCTCCATAGAACCCCTCTTGTTCCTCCTAACCCTCCACAAAACCCTCTTGTTCATCCTATCCCTCCACCTAACCCTCCTACAGTTCCACAAAACCCCCTGGCAGTCAGGGGATTCTAATTGACAACATTGTGGGAAATAAAATTGAAATTGAAGAATTAATTGGGAGAATGAGGGATCCCACTTCCACCAACCCCCACCGCACCCAATTAGCCAATTCCCTAGAGACATTATTAGGTCAAACTGACTCTATAATGAGTCAAATTGACAAATGAACATATAGGGATAGTTGTAGGGCTTATTATGCTGACAAATTTTCAGCACTTGAGGTCAAGAACAAAGAAATATCAAAAGCCTCCATTTGCACCCTATTCATTGACCCAACCACTAATGCGTCATTTCCTGTAATGGCGAAACGTTTTTCAATCCATTGTTGCGTACATAACTTAATCACAACCAATTTTTGGGATCGACGATGGATGGTGTTTGACTATCCACCGTGTAACAACCATGAGGCCCCATTGTATTTTTTTAGGAAACTCTACTGTGAGTTTGTCCTCAATGAGATTTCGAACTATTTTGTTTTTAGTGAGTTTTAAAGCTGAGGAAAAGGCTCTGCGCAAGATCGTCCAGGGTCACGTCGTGCGTCTCATCGGCCTGTGCGGGTCTGTATCCAAAAGCCACTTGAGCTCGAGATCCCCTCTATAGTTCAACAGGTCATGGAAATCGACACTCTGCATGCTCTTAGTTGGCTCACAGATACACTCGTTCAGCATACGAGTAGGCTCTTACAGAGGGATGCTAGAGATATGCCACCTAGTGTGCATATTCGACTCCACTCTTGCAGTTCTTGTGGAGCTATGTGCACTGGACCTTTTGATGACGAATGGCACTGGTGGTTCAGACTCCAGAGGGCTTGGATAATATTCTTATGAGTGATGAGTTTTTGGCACGCACATTTGGTGTGCAGACATCAACCACTATACAGATGCAGGTATTTTTTATATAAATATCATGTTAAACTTAAGTTATATTTGCAAATTTAATTTAGCTAACAATTAATTTACATAGAAATTGAATAATATGCCATTTTTTATGTCGCAGGAGGTGACGGTGCCTTCATCGTCACAGTTAACATTTATAGCATTTGATTTGTCGCGGCCGTTGTTTACATATTCTGATCCAGTTGTTGGCCCATTCACTACTACATCTATCTCTATTAGGACGTCACCTTTTACTTATGTAGGGGTAAAATTTTGAGTTAATCTTATGCTCTATGTACATTTAGTCTATGTATATTTGCCTTGTAAGTTTAAGTTAAATTTATCTATCAAGTATCTTGATGCATAGGTTCTAACAAGCTTCCCTTATATGGATGGAAACACACACTTACCTCTGCCAAATACCCAACTCTGATCTTTTCTTGCCCTTCTTTGTCTTCTGTCTTCAACCTCTTTATCTCTTTGATCACTTTGCTTTTACTAGGTCTTTCTTGTTCACTCTTATCTACTCAATGGCTTTTAAGCCTCCTTGTATTCACTTAATCCTCTTTCTCTACTTGAAGTCAATTTTACTAATCAACTAGGTCTCTGCAATATTTCTTTTTAACATCAACCGCCTCAGTTCATACTCTATTTTCATGTTCTCTCTCTTTATCCTTGCTATGTTCTTTACAATCTTTTTATGTGTTTTTATAGGTTTGCATGCTACTTTGATTTTGCTCTTCCACAATACTCATAAGAACATCTACCTACTTAGTTACATCTCATTTCATGCATCCAACCATTCCACACAACCCCCAAGCTTCAACTCTTCACTTAACTCTTCTTTCCTCTTTGACACCTTCCTTCTACTAGCCCTTTTTTGAGGCAAACCTCCTTGATCTGAGTAAACTACAAAGCTCCCAACCAAACCAAACCCACATTCAGATACCCTTTTGCATCACATAGCTCATGTAGGGACTTTCATAATTTAACTCTCTTTGGAGAACAACTAACTCAACACCCCTCAAGACTAATTAGGTCTCCTAGGCCTAATTAAAGGCTACTGATTGTGAAACCATATCATACGAACTCGAATCGACTTCAAACCTTCAAAATCCTCTTCCTCCTATATAAATACACCTGTCCACAAATTTTGGAGATGGGTTGATTATCTTGAGGGTACCGTGAACCTTTGGAAGTTGTTATGAGGTATCACAAACCATTAAAGAGGAACCACAATAGTTGCAAGCTATGAGAATGGGCTCAACGGTATTTATATAACTGCTTTTGAAAAATCCCACAAAGATCCCATGAATAATCTCATTCAATATTATATAAGGGTAGTTCACATACCACGAGAATACTTATAAAATGAAACATAGATCTAGGGGTCCTTCTAGGTAACACTATCTTGAAAATGAAGTTGCTAAGCTCAATATAGTCATATTCTCATTTTGACTTATGTAACCATTACCATTATACATAAATCCACATGTTACCCTTGAAAATGAGTGATAATAGCAAGGGAATTTAAGGTAAAAGAGAAGAAATGTGCATGAAAGGTAAAAATAGAAGGAATTAGATTTAACATGACTAAGATCCCCATCATAGTGGGCAAATGTAAAGATGACTTGTAAATTTGACCCCTTTATCCATTACTAACATATCAATTTATACAATGCAATTTTAGTTCGTTGGTTGATGTAACCACTAATTATATTGCATCAATTCCATCCAAATCCACTAAATTTCAACTTAATTGAACAATTTTGACTATTACCTTACCTACAACCAAATCATAAATAGGTTGCAAATTCAATTAATTGAACTTTAATTTTTGTATCAATGCAGAGCCAATAAGAACCTTAAAATTGCTCACTGAGTATTAAAACATCAACCATCGTACTTAGTGGATCATCAACCTAACAATGCAACTCTAAGAATCTTCTTAGACATAAAGGACCATGACTCAGGCCCCAACATTAAATTGACTTATTTAAATAAATTGCTCATTGAGTATACTCATAGCCACAAAATAGTTGGCTAAATTAATTATAATTACATTCAAATAATATCAATGCAGACCCAATCAGAACCTTAAAATTGCTCACTGAGTATTAAAACATCAACCATCGTACTTAGTGGATCATCAACTTAACAATGCAACTCTAAGAGTCTTCTTAGACATAAAGGACCATGACTCTGGCCCCTACATTAAATTGACTTATTTAAATAAAGTTAAAAATAGTTATTTAAATAAATTTATATTTTATTAAGTGACTTCACTTAAGATAGTGTGATAGTAGGACTTAAATCTTGCTTCATTTTATTACAAGATCTTACACATGTTTATAAATTTGATGACCAATTTAAGAGGTCTGGTTTGTAGGAAGGGGCGGAGTTAGGGAAAGGGGGACTACAAATTTTGGTGTCGACCTTACCTTCTCATGTTTGAGCCTCAAATTTGTAATACACATGATAATTCAATTGTAATATCTCATTACACCTTTTTCTTTGGCCACAACAAAGGTGTAGATTTCAATTGTGATGCCTCATTATACCTCTTGCTTTGGCTATGACAAAGGTATAAAGGGTAGACAACCTTTATACTCAAACATTCCTTATGCCAGAAAACATTGCTTGTAGCTCCATTGACAAGTTTGGGGGGAGAGCCACCATTTGGCTATGACAAAGGTATAAAGGGTAGACAACCTCTATACTCAACATTCCTTATGCCAGAAAACATTGCTTGTAGCTCCATTGACAAGTTTGGGGGGAGAGCCACCATTTGTGTTGGTACTAAAATATGTGCCAGCCTCAACAATTACACCTTGGAGTTTCTTTCAATTCAACATCCAAACTATTTGCCAATTTTGTTCTCTTGAGCCAAAACAAGACAATAAATTTGGATAGTTAAAACTTGATATATTGGACAAGGACATAGTGATGGTAGGACTTAAATCTTGCTTCATTTTATTACAAGATCTTATACATGTTTATAATATTTGATGACCAATTTAAGAGGTGTGGTTTGTAGGAAGGGGCGGAATTAGGGAAAGGGGGACTGCAAATTTTGGTGTCGACCTTACCTTCTCATGTTTGAGCCACAAATTTGTAATACACATGATAATTCAATTGTAATATCTCATTACACCTTTTGCTTTTGCCATGACAAAGGTGTAGATTTCAATTGTATTGCCTCATTATACCTCTTTCTTTGGCTATGACAAAGGTATAAAGGGTAGACAACCTCTATACTCAACATTCCTTATGCCAAATAACATTGGTTGTAGCCCCATTGACAAGTTTGGGGGGAAAGCCACCTTTTGTGTTGGTACTAAAATATGTGCCAGCCTCAACAATTACACCTTGCAGTTTCTTCCAATTCAACATCCAAACTATTTGCCAATTTTGTTCTCTTGAGCCAAAACAAGACAATATATTTGGATAGTTAAAATTTGATTTATTGGACAAGGACCTCCCTTCCTCGACTTATTGGTAGAATGTTATTTACACACCTTCCTAAAGAGGTGGATTCACCGTGGCTCACTCCTTTCTATTGGTTGGGGGCTTTCCCAAAAACCAAGTCATCCTTTTATTATAAATGGTTGTGATGTCAATCCATGTATCATATACAACGATACAAATGATTGATATGATGCATATAATAGAAGGATGATGGCCATATATGTGTAGCTCAACTTTTCCCCAGTAAATATATAATGGTATTTTGCTCTATCCAAAGAAGCTTTACAAGTAAGGATAGAGTTCTTGATATGTCTCTTATTTCTTTTCTCTCCCTAGCTTTGCCTTGTCAAAGTGCTACTATTCTTTCCACCTCGTACTCTTCCACTCACACTTCCTACATGTATTACAATTTTTATATTACCTCCAACATGCAAACTACTTGCTATTTTTGGCCATTGCACATTGTATGACAATTACACTTCCATGATTCTTGGTTTACATTGTCTTTTCATGATATGCATGGTTTTCATATATAAGATTTGATACTTTATATAAAAGTAAGTGAGCTCTGTAAGTCATTTCCATAAATTGTGAGATCCCTCCCCTGCCTCTTTAAGCCCTCCAATCGCACCTCGGAGCACTTAGATGGAAGCTTCGAGAGCAATCCGTTGGACAAGTTGCAGTGAAGGGTCCAAAAGTGCAACTTTTTGGCAGTGAACAAACAACTTCTTGAGCTCCAACTAACATTTTTGCCTCCAAGACTTTCACCTAAGAATTTATCGCTTTGATCACATCCAGATAGGCAAATTACATGTTATCACACCGCCACGATGTTCAAGCCCACCCATAAGTGCATTTTCACTACCATTTCGGAGTGCGAAAACACCGACAACAAATGTTGTCAAAGTTTAAGTTGTGGTCGCAAAACTCTAGTTTTGATGCTTCCTGACTGAAAACTGGCATTGCTAACACATTCGGAGGGCAGATAACGTCTAGGATCAGGTTCTTGGCCTTCCATCAGGCCCGATCGAAAAACCCACCACCTATTCCAGTCTCAAGAACACTCTTCCCAATACAAAAAAAATGGAATTTTTGGTCTAAGTTCAAACACGCGTAAACCGAAAACTATAAGTCATTTTCGTGAACCGTCAGAGTCCTCCCCTGCCTCTTTAAGCCCTCTAATCGCACCCTGGAGCACTCAAGAGGAAGCTTTGAGAGCAATCTATTGGACAGGTTGCAGTGAGGGGTCAAAAAATGCAATTTTTTGGCATTGAACAAACAACTTCTTGAGTTCCAACTGGCATTTCTACTTTTGGGACCTCCACCTTGGAATCTATCACTACGATCACGTCCGGATAGGCAAATTACAGGTTATTACACTGCCACAACGTTCAAATCCACTCAGAAGTGCATTTTCACTACCGTTCTAGAGCACGGAAACACTGACAACAAATGTTATCAAAGTTTAAGTTGTGGTTGCAAAACTCTAGTTCCGATGCTTCTTGACTAAAAACTGACACTGCTAACACGTTCGGGGGGGCGGATAATGTCTCGGACCAGGTTCTTGGCTTGACATCAGGGCCGATTGACAAACTCACTAACCATTCTGGCCTCAAGAACGCCCTTCTCAATACAAGAAAAATGCATTTTTTTAGCCTAAGTTCAAACACCTGTAAAACGAAACCTATAAGTCATTTTCTGAGCTTCGATCACATCCATCTTGAGCTTCTCTTAGCTTCAAGAATATAAGGTGGAAGCTTATTTGGCACCACTAACCTATAAAAAAATGTTAGTAAGTAAATAAAAATGAAATTTATATGTACTCACTAGAAAATAAAAAATATTTGATAAAATTGATTATATCTACATTTTAAAAGTCAACATAACTACGTATTTCAATCCAACGAACCACTAGGATCTGCTCTAACCTTGATAGTATCAAGAATAGCTTCATGGTCTGACTCTCGAACTTTTCATAGTTTCTTGTATAATGGCCGTCCATGATATTTTTTTAATTGAATATTCGTTTCAAGAATCAAATTTGAATAGTGCAGTATCTTTCTATGCGTTTCAAACCCTTTAAACAACTATTGATCTGAATGTTTTATAGGATATCGTCAAAACCAAGTTCCAGTGACTATCACTGACCCAGTGAGATAGTCAATATTTTCTCTATCTATAACTGGGGAAGTCAATTTTTTTCTCTACACACTGACACAAGTAGTAATCAATGCTTTCTTTGTTATTCTCATCTGCAATAACTACAAAAACATGCTCTGTATCACTAAAAAACATTTTTAGTGACAATATGAAGATATATAATGAGACTATTTTATACATAATGAAAAATATTCCCCTTGACTACACTAGATCAGATACATGGTCAAAGTCATCTTATGATGTCATATTTGTAAGTTGCAATGCTGTTGGAACCTGATATGTGTTGATTGGAATTAGAGGTTTGGAACTTCAATCATCCACCCACTCTTGTGACTCATTCATTCCAAACAGAGCACGCATGCAGAACATAAACATGCCAAGTGTCTCTTATGAACAGTGCAAGAACTTGCATTTGAGCTATGAAATGAGTAGTCACTTGAACCGTTAGAGTCATACAATCCTCATACTTTGCCAAGTGTTCTTCCTCTATTAACCATAAATGTTTACGAATGATAGAATTTGATTGAGCACCATGACACATGTTCTCATTACACCATTCAACCACAGTGTTTGCATTTGTTAAATGAACACCCTCTTCAAATTTCAACTCCTCCTTTGCAATAGCTCTTTTTACACATGCTTTAGCACCGTCATGCTCCTCTTTTCCATGGCTAGTCTCAGTGAAACTCCAAATGTGTTCTACACCAGTGGTAACGTGCATCTTGCTCAACCAATAAAACATCTATGCATTTTTGAATTGCGAGTGTAATTGTTTGACCAAATGTAATGTTGATTGAAAGTAATATTCCTCTGACTCAACTGTTCATAGAACTTTTTAAAGCAACCTTGTATATACTCTGAACAATGTGATTAGTCATCGCTGATATAGAAATTTTATTCTCTTAATATTTTTCGTTGTTGTTTTGTACTATCAAGTGCATGCATGAATGCTATATGCACAAATATGACTTGTGATGAGTTGTAATACTGCGATTGAACTTCCATTTGGGGTTTGAATGTGTAATTTTTAGCAAATCAACTACTGAATCAATCGGACCGAGTGGAAATGTATCTTTGCTTATCTTGAAATGTTCATCCAACCATCTAGCCCTGTGTATGTGCCTTGCATACTCAAACAATCTTTTTCCTAAATTTGACCAAAATTTTGGAAACAGGTATTTTTTTGGTAACAAGCTCACACTTTTTAGATTTTTTGCCATCTTTTACTTGATAAGTCACTCATTTATATTTGCTTAAACCAACTAATTTTTGTCCAATTGCACTTGTAATCTCCTCATGGATATATTTTTTTAATTTTGACAATCTATCACAAACGCTGCATTTTCCATTTAAACATGATTGTTGTAAAATAATTGTCCATCCGGTCTTCTGCAAAAGATAGTTGGAATAAATTCCTTGGCTCATTTTGGTGGGAATTCAATGCCACACCACTGCAAAATGTTGTTAATATGCAAAGTACAACGAATATGGCGTAAAAAATTGTAGTGCATTGAAAATTCAACATGTTGATACAAGTGGTGCGTGTGTGATTTATTTTTATATAAAAAGGTTTGGCCATCTCAAAATATCTTTGACAAATAGAAATTTGTGGATGTTTTTCCAAAAATTTAGAATACAATTGTGTTTGAGTCATCTAATAAATGTTTTGGATGCGGTTCACAGTTACGGTAACTAATTCTTCTTTTCACAACATCTCTTACATTGGGCAAAACTTTTGTATTGTCTTTTCAAAATTGAGCAAGTAACTCTTTGAGAGTATTGGCAATAGACTTGTCCTTTCGTGGAAGTCTACCAGAGAATGCCTAGAGCTCATTGGTATTAGGTTCATTAGGTCTTTTACGTATTTCAACTGCTTTCATTATTGTTTTTTTGTTTCTATTAAGTGGTCGGCTTGTTTTTGAAATCATTCATTTTTTCCTTGTTTTGTCACTTACTGCACAAGTTGTAAATACGTTGGGCAACATTACAATCTCGGATGCGTGATTTTGGACCTACAATATGATATGCATTATGTAGATTTTCAACAATTTTATTGTTTTCGTCATCCATGTTAGATGTTCTTGTTGTCAATCAGACTTGTACCTTTGTGAAGGTAGTTTCAGACCTTCACAGTCTGCTGAAACATGGAAACAATTTTACGCCGTGGGTGGCCTAATCAGTGAATTGAATCTGTAGATTCTAAGGGCGAGCTCTCTTTGGTGTATCAATTAGGATCTATAATCTACGTTACAAACTATCGGGAAAAGGAAAAAAGAGAAACTTGAAGGAAAAATCTTATTTAATGATGGTGATACACCTATATTTTGTTTCATCCACTCAAATTGAGCTCCTAAAAATACTGATTAGACAAGAAAAAGACTGAACTTTCAACTCCAATTGACTCCTATGCATCAGTATTTCATGAAAAGATTTTATCTGGTGATCAAAACTTGAAAAAAATGATGGAATAGCTCTAATTCAAAGACTAACCAGCTATTTATATTTGCTGTAACTTTAACCAAAAAACATCAAACACAAAACATGACTTTCATAATCTGATCAACTAGTAACTAGGTAAGAATTAGGCTTTAACAAGGAAGAAAATTCTATCACATAGACAAATCACTAACATAAATACACTACATCAACATTCTGGTATCTGAAAAACTGTCTTATTTATTTGAAAAGGTTACAAAACTCAAATTTTGACAGACTCTGATCTTGCCAAAAAAGAGATGATTCAAGACTGAAAAACCAACTTATATAAAAAAAGCATACAAAAGCCAAGAGATTGACATTGAAAATAGAGATCAACTCCCGCATCTCACAAGTCCAACTTTAGCTATCAAAAAATAACTAAGCCTTCAAATAATATCTTTTTGTCTTATGTCTTGCATGAAAAAAGACTCTTTGACGTTGGAAAATGATGGTGGGTCCATCTTGGACTAATCTGCTCCATGCATGAGAGCTACGCCAATTCTTAGATGAAGAACTTCAGTTTGAACAAGAGTTGAAAACCTTCAATTAATAAGATAAATCAGAAAAGATGTGACACTTTGACAAAAGTCAACTCAAACTCAAAACCAACCAACTCCAACAGGGCTACTTTCATGAAAAAGCTCTTTGAAAACTGAAGCATGCATGAAATCTCATGTAACTCTTTGAACAACCTGTTGGAAATATTGTCATTGATGTCAAAGGTTTAGCATTATTGGTGATAAAGGTCCCACTGCATTTAATAGTGTTTTTAATATTCATATCTTGGCTAATGTGTTAATATTTATTTAATATTAATGAATATATTTTTGATTTCATAAAGTCAAAAGAGGGCCATGGATAAGTCAAAGAGCCACGGGGTAAAAGACGAAAGAGGAATGGGATGCATTTTCTCATAAAGAGTCATCTTGAAGAATTCTAAGAGTCACCATATGAAGACGAGATATGGCGCATTTTTTCATGAGGGGACATTTTGAGGAATACGAAAAGTCACTAAGATAAAGACAAAAGAGGAAATGACGCTTTTGCTTATGAAGGGTCACCATATGACTTTTCAAATGCAGGGATACGAAAGGTCATGCAAGTTTGGCGCCATTTTTCATAAGGATTGAAGTGTCACAAATGCTGAATGCCAAAGGTCCTTTAGAAGGCTATAAATAAAGGCTTGGGAAACCATTTGCAATATGCAAGAGAGTGCAAGGTTTGTATTTGTTTTTCGAAGAGAGAAAAGCAGGAGATATTGTAGAGTTCTATCATTTGTTGAGTAAATAACATTGAGAGATAGTTGTGTTTTATACACAAGAGGGGTTGGTGCTCCTGTGGGTTGGTGCTCACGAATCTTTGTAAAGGGTTGGTGCTCACAAATAATTGCTGTGTTGGTGCTTGGCAAAGGGGTTGGTGCTCCTGCAAGTTGGTGCTTGCAAACTTTGTATTTTGAGTTGGTGCTCATTCATATATTTGAGATTGTTTTCCGTGGTTTTTCTCACTTTGAGTTTCCACGTAAAAATCTGGTCTCTCTCTCGTGTGGTGCAAATTATTATTTCAGTTTTATTGCATATCTTGAATGAATGATTGAGTGGTTAAAGAAAAAAATCAGATTAAGTAAAAGATATATAATATACTGATTCACCTCTCCTCAGTGTATTTCGTACGTAACAATTGGTATCAGAGTAGGTTCTTTTTGAAAAAAATTTACAGCTTGAAGGAAGATCATGAAAGCACGATGATTGGATCAAATGAAAGATTTTTTACAAATAAGGCACCCTTGTTTGATCGGACGAATTATGTTTTTTGGAGCATAAGGATGAAGACTTATTTGATGGCCCTTGGATTCGACCTATGGCAAGCAGTGGTGGAGGAATATGAAGAGCCATAGACACTTGTAACTACTTCGGCAAAAAAGAAGGCAAGTGAAAATATTACTAAAGCTTTAAATGCTATTTTATGTGGTTTATGTGAATCAAAATTTGTTAAAGTTATGCAATGTGAATCAGCACATGAAACTTGGGTAAAACTTGAGAATATTTACAAAGGTGATGGAAAAGTTCAACAAGCTAAGCTTTAGACTTTCAGAAGACAGTTTGAAGATGGAAGAAAAAGAAAATATAGCAAGTTATCTCTTGCGAGTTGATCAAATAGTCAATCAGATTCAAGGTCTTGGAGAAAATTTAGAAGAATCGACCGTGGTTCAAAAGGTTTTGAGATCTCTACCATTGAGATATGATGCAAAAGTTTCAGCAATTGAAGAGATGAAGAATTTAGCCAAGCTAAAGATGGATGAGCTTCATGGTATTTTTACGGCATATGAGATGCAGACTAAACAAGATAAATTTTCAAAGAGAGAAGCGGCTTTCAAGACATTAAAGAAAGAGAAGGCTAAAATTCAAGAATCAAGTGATAATTCTAGCGATGATGAAGATGAAAATGGAGCTCTATTCATTCGCAAGTCGAAAAAGGGCACAGGGAAATATAAAAAAAATTAACTTTTAAATGTTTTAATTGTGGAAAGATTAGACATTTTGCAGCTAAATGCCCAAATAAGGGTAATGATGATAATGAAGAAGGAAAGTCTACATACAAGAAGAATTTCAAAAGCAAATTCAAGAAGGGATTCGAGAAGAAGAGTTTGTATTCCAAAGATTCTAGCTCAGCTGAAGATAGTGGAGTTAATGACTCAGAAGAATAAGAGATTCTATTTATGGCCAAACATGAAGATGCCTCCGCAAGCAAAAGTACAGATGATCAAGAAGAACATGATGAAGTTGAAGTGAATCTGGAAGGAGAACTCATTTGTGTCTTAGAAGAGTTAAAAGCTCCTGAAAAGAAAAATCGAAGATTAAAGTTCCAAATCGAAAAAAATGAAAAGGAGTCGAAGGAAATAATTGAAGATCTATAAGCACACTTTGAAAAAGCCAAGAAAAATGAAGATCTAATGGCACAGTTAAAAATACTAAGTAAAGAATGTGAAAGGTATGTTATTGAAATTGCTTCTTTAAAAACAGATCTTGAGAAAACAAATAAAACAATCAATGATAGAGCAGCGAATGATTCAAAATTTGAAAATAACACTAATATGTTGAATAAGATATTAGAAAATCAAAGATCAATGTCAGATAAGACAGATATTGAATTTGAAAAAGAGAAAGAGGAGGTCATTACTTTCACAGACAAGAAAAAAGGAAAGAGCTATGCTGAAACTCTTACAAAAGAAGAAATAAAAAAGGAAGAAGTTAAGAATACAGAAGACATCTCAATCAAAGAAGGCTGGAGGGAACAGAGCTACAAAAAACAATCATGTAAGAGATACACAAACATGTCTTATTTTTATGGTTACTGTTTTTATTGTAATGGATATAGTCATAAGAAATTAGAATGTCGAAAAAGAGCTAACAGTTTCAGAAATAAGAAGGAAAGTCATGCAGAATCAATCAGAAGCCATAACTCTTTTGCTCCTCTATCAGTGTTTAATGAAGAGGCCATAATATGTTACAAGTGCAACAACTTCGGACATATACCCTGGTACTGTAGAAGTGTGTTTGAGTCAGTCGAGAAGGACTAGAGTTTTACGGCTCTATTCATCAAAAAAAAAGTTCAAATAGGTTCATGGAAAAAGAAACAACCTGAAAAATTTATGTTGGTGCAGACTGCTTTGCATGTGAGAAATGAAGAACAGCCATGGTTCATTGACAGTGGATGTTCAACGCACATGACAGGAGACAAGAGCAAGTTCATAACCTTGAAGAAGATCAATGGTGGCACAGTGAAATTCGGAGACAATACTACTGTCAGAATTGTTGGAAAAGGTACACTAAATTTAGATAATGATAGAACTAAAACTAATTTTTTTTTTTGTATGTAGGTCTTAAGCATAATATTTGAGTGTAAGTCAAATGTGTAACACAATAAAGTTTTATGCAGAAAATTGTGAAATTAAAAAAAAATTCAGATATGTTGGTTGCAGATGCTCAGAAAATAGGGAATAATTTATATATGCTATCAGATATCAAAAGTCAAAGATGTTGTTTGAGTCAGATTGAAGAAAGTTGGCTGTGACACAGGAGAATGGGGCACATAAATTTTGACAATCTTGTCAACATCAGCAAGAAGCAAGCAATAAAAAATCTTTCAAAGATTACAAAGCCATCTGACACGCTTTGTGAACCTTGTCAGTATGGGAAGCAGGCTAGAAGGTGGTTCAAAACAAAAAAATACTGGACTACTCAGATGCTAGAGCTTGTTCACACTTATCTGTGTGTACCTTTGAGAACTTAAAGTACTCAAAGTGAAATATTTCATATTGCTTATTGATGATTTTTTATGTATGACTTGGGTAATATTTTAAAAAAAAAATCAGAAGCTTTTAGACATTTCAAAGCATTCAAAGCATTAGTTGAGAATGAAATCAGTTTGAAGATTAAGTGTCTAAGATTAGATTGAGGAAGAGAATTCATGTCAGATCAATTTATTGAGTTTTGTGAAGATCATAGGATAAAGAGACATTATTTAGCAGCGAGGACTCCACAACAAAGTGGAGTAGTTGAACAGAAAAATAGAACATTTTAGGAGATGGTGAGGACAATGCTAAATGAATCCAAGACAACAGATAAATATTAGAGAGAGGCAGTTGTTACAATAGTGCACATTCAGAATAGAGCATTATTGAGAGTCAATAGTGACAAGACTCCTTATAAGCTATGGAAAGACAAACCAACAACAATTTCAGAGTTTTCGACAGCAGATGCTTCATAGAGAGAATTGATGAAAAACTTAGTAAGTTTGAATCCAGAGCAGATGAAGGTATATTTCTTGGTTTTTCTTGTAAAATTAAAGCTTATAAATGTTATAACAAAAGAACCAAAAAAATTGTTGAAAGTGCAAGTGTCAGGATAGAAGAAGATGGAACACAAAGAATCAGTGATCCAGGTTACATTCTTGAAATCATTAAAGAGGAAGGTTTTGAAGAATCAGATGAAGATGAGAAAGAGGGCACTAAAACTCCATCCAAATATGTTCAGAGAAATCATAATAAAAGTGATATCATCGGAGACATAAATGAAAGAATTCGCACTGAAAGAATGATGGTAAGTGAATCTGAGTAAGTTAATTTTTCTTTGTTATCCAAAATTTAGCATAGAACTTTTTCAGAAGCTAGACATGATAAGCATTGGGTTAAGGCTATGGATGAAGAATTAAATCAGATAGAAAAGAATGATACTTGAGAATTAGTGTCTAAACTAAAAGATCACAATGTGATAGGAACAATATGGGTTTATAAAAATAAGTTGAATAAAAATGAAGAAGTAACTAGAAATAAAACAAGATTAGTATGTAAATGATATGCTCAGATTGAGGAAATAGATTTTGAAATTTTTTTTGCACCAGTGGTAAGGTTAGAGGCTATTAGAATGTTTCTTGCATATACAGTGTTTAAAAATTTCAAAGTATTTCAGATGGATATGAAATCTACTTTTTTGAATGAGAATCTAGAAGAAGAGGTCTGCATTGAGCAGCTTGAGGGATTTATTCTCTCAAATATTAGTAGCCATTTATGCAGATTGAAGAAAACATTGTATAGATTGAAACAAGCTCCCAAAGCTTGGTATGCAAGACTTGATAAGTCCCTACAGGATCAAAGTTTCAAGAGAGGATTTGCTGATAGTAATCTCTACATCAAAACAGAAGGTGAGCATCAATTGATTGTTGTGGTATATGTTGATATCATTTTTGGAGAAAATATTGAAAAGATGACATTTTTTTTTGATAATATGCAAAAAGAATTTGAGATGTCTATGCTTGGAGAATTGTCATTTTTTTTAAGATTGCAAATATTTCAGTCAGATGAAGAAATTTTCATATCTCAAAGTAAATATGCCAAGGAAATATTGAAGAAATTTGGCTTTGAGGATTGTGCACCAATTGGCACACCAATGTGTACAGGGAATAAGGTGAGCAAGGATGAAGATTCATCTGTTACAGATTAATATTTATATAGATCTATGATTGGTAATATTTTATATTTGACAGCATCAAGGCCAGACATTATGCATGCAGTAGGTATGGTTACAAGATATCAATCATCTCCAAAAGATAGTCATATTCAGTTGGTGAAGAAAATATTCAGAGATATCAAGGGGACATTGGATTACGGATTATAGTATCCCACAGGTAGAGATTTCACTTTGATTGCTTATACAGACTTACATTGGATAGGGTGCTTGGATGACAGAAAGAGTACAAGTGGAGGAGTTTTCTCTCTTGGTGATAGCTTAGTATCATGGCTAAGCAAAAAGCAAAATTCAGTATCACTTTCTACAACTGAAGCAGAATATATTGCAATAGTATTGTGTTGTACTCAAGTGTTTTGGATGAAACAAACTTTAGAAGATATCAAGGTAAAATATGATGAACCTATTTCTATTTTTTGTGATAACACAAATGCTATAAATATTTTGAAGAATCCAACGATGCATTCAAGAACAAAGCATATTCTCATTAGATCACTTCTTGAGAGCAGGTTGCAGATCAACAGGTTAATATGGAGTATATCAGTACTACAGAGCAGATTGCAGATATTTTCACAAAGACACTACCAAAAGACATATTTGAGTATTTGCGAAAAAAGTTGAGAGTAATTTCTTTTACTTCTTGTCATTGAGATTCAACATCAGTTGAGGGGGAGCTAAGTGTTATCTCCAGATAGGCCCTTTTCCATTGATGTCAAAAGGGGAGAATAATAGAGAACAGGTACAGGTTGCTACAGTAAGGGGGAGTTATTGTATATTTTCAATTGATTCAGTTTATAGGTCTCAATTTCAGGTTGGCATGTGCAGTTCAAGTTTTCAGAATTGGTGACAGTTTGAGGTTGCCATCAATGACAAAGGGGGAGATTGTTGGAAATATTGTCATTGATGTCAAAGGTCTAGTATTATTGGTGATAAAGGCCCCATTGCATTTAATGGTGTTTTTAATATTCATATCTTGGCTAAATTGTGTTAATATTTATTTTATATTAACGAATATATTTTTGGTTGCATAAAGTCAAAAGAGGGCCCATGGAAAACTCAAAGAGTCATGGCGTAAAAGACAAAAGAGGAATGGGACGCATTTTCTCATGAAGAGTCATCCTGAGGAATTCCAAGAGTCACCACGTGAAGACAAAAGAGGTATGATGCATTTTTCCATGAGGAGACACTTTGAGGAATACGAAAAGTCACCAAGATAAAGACAAAAGAGGAAATGATGCTTTTGCTTATGAAGGGTCACCATATGACTTTTCAAATACAAGGATACGAAGGGTCATGCAAGTTTGGTGCCATTTTCCATGAGAATTGAAGGGTCACAAAGGGTGAATGCCAAAAGTCTTTTGGAAGGCTATAAATAAAGGCTTGAGAAGCCATTTGCAATATGCAAGAGAGTGCAAGGTTTGTATTTGTTTTTCGAAGAGAGAAAAGCAAGAGATATTGTAGAGTTCTATCATTTGTTGAGTAAGCAACATTGAGAGATAGTTGTGTTTTATACACAAGAGGGGTTGGTGCTTCTGTGGGTTGGTGCTCACGAGTCTTTGTAAGGGGTTGGTGCTCCTATAGGTTGGTGCTCACAAATAGTTAGCGTTGGTGCTAGGCAAAGGGGTTGGTGCTCCTGCAAGTTGGTGCTTGCAAACTTTGTATTTTGAGTTGGTGCTCATTCATATATTTGAGATTGTTTTTCGTGGTTTTTTTCACTTTGGGTTTCCACGTAAAAATCTGGTGTCTCTCTCGTGTGGTGCAAATTATTATTTCAGTTTTATTGCATATCTTGAATGTATGATTGAGTGGTTAAAGAAAATAAATTAGATTAAATAAAAGATATATAATATACTGATTCACCCCCCCCTTTCAGTATATTTCGTGCTTAACACAACCATCCAATGTTAAACACCTCGAACTCTTCATGCGTTCGAGTCTCCTTTTTGGAACTGAGAGAGTCGTGTTTGAAGGTAGTTGCATGTCTTTTCTAAGTGATTTAATCCTTGAATTAAAAAACTCGGTGTGCTCTTTACTGCAGTCTTGGACTATAGATCTTATAGATAGAAAAACAATATTTTATTGGTTTTTTGCATGTTCGTGCTTGTCCTGGACGCGTCTAATCGAGCTTGGGTCACTCTGCATGTTTTGCATGTAGATTGTAGACCGTGTTGATCTGCTGATTGGTTGTTGAAATCCTTTGCCTTTCATTTCTACATGTATTCCTTCGGGCTTTTCTTTTCTCCTTTCCTGCGAGAATTGTTTTTGTCTATTTCTTGTGGACACTTTGTCTGAGACTTTTCTCTTTGGGCTTTTCGTTTCTTTCGGACAAATTGCCCGAAAGAATTGTTTCAGCTTATTCTTTCTTACTTTTCCTTCGGGCTTTTTGTCTGAAGAAATTTGTATCTTCGTTCTTTTCCTTCTGACATTTTTCCCAAAGGAATTGTTACAGATTTTGAAAAGTGCCCCCTTTTTCGAGAAGTGCCCTTCGGAGTTTCTTTAAAAGTCCTTTTCTTTGAGAAAAGTACATTTTGGAAAAATTGTTTGGTCCACTTTATCTTTGAGAATGCCTTTTTTCGAAGGGAAGGTACCCTTCGGCTTTTCTGAAGTGAACCGTTTGGAAATTCGAAAAGTACCTTCGAAATTTTTGCAATGCCCTTTCGGCATTTGGAAATGCCCTTCGGACTTTTTGAAAAGTCCTTTCAGAAAAATCGAAATTGACTTCTCCGAAGAAAAAACCCTTTTGAAAAAGTTGAAATTGACTTTTTCGAAGGAAAAGAACCCTTAGGAAAAGTGTAATGGTCCTCTTGCCCTTAGAAAGAATTGAAATGGACCATTTGCTGAGAGAAGTGACCCTTTGGATTTTTGTAATGGTCCTTTCTTCGAAAAAGTTGCCTCGTCCTTTTGAAATTGTCCCTTCGGGATTTTTGACAAGGTCCTTTTGAAACTTTCCAATGGACCTTCGGAACTTTCGCTATGGATAAAATGTCCGAAGCAATCCCTTCGGAAAAGATGTCAAGTCCATTGGCTATTGAAAAGAACCCTTCGGACAATTTGAACAAGCCCAATTCCTTCGGACTTATGAAAAGCCCATTTTGCTGAGAAGTGTCCCCTAGGAAAACTATTGAAATGGACCCTTTTGAAAGGAAGGACCCATTCGGAAAAACTACAAAGACCAATTTCTGACACTTGGACAAAAATGCATGTTTATGCAAAGTTTTGAATGATAAGGGTTGCAATTTGACCTATGAGGTTAAGATTGTCAATAGTTCTTAGTCCTAATGTGTACATTATAGGTCTCATCTTAATCAATTTTATTAATGAAACAAATAATTGACATTTTTTTACTATCATAATCCAAATTATAAAAGAAAGTATCTCAAATTTTGTTGAGCCAGTCTTCTTGAATGGCGATTGGACATTTTGTTATGCATTGATTTTAAATATTTTCATTGACTTCAATTAAGTACTTGTCTTTTCTACGCACAATTCTTTGAGGTGTTGTTAATGGTGGGATTTGTTGAGAGGGTGTTTCAAAATCGTTATTACTTTCATTGTTTAGAGGTGGGATGACATTTTCTTCATTATATGTTTCCATGAAATTTTCTTGAGGGTTAATTCCATCATTATTTGTTCCCATCAATTTTTTTTTCATTCATAGGGGGTGAAGCATCATACATAGACTCATCATCAACAAAATCAAAAACTTGGAACTTTGAGTGTAAACTTACAACATTATCTAATTCATTATTGTCAATTTCATTATTATTCATTTCAAGATCAGTAAATCCCAAGAACTATGAAGTTAAGGACTCATACATATCACTGTCACTAGCATCATCAATAAAGTAATCATGAGCTATATAGTAGCTAGAATCATCATCACTAGTAGTGTAATCATTATCATTGCAATCATCTGCGATAGTTGTTTTATCCTCTTGTAAAGAAGCATTTTTCTTAGTCCATATAACTGAACTTTTGATAGGTGCTTTAGCATAAATAGATGCGAGAGGTTGTGATAATATTAGTTTAGTGCATGGATTAGTAGGTACCTGAATTCTAGGTCTATTAACTTAAAGTTGTATGATTTGTTGTTTTGGTAGCCCTTTAGTTAGTGCCTCATGTTGATGTTGGATAGGGGACTCATAAGAAGTTCCTTGAATAGCAATCACTTTTTTATCTTGCAAAAATTTTAAGCATTGATATAATGTGGGTGGGATTGCTCTCATTTGATTCCCCCGCCAATCCATATCTTCTTCATCCCCATTCATTGATGGTTAGTTGGCTTCTCGCGGCTGTCTATTCATCCATATCTTAACAACGGAAAGAGCTGCCCTCTCTCAATAATATTGGTTCACGCCATTAAATTTTTTGAGTTAGTTGAAAAATGTTACAGATTTATGCCACATAGGGAAATTGATTTACAAAGAAATGTTCATTGATGATAATGACTCAACTACCATTCTTGGACTTGATTCTCCAGCCCTTATATTCTAATTTTTCTATCCTCTGCTATTGGGTTAAAGAGCACCACCAACCACCTCAAGTTGAATTTGTTTCTGATCTCCATCTCAATCCAGTTGAGGTTATCGGCATCTAGTGGTGGGATATCACTCCTCGCTATCCACTTAGATCTTGGATCAATTTGATTCCATGCATTCAGGTCAAAATCTATTTTCTTCAACTGTTTTCTAGTAAAATGGCTGTTGTAGTATACAAACACTAGATTTTTAAAACATGCTTGATTGTACAACATATCTTGGAGTGGATGGGATCAAAATCCGCTTCAATTAATCTCACCCTGAATTGTTGCATGCTTAGCTCAATAGCTGTATGGAAAACTTTTGTAGTTCTGGGGTAGTATACAAACACTTGATTTAACAAATATTCTTTCTGCTACAATATTGCTTGGAGTGGATGTGATCAAACACACTTCAATTATGCTCAATCTGGAGTGTTGTATGCTTAGCACAAAAGCTGTATGGAAAACTATTGCAGCTTTGGGGTATAAGACCCAAAATCCTTACATCACTCATCTATTTTAAAATTAAATGTGCAAGTTACAACATGAAATTAGGAATTATAAAATGAAGGCAAAAAGATTTACAAAATCAGAATATGATTGAAGTGATAATTAATTTAGCAATTTACTTGGCAATTTTTGGTCCCTCATCTAGAGAATTGAACTAACCCTAAAAGCTAAAACAACTACACTTTTTTTTTTTGGTGAATATACCCTTGCAAACCGAAATTGTCTTTAATGTTTCGATTCATTACATCCTGCCAAAGTAAATGATGTCACTTTACAACATCTTGTGATCTTTGGTAATGTTAAGTATTAGCATATTATTGTAATACCTTAGGCTATTTGCTAAAGTATAGTCCCTATGCATGTGGTTATAATGGTTTTAACCACTTAGGTAAATAGGTTACACGGGCCTAGCTATTTTATGCTACCTGATGTTTATGGTTCCACCCACCTTGTTTTTCAGGGGTTTCTTATATGCCTATATAATAGGCTTCTATGTATTGTTTATGTATACTAGTTAATTCATTTCTTCATCTCTTTGCTAAATCTAATATGGTAATCAGAGCTTGCGATTTAAGAAGCTTGGGAGGAACCCTGTGAAGCAAGAGAGGACGGTGTTGTCAGGGAGGAGCGTGAAGCACGCGGTGGAGAGTCGTGAGAGGAAGATTTTTTCCCTTGTGACCAACCATTTAATTTGGAGGAAAATCCCAAAAAGTTATTTGAGCACAGTTTTTTGTGATTCTTGTTTCTATAAAATTCTCTGGCTCGGAATTCGTTTGTTGGATCAGAAGAAATTAAATTCCATTGAGTATTTTGTCCAAAAACTGCATTTGAAGTTTTTTGGTTGGTCATTTTCCTACAGTTTGGGGAGGAGACCATATTTTCATTCGAGCATTGTTTTTGGCATGTGAGGGCTCTAAAATTTTCTATTTTTTGAGAGAAGCTAATTGGATTTGACATCTGATTTCATTTAGTTTGTCTAGAATCTGCATCTGAAGATTTGCAGGTTGGCCAATTTGCACATGCCATTTTTGATTGGTTGATTTATTTCATGCAAGCTCTTATGCTAAGTTTTACTCCAGCCAATCAGAAATAAAGTGCATTTTTTAAAAAAATTGAAAAATCAATTTATTTTTTCAAACTTTAGAAATTGATTTTGACCAAAGGTTTTGCCTGGAGGAACACATTTAATTGTGTTGATAATAACCGTAAAGTCAAATCGGTTAAAAATTTCACCATTTTCTAGGTTTTGTATCTGGGTGTTGATGAAGAAGAAATTTTTGAAATCGGAGTTGTTGATCTTTCGATTTAATTGTTTTTGTTCGTATTTTGATATTTTTAAAGACGAAAAGTTTAAAATCTCTTAAACGACGTTGAGTTTTTTGTTGAAAACTAGAGGTATTGACCAGTTTGTGATTGGAATCAGTGGGTAGAAGTAATTTTGTGTAAATTCATTATAGTTTTTCCAGTATTTGTATTTTTTGGGAAAAACTAGGTCGAAATGGCTAGTTTACAACACCCTTTGTTGCTAGATTCATAAAAATTTATAGGGAAAAAGTTCAGTTTGTGGAATCACAAGGTTTTGACGAGATGTGAATATCAGAATCTTGATCAAATAGTGCTTGGTAAAGAGCAAAGGCTTGCCACTGGTAATGATGATTATGATAAATGTCATCGTGAGGCTCTTATGTTGTTAACACTGTTAGTAGCAGATAATTTAATCTCAGAGGTCAGAAATACGATCAGTGCATCAACTTTGTGGACTAATATTACTTCTAAATATCAAGCTTTTGAAGTCGGTAGGATATTGTATTTGAAGAATTTATTGTTTTCCACTAAGATGTAAGAAGGTGGATTTATTTTTGAGTTTTTGTTGCAGATCAAGGACATTAGTGATCAGTTGAAGGTTGTGTAAAACCCTGTTGATGAGCAAGATTTGATTGCTCTGGTTACGCAGAATCTTCCATCTTCATTTGAGTCATTTGTGGAGTCCTTGCACATGATTGCTGAGATGCAGACTTTGGAGTTTGAAAAGTTGTTCACATTGCTATTGCAGAAGAAGAGACGATAGTAGCAAACAATGTTGTCTACATCTATTTCTATAGAGAGTGCTTTCTTCATCAAGGGAAAGGGTGAGCAGTTTGGTAAAACTACTAGTTCTCTGATAGAAACTTCACAAGTGGTTCTAATAAGAGATCTAAGTGGAAATGTTTTTACTGTAAGCAACCTGGTCATCTTAAGAAAGATTGCAAGCAAAGACAACATGATATGGCTAACCCTAGAAAAAAACTCATCATGCGAATATAGCTGAAGATGAAGGCGATGAAACATCCCGTGATTTTGCTTTCATGGCTTCCAGTGGTAATCCTACAGTCGATCGAGCTTGGTACTTTGATTTAGGGGCATCTTGCCATTATACATGCCATAAGGACTGGTATGTGGATTTTGTTGAAAATGATAGTAGTAATGAATCTGTAGCTGTGGGAGATGGTAGAACTCATTTTGTGAAGGGATATGGTAATGTTCAGATCAATTTTAATGGTGCAGTTTGGTATACATTTAAGAATGTTAGGTATGTGTCTGATATGAACAAAAATCTACTTTCAATTAGTGAGATCACTGCAAAATTTGATTTTGTCATAAAATTTCAAAAACAATGTTTAGTCATTACCAGAGATAACAATATTATTGTTGTTGGGATTGGTGAGAAAGGCTTGTATAAGCTTGCAAATCCATAGAGGGCAAAGGAAAGTGCACTTACAGCGGTTGATAGCACAAGTTCACTATGGCATGAAAGGTATGGGCATTTGAATTTTCAGTATTTGAATACATCGAGCAAGACTAAGATGGTTAAGGGGATTCTTTCTATTCAGGATAGTCATATTGTATGTACTGGATGTCAGTTGGGGAAGCAAGTTAAACATTCATTTGATGTTGGTAAAGCTTCAAGAGCTAAGGGAGTAGTGGATCCGGTACATGCGGATTTGCATGGTCCAATGCAGACACTTACCCCTTTTGGAGCCCGTTATTTTTTGTTACTAGTTGATGATTTCTCTAAGAAAAAGTGGGTATACTTTCTGGTGAAGAAATCTGATTGTTTTTCTAACTTCCTTACTTGGAAAGCTATGGTTGAAAAACAGGTGGGACAATCAGTGAAATATCTTAGAACGGATAATGGGGGTGAGTTCATCTCAAAACAGTTCAAGGAGTTTTGTGCCACAAAAGGCATACACAGAGAATATACTACCCCTTACACTTCACAACAAAACGGAGTTGTGGAAAGGCGAAATAGGCTGGTGATGGACATGATTTGTTGTATGGTCCAAAGCAGAAGTGTCTTATATACGACAATATACATCCTCAACAGAAGTCCTACAAAAGCATTGGAGAATATGACTCCGGAGAAGGTTTGGTCAGGTCGAACTCCAGATGTAAGTGCTTTTAAAATTTTTGGTTGTATAGCTTTTGCAGTTATTCCTAGTCAAAAGAGAAGTATCTTGGACGTGAAAGGCAAAGTATACATTTTTGTTGGGTATAGTGACCAATCAAAGGTCTACAGATTATTTGATGTTTCTACAAAGTTGTGGTAAATAGAGATGTCATAGTAAATGAATAGATGCCATACTTCCCAGCATTTGGTACAGTTTCAGATATTGAGTCATTATTTTCTTCTAATGATTCTATTATAAGTTGTGCTGTGAAAGTTGAGCAGGATTCTAGTTCATCAGTGGAATCACATTCCAGGGAAGGAATTGTTGCAGGTCATTGTGAGGTTCCAGCAGAACAACCAAAGAAACCAAAGTGGTATTTTGCCACAATAGAAGCACTAAAGGAAGGAGACTTGCCACAAGGTGTGGAAGGAAAAAGATTGAGATCAGAAAAGCAGTTTGGTAATAGAGTGAGCATGACAATTTTGCTGTAACAATTGTTGTTTCACATGTATTTGAGCCTAATTCTTTTTCAAAGGCCAAAGGGAAGCATGAGTGGGAATCGACCATGCAATTGGAATATGATTCCTTGATGAAAAATAAGACTTGGGAGCTCATAGAGCTACCACCAGGAAAGAAATCCATTGGTTGTGAATGGATTTACAAGGTAAAATGCAAAGCAGATGGTTCCTTGGACAAACACAAATCCAGACTTGTTGCAAAAGGTTATGCACAAGAGGAAGGGGTTGATTATGAAGAGACTTTTGCTCTTACAAAAATGGTAACTTTAAGTTTGATTGTTGCTATCGCTGCTCAATTTGGATGGCAGTGCACCAAATGGATGTCAAGAGTGCTTTCTTGAATGGAGATCTAGAGGAGGTAGTCTACATGGTTCAACCACAGGGTTTTCAGGTTCCTGGTAAGGAACATCTTGTTTGCAAGTTGATCAAGTCCTTGTATGGACTTAAGCAGGCTCCTCGATCTTGGTATATGAAGATAGATTCATACCTTAGGGAGTCTCGTTTCAAAAAGTGTAATTCTGAACCAACTATGTAAAGGTGTCTGGTGATGATATCTTGATTCTCATTTTATATGTTGATATAGCCATCACTGGGAGTAGTGCTAGTCTCATTCAGCAAATGAAGGCTTATATTTGTTGTACTTTTGACATGACAGGCTTAGGACTACTGAAACACTGTTTAGGTGTTGAGTTTTGGCAAGGTGATTGTGTTGTATTCATGTCATAGAATAAGTATGCCAAATCATTGTTGGGAAGGTTTAGAATGATGGATTGTAATCCAACTCACACACTTATAGAAGTGGGAGCTAAAATTTCAACCGACATTGCTTCACCTCCGGTCAATGAAACAGTGTATCGGCAGCTAGTGGGTAGTCTCATTTACGTCACTACCACTAGACTGAATATTTGTTTTGCAGTGAGTTTTCTATCTCGCTTCATGTCTAAACCACATGAAGTACATTGGTTAGCTGCAAAACGGGTATTAAAATATGTCAAAGGTACTGAACTTTGGCATACTGTATAGGAAGTTTGTAGATTTTGAGCTTTCAGGATATTCTGACTCTGATTGGGCAAGATTAGTAGATTCAAGAAAATATAGAACAAGCTATGTATTCACTCTTGGTTCAGGAATTTTTTCATGGCAGAGCAAACTACAAACTACAGTGGCATTATCTTGAACAGAAACAAAGTATAAAGCTGTGGTCAGTGTAGGTTGTGAAACTATGTGGATAAAGAAAATCTTGGAAGATCTTCAGTTTGAGTCATCAAAGCCTACTCCAATTTTCTGTGACAACCAGAGTGTTTTGAAGATGGTGAAGAATCAGTATTCCATGCCAGGACCAAACACATTGATGTTCACCATCATTACATCCGATAGTTGGTTACAAATGAAGACATCAGTCTCTTCTATTGCCTCATTGCAGAGCAACGAACTGATATAATGACCAAACCACTTGGTTCGGACAAGTTCATTAAATTTAGGGACAAACGTGGTCTTGTTTCTAGTTTAGTCATTAAGGGAGGGTATTAGCATATTATTGTAATACCTTAGGCTATTTGCTAAGGTATAGTGCCTATGCATATGGTTATAATGGTTTTAACCACTTAGGTAAATAGGTTACACGGGCCTAGCTATTTTATGCTACTCGATGTTATAGTTCCACCCACCTTGTTTTTCGAGTGTTTCTTTTATCCCTATATAATAGGCTTCTATATATTGTTTATGTACATTGGTACATTCATTTCTTCATTTCTTTGCTGAATCTAATATTAAGAGACTCGTTATAGAACAAAAAAAGATATCGATATGTTATTGCTACATGGAAAGGAGAATGTAACTATCTATCCAACCTACAATCTATAATATCACATATATGAAGATATCTATCCTCATCCCCATGATAAACATTGCCAATGTCCTCCTTTGTTGATCCATAGCCTCATAGATATATATATCCCATGGAAAGCATATATCCATGCACAATCCTCAACACCTTCACAACAGGCTCATTAATTATAACGATCTCATTTACCCATTCCCATAAATCATATCTAAATATCGTTAATGAAAAAAATTGTTGTATCCATGAGTTACTTATAGGCATCTTTTTCCTAATCATTTTAAAACTCTTTCAAGAAGTCAAGACATAGTTGATGAGGTATTGACCTGTTTAGGAACATAATTATTTCCAATTTTTAATATGGCGCTGAAAGATTAAAAATACGCATACTTGCTAGCTTTAATTAACAATCATAATATTACCAACAAGGGGAGTGTCTCTCTTGAACCATTTTTGAACCTTGCTTTGAAATATCCCTAGCAACCACCTATATAGGGCTAAGTTACCGGTTCGTTTTGGGTTAGGGTTTGGGTTTTGAAGAACTGGGTTTGTTGGTACAACAATTTTTTTTGCCTTGGTATGGCTTGGGTTCGGTCATAAAAAAATATATATATAAAATAAAAATATAGAAATTCTAGCCTAATAAATAGGAAATTTCAAATTCGTGACGACATTAACCACATAGTATACGACTCCCTAAAAAAAAAATTAAATATTTTATTCGAAGTATTTAACATAGTAAAATAATTCATAAAGGCCAACATTTAAATCTCTAACCCAATCATGATTCTTCAGTAACTTTCATAAAGCCATCCCAAATAATAATTCATAAAATTCCCTAGTGTTCTCTTATTACGGAAAAGGTTGTATTCATAAAGGCACGGAGTTGTGAAATCTCCACACTATCATGGGGTGCATAAGGCCATCCTCACAAGGACATGATGATTTAGCCTAGGAAGGTTGTAAGTCGGTTGAGGTTACTGTAAAAGCAACCTATCAAGGAGCCCTCTTAAAAGCAAATCAACAATTAAGGAAAAGGTTTGGATCAGCTAGGGTATTCCAGAGTAACAAAAATTCCAATGGCTAGCTATTTAGAGCAGGGCCCTGACCTATGATAGGTTGCTCAAATTGGGCTTTCATGGCCCATCTATGTCTAATGTGGAGTGAAGAAGAGGAAATTGGGAATCATCTCTTTATCCACTGTCACTATGCAAAGCAGATCTGGGAGATGTTTCTTACAAAAAAATTGAATCCAGTGGTCGATTTGACAACATTGAATGCAGTGGTCGATTACCATGTGTTTTTATTATTTTAAATTGTTGTTTTTTGGGAAATTTTGAGAAAAAATTAGAAAAAATGCATTTTTTACTACATGTTTTGTTCGCCCAAGGTATGCCCTGGGGCATTAGGGTTCACTTGGATCTCGAGTGCCCTAGGATGAATCTTGGGCACTTTTGACAGTGAACCGAACCAACACTAGAACCCGGTGTGAACTAGACCCCAATTCTTCTATGAAAACTCATGAATTGGAAACTTAGATATAGGGTAAATAGGGAGAGCACTATAACTACTAAGTGGATGCAAAATAACAATATTTTACCATGAGGACACATCTCTTGGCCTGACGGCCTTGTTCTAAATGTCCTTGATGTTTTTGCGACTTAGGGATGGGGACAAGATATGCCCCTTCCCCCACAACCACTAGGGACGGTGTCCTGGATATCAATAGAATGTATTGGCCCCTTCTAGTGTTGTCTTGGGGGTGTTTCGACTATTTTACATATTGAGCGCACTTATGTATCCTTGGGACGGTTGAGGAATGACCTAGCCTCCCATGGGACATCTTGAGGACTAATTTTGCTGGAATTTAGACATTCTAGGGGAGGTTGGGACATTCCTAGACTATCATAAGGATGCATAGGTACCCATTATGATGTGCAACTTGAATAAGTTAAAAAAATAATAAAATAAAAATGGGACAGGGTGCCCACAAAGAATTCCAACCTACTACACCACCCTCCAAACCCTAATCTTGTCATGTTTACATTGCAAGAAAAGAAGGTGAAAGAAGAGGAAAAGAGAGAATGAAGAGTAATTATCAGCCAAGGGGAGGAATTTGCAGCGCAGAGGTAGCCGCTTCAAAAGGTAAAGATGATTTCCTTCTTTTCCACTTATTAATGTTTTTGTTGCATTTTATTTTATTTTATTCTTAGCTATCTAAAAAATTAGTATCAAAATGAATTGATTTTAACTATGTCCATGAGACCCAATGGGGTCCAATGGTCTATTGGACCACAAATGTTACTTTCAACCACTAAGACTGCTAAACTTTAGGACAAAGTTGCATCTAGGGTTGTTGTTTCAATGCATGCCTTATGGTATGCCTCCTTACAATAAGGAGATTGAGCAACATGGAATGGTCTACCATTGGCAAAAAATAATTTTTCAATTGCGTCATCTATCTCCTTATGTGCTTGCACATTATGTATTTATGTAACTGTGTTTGAAGCCTACCATTTTTGCTTTTGAAGACCCTTTTGTTGGCTCCACATTAATAACCAAAACCATAGGTGTTGGAGAAGCAACTATAGAAAAAGTGGTTGGGGTAGATGGTGTAGCTAAGTCGTCTTCATGGACTTGTCTCTTCGCAGACAATGACGATGGTATTCTATGATCGGTTGGCTTCTTAAGTCTTTCATGGAAAACAATGACGTTGGTATTGTAAGATCAGTATACTTTTCTAGTCTTTATACATTTCTTGGTTTGTTATGATCTTATTTTCTAGGATACATTTTCTCAACAAATCCTTATCACTTTGCACTTATCTTTGAACTAATTCTATCTATGTAAATGACTTAACAACCACTCTAAAACAGCCCAAATAATTAAGTTTAACTAAATAATTATTTAACCCTATCTCCTATGATTGATTTGACAACCCATAAACAAACTTTATTTAAACAAGTATATTATAAATAATATAATATGGTGTAATACTAACCTTTACATTCCCCCCATATTACATCATAGTCCCAAGAATGGGAGAGAATCGTCTTTGCACATTGAGACATACACAAAATCCAATATACTTAAAATTAATCGATGATCGAGGACACACTTATCAGTTCCTCAAAAAATCACAAAACACATGGACTAGGATACACTCTATAGCCCATACATGATCAATACACATACCTTTGTAAACAAGGACACACTCAATTGTCTATAACATAGTACTATGTGTGAATAGGGACTCACCCAACTATTCGTGGTAAATAGTAGTGGGATTGGGCCTCACTATACTCCCTTAGTGGGAGTTGGCCCTCATTGAAATCCTCTTTAGCTAGGCCTCACTGAAATCCTCTTTACTTGGAATTGGACCTCATTGAACAACACTAATCTCTTCTTTTGTGGAAGTTGGGCCTTAGTGAACAAAACACCTTTGATTTCATCTGCAATGGGAGTTGGGCCTCATTGAACAACACCTTGTGAATTCTGTTTACAATGAAAAGTTTATTGTTCGATTCAATAAATATATTCCTCCTCACTATCCTCGTGGGGAGGGTCTTGGGGTCTTCATTGTTTTCAACATAACCACAATATTTGTCATTGCTTCACTAGCGAGCAACATTTTGTCTTTATTCAACTTGCTGTCTATCAATTCTTTAGCTCTTTGTATACAATTCATCACTACATGACCCATTGCTTGTAGTAAAAACACAAAAATATGTTCTTTGGTATCTATCTTGTACTAGAGGGCGATGAATTTTGACTTGATTTGGAAGAAATATTAAGCTTGTTCTTCACAAGCAATGGTATTTCCTCTTTAATTGAGTCAACTTTCTTCGCTCGATTCCCTTCGTCAATCAAAGGAGATTGTCTTCAAAACTGGGTGAAGTTTTTTTCATGTAGACAGGATGTTGTTGTTGTCATAGCTGGTAGGCATGCTATATAACACAACAGCTTTAGCATCATCTACATTTACTGTAACTTTAATTCCAGCTAATTGATATCACATAGAATCGAACTTATGTGTTGAAATGCACTATTGCCTTCCTCAATCTTCATCCCAAACAACTTCTGTTTTGGAGCCATCTTCACACTAGTAGCTTGTGATCTGAATAGGCTATTAAGTCCATCCTAGACTTCCTTGGAATATTTTGAGAGATCTATGTTGCAAATATGCGTTATATAATCCCATACCATTTATGGTCATTGCTTTCTGATCTTTTATGCATCACTTTGTTGATTCGTTAGCAACCTGTGATCTTAGTGTCTTCCCATTATCAACATCGCACAAATATTTTTCAATTAGGACAAGTTGTACCTTAATTTTATAGGTGTGGAAATTATAGCCTTTAAATTTTTTTTACAATAAAGAAGAGCTCCCTCCTTAATCAACAAATGTTTGTAAGGATGTCAAATAAAACTGATGGTGCATCTTGTGACAAAAACAAACCTTATATCTCTATTTACAATAAAGTGTTCTCAAAACATATAAGAGAGACTCCAGGGTGGAAAACTAATGAGTCCAATGAATCCATAATGCAAAAAAACCTCTAAAATGAGAGGTTATACCACTATGTGGATGTGAAACGACTCAACCATTCAAAAAATAAGGTACATGCCTTAAAAAAATTGTGATTGTAAAATATCACTTCTTGTGTATGGGTTTTGAACCCTTGATTAAAACAATGTCAATGTCTTTATGATATTGCTAATGACCGACTCTTCTATCACACCAACTTGAATTGTATATTTCAAAACCTATTTAACAACTATTCCAAACGTAATTATTACTTCCATAAATAACGTTTATATATAGAGATTCATACTAGAGACCTATACCATTTTGAATGATTTTAAAATTTATTCTTCTATCAATACCTATTCCTTTGTAGGAATCAAACTATAATGAACACCGATCTTTGAAACTTGTTTAATAAATCTAATCCCTAAAATATCATATGATAAAATCGAAGTCAAGATTTAAATTAAATATTAGTAAATATTCAATAAATAATTTTCTGCAAAGATCTTCAAAGATGTCCTTTTGTCAGCTTCTTTCAAAAAATGCAATGCCTTTTTCAAACTCAAATATCACTGAAATAATAATATTGCATGCTTGGATCTTTGCATGCTCTAATATCAAATGTTGGAAATATTGTATATGTATCAATTATTTTATTCAAGTACAAAGGGATATTTATACAATTTATGGTCTGTTATGATCATATTTTCTAGGATACATTTTCTCAACAAAGCCTTATCACTTTCCACTTATCCCTCAACAAATTCTATCTAAGTGAATGACTCAACAACCACTCTAAAACAACCTAACCAATTAAGTTTAAATAAATAATTATTTAAACTTTTCTCTTATGATTGACTTAACAAACTTTGTTTAATTTGAGGACTAGGTCTTGATCTATGGTTGATGTATTCCTGGATATCAGATGATATGGTTGATGTATTCATATGGATTGGTTGATGGGTCCCAGTTTATGGTTGATGTGTTCCTATGTGTGTCAAGAAAGTGCTTGCTTCAGTTCTTGAGTGGTACTTCATTTCCCCATGTTCGTACTAAGGGGGAATGTTGGATATTTGAATGTTAGTTCTCACATTAGTAGTGTGTGAATAATTGTATTTTTTATAGCATATCTTTTTTTATGAGTGCGTGAGTTGTACATGAGTAACAACTCACCTTAGAATAGGTTTGTGTGAGAGATTTTAGGGATTGTGTGTTAGTTTGGAGACAATGCTTGACTTTTTCCTTTTAGAAGATCATGCCTATTTGTATGTACTTCCTATTCATAGAAATTAATCAAGTTTTTCTTGTGATAGTAGAACTAAAGCGCTGTAGGTGTATCAATTTGTGCATGGAAGGATTTAGAAGATGGGCATAGTTGACCCCTGAGCATGACAATCGTTGTAGTGAACATGCAGGTGCACTAAATGTTGTCAATAATAAAACCATGGGCTGGATTGAAGAATACGTGGATAGAATGCAATGTCTCATGCAACTGATGGCATGAACTATGACGATGGAGATAGAACAAAATAAGTACATAGGCTTGCAAAGATGCATGAGCTCTGATATGGAAAAACACCTCGTGAAACAATAAAGTATGCCCTAGCCCTTGACATAAATATATTTATGTGATTTGCATGCTCAAGCAAGGATGGTGTATGGTTTAATATGCTTTGATAGTCAAAATTTGTTTGGATAGCAGATCAATTCACAATTGGTAGTCTACACCATAGCATGCATACTTGTCGGAAAAAATGCAGGGCGAATACTCACCATTAACACTTGCAGGATTTAAAAAAAAAAAAAAACTCACGAGTATTTACACATTACTTGCGATGAGTACTTGCAAATACTCGGCAAATACTATGTAAATACTCGCTTGTGTCTTTATATGCATAGTATGCAGCTGTGAAAGTAAAAAAAGTGTCCAAAAAGGTAAAAAACACAGACAAAACACTCCAAAAACGTGAAAAAACACATACATTTATCCTTTTAAAGCATACATGCCCCTACACTCTCATCACCCAACATTTGGAGTGAATTGGAGGGAGCAAATTCGATTTTTAGGTTAGTTTTTTTTTCCCAAGCATGTAAAATTGTAAATTCTCTATAATCATTAATATTAGGTTTCTAAACATGTTTGACAAAATTCACATGCCTTCCATTCAATTCCATAATTGTTCACGATTTATGCTAGTTTTTCGTAATTTTTGAATAAAATTGTTGGTTTTTACTATTTATAGGGTTTAGTTTACAAATTTATGGTTTAGGTTTTTTTAGATGTCGTTTTTTATTTATTTTTATTTTTTCGTATACAGGGTTTACTATTTACATTTACAACTTTATTGTTTATTTTTTATTTTTAAAATACAATTATTATTATTTTTTTTGGATTTGAAAAAGCTGCAGATTAATTGTTAGCATACAATGACATTCAACGTTGCATCAAGATCAACATCAATGAGTGTTAGTTGTCTCACCAAAGGTCATACTACTACTTGGAAGCATGTCTTACAGGTTGGATCGTCCCATTCCACTGTGATTTGTATGTTTTGATGGAAGAATATTTTTAGAGGCATCAATCGTCTCAAGTACCATATTGCATGCATTGTTTGCCATAATGTCAGGGTGTGTCTCAATACAACAGAAAAGACAAAATGAGAGATGATTGCAGAGCTTAGATTGTTGGATGTGAAGAAAGTAGAGAGGGCAAAGGTACAAACAACCTCAATAAAAGCCATTGCTTCCGCATCAACAATAAAAACTGAGGCAACTATGACAGAGATTGTGGGCTTTAGTCGGGGTCTACACATGCGAGGCACATCCACCTCATCTAGTTCGAGCAAAATCTAGTTACATAGTATTTTTGTGCATAGAAACATACTTGGGGTACAACCTTCACTGCAAGGTATAGGGTGCATGTGGAAGTAGATAAGACATACAATTTTTTTTGGTATAACAACCTTCCCTTCAACATGGCGAAGACCCTGTATTGGGAGTATTTGGTGATGGTATTAACAATTGTAGGGAAAGGGTACAAGGGACCCTCTCCAAAGGATTTAAGTGGGAGGTTGCCCCAAGATGCTATTGAAGATGCAAAGTTAATTATGAAGGATCAAAAGAGATAGTGGCGAAAGTTCAAATACACCATTCTTTCAAATCGGTGGATAGATGGAAAGAACTGCATCCTCGTCAATTTTTTGGTGGCTTTAAATGGTGAGATGGTTTTTTTGAAGTCAATTAATGCTTCTAACAAAGTAAAAAATATAGAAACTTTGAGCATGATGTTTGATGAGGTTGTTTAGAGGTGGGCATCGAGAATGTTGTACAAGTTGTCATTAACAATGCAACAACATATGTGGCAGTTGAAAGAATGCTTAAGGAGAGGTATCCATTACTCTTTTGGACCCATTGTGTGATTCACTACCTTGACTTTCTTTTAGAGGACATATGCAAATTTGATTGAGTGAGACCGGTTGTAGAAGAGGCTATAAACATCACCAAATATATTTATATTCACCCTTGGGCTCTTAGCTTGATGAGAATCACACTAAGGGAGAAAAGTTTGTGCGAGCAGGTGTCATAAGGTTTGCAACTAACTTCTTTGTGTTGCAAAATATTTGTAGTTTGTTGACAGTATTGAAGTATATGTTTGTGAGTCAAGCATGGGTGGAATCAACATATTCAAATAAAGTTGATAGAGAGAATATTGCAAAGACGATTTTTGATGATGCCTTTGTGAAGGGAGCTATAAAGATCATCAAGGTAACTTCAAATTTAAATTTAAATTTCAAGTCGGTTTCTTTAATTTCATTTTTAAAAAGTATTTACTTAATTTGTAAGATTGTAACTTTAATTTGTTTGTATTTTGTAACTGTGTAGGTGTTGGAGCCTTTGGCTCATGAAGGTTTTGTGCTTGGTGGATGGGGAGCAAAATCCAATGGGATACATTTATGAAGCCATGGATAAGGCCAAAGAGGCCATCCAAAACTTTTATAGGAGGAATAGTGGTAGCTTTAATTCCATTTGGGAGTTAATCGATCGGAGGTGGAACAAACGATTCCACCCACCGATGCATGCAATGGGGTACTATCTTAATCTCAAGTTTTTATATTCCAATGGCTTCACAAATGTTAATGGAGAAGTTATGGAGGGCCTTTCAACATGCATTGAGAGGATGACACCTGAAGTTGAGGTGAAGGACCTCATTATTCCAGAGTTGCAAAACTACAAACAGGCTAGGGGAAGCTCTTTTCTTTGGCATTAGCTATCCGAGGGAGATCCACCCAATCACTAGGTAATAAAATTTGAAGTCTTTACTTATACGTTACAAGTTACAAATTTACAATTATTAATTACTTACAAACTTATGAATATCTTGTTTGCAGGTTTGTGGTGGGAAGTTTGGGGTGGAAATACCTCAAATCTTCAAAAGCTAGCTCTCTGAGTTTTAGTTCAACCATGTAGCGCATTTGGATGTGAGTGCAACTGAAGTTTGTTTGATGCTATTCACATGAAGAAGTGTTATAAGTTGAGTCAACGACGTCTCAATGACGTAGTTTTTGTGCAATACAACCTTCAGCTTTGCACAACAAGGTGGAGAACACATCACAAGAGCCTATCTATTTGGATGAGATCAATTCCTACAGTGACAAAACCTTAAAAGCTACGAAAACACTAGAATATTGAGCCATCGATGGAGTTACAAAATCTTAATAGCTATGAAACCACTTACAAAACTAAAAAAATTTCCTCTAAAGAAATTACACTAAAAGCTTTCACACATCCTCATCAATTAGGGGAAGTCAGAAGCCATGAATATGCTGCCCCCTCATTTTTTAAAAATTAATCAAAACCCCCTTATTCATGAGCTTGCTCTTTTACTTAGAGGCTTTCACACATGTCTTCTTTTATACCAAATGTGAGATTTGGTCCAGAAAAACTTGTTTCATTTATATGAACAGGAAGTGCATACATATAGGCACGATCTCCTAAAAGGAGTCAAGCATTATCTCCAAATTAACACACAACCCTAAAATCTCTTACACAAGCCTATTCTCACGTACAACTCACTCACACAAAAAGATATGCTATGACAAATACAATTATTCACACATAACTAATGTGAATACTAACATTAAAATATCCAACAATATCAACATCTTCATACATCAGCTCTTTTCCTTTATATAATCCTTAGGCGCTCCCTCACCTTCTTCCCACAATGGGGATCAATAGAACTGTTAGAGAAGACATACATTGACAATATATTCGGGTCATTTGGATCCCCCTTGCATCCTCTTAGCCTTATGACATGTTTTTATGCTGAGCATTTTTTGTAGATTGACGATGACAACATCGTACACGCCAAATGGCCGGCTGTCTAACATTCCCCCTTGGCTAGTTGTGAGTATGCCCACACAAGTTATGAGTGGACATATGTCACCCAATTTTGACATATATATTGCCTTATTTTTCACAACACCACAAGGTTTTGACATCACTTCAACTACCATGCTTAAGACTGTAATTTTCTTCCATTTTACTTTCGTATGCAGCAATGAATTAACCCAAGAGGATCATTCTCTTAACAACTAGAAATATTATTCTTGCATATTTTGTTTTGTTTCGGTATCATTTCTGCTGAGGTCTGTGCTTTATGAGACTGTGCAACAGTTTATTTATGCTTGTATTGGAATAGCTGAACTTATGCAAATTTAATTCTTAAACATTTCGGTTCAATAATTTCAAGACCATTAATGGATTTCAATTAATGCTACTACTAGTGTTCTAACTTCTTACGATTCAGCTGTGGAGAACATTAGAAAATTATGATGCACTGTATTTTTTTTTGCTTCATCATTTTCACGTTTTTCCCAATAGAATTCTTGTAAACTACTTGTTCTTTTATCTCTCTCTGTCTTTTAAACATTGTAAGAATTGTGTGATCTTGATCCTTTTGGGTAAGCACCACAGATAAACAATGCAGGTTCAAATGCATACAGTTATAAGCCTTTGATGGAGACCAGTGATGAAGCTCTCATGTAAGATGCTAAATGTTTAATATGTTTTTGCATAGAATGCCATGCCATGATTTCTACTTTTCCCGTCTTATTGTGTAAAATGACTTCAAGTCTTTAAATCTGCAGGGAAGTTGTTAACACCAATACATTGGGAACAATGATTTGCTGTAGAGAGGTAACACTGCCCAAATGCACAACGACTATTCTCTTTAGATTGTACAACTCATTTACAGATATTGAAATAATTCTATTAATTTAACTAATTGAAACACTGATGTAAACATAGTCAGGCGTGATTTAAAAAGCAGGCAATAAAAATGATGATCTGTCAGCCTCGTGGGGGTCATGTATTTAACATTGATGGAGCTGGTTCTGATGGAAGGCCAACTCCTAGGTGAGATTGACAACCGGTTTCCTAGTTTCTATGGAATGCTTTTTGAAATGGGAGAGTATTTCTAAAATATTTTTCGTAGATCAGTAGCAATTTTCAGAAAGCAATGCTTTTTCTTTTCTTTTCTTTTCCTTGTGTAGGAATGGTTGAACAGTTTTTCATCTTTTGAAATGTCCATCGGCAGCATAAAAATTCATTTATACACCTACAAGCTAAATGTATTTTTTTTAAACATGGTGACTAAGGTGCATGGTTATGGGTACAGGTGTGGGTTCTGGTAAACCATTTTCCGAATCTTCTGGGTGCGTTAGGGTTTGGAGGCAACTTTGTATATGTAACCTAAGTGTTGAAAAATAAAGAAAGTTGGAGCCCATTCAGGACAATGTGCGACCCACTCAAGTAGACAAGGGAAAACAACAAAGAACAGAGAGGGAGATGTGTTCTGGGGTTACAGCTAGTCAACACTCAAACAGGATGATTGTACACCTCAATAGGTCAAGTGATGTGGTAAAATTTTGAAGTGTGTTTGGCTGACACAATTGTTTAAGCTGTGCATCATAGTTGGCTAAATTGGATGATGAAATATGAATTTTTGGAGTGTACTGTCAGCCAAGACACAAACGGACGTTCTGTACATCTTTGGCAGTCTATTGGAAGGTGCATGGAGCAGTTATCAGAAGATATGGCCATCCAGTCACAATTAGGCTCATTGCATTCACTGCAATCATGAAAATCAGGCGATGTGGTATTGTGGTCAGCCAGCCTACAAAAATAATAACAATACAGGCCACATGGCAAGGCCAACCGTTAGGAGGCAGTAGGCTGTTCGTACAAAAAAGACAAAACTGCACAAGCCCCACTAACAAAAAAGAGGACAATTTTTGGAAGCAAAAAATCTTTAATTGGAAAAATAGAAATAGAAAATTGAAAGAATCCCACCTATATATTGAGCCACATCATAGACCATAGAGTGTGTAGCATCCTAACTTGTAGCATGGACCATCCTTGGGGCCACAAATAGATCTGCAGCCATAGATTCCATTGTGGTCTATTGAGCAAATTGCAGCCTTTAGATAGCTTGGTTTTGCCTAACTCTTATGGGACTGATTGACGAGTACATACATGTAGAGGATAGATGCAGGCAACCAATTTTAATATTCCATTGTCAATTTTAATATCATTATTGTTGTTAGTTATAATATTAACACTTGCTTTTCATATTGGGAGCCACCATTAAAAATTGCATTCTTTACCACATTACTTGTTATAGTGGTAAATTATGAGTTTGATGTTTTGGATGTTATCTGAACCAGTTTAACTGTTAATGATTAGTCCCTTTCCTTTTTTGACAGTGTCTTCCTTTTCCATATGTAGATAGATATGCTGAGATACCTCTTGACATTTATTGGATGGAATGACTTTCTGTACATGCGTATTTTGCATATAGCAATAATTAAATTCCATGATCCTATTCCAGATCTGTCCTTTTTAGCTCTTTGTTGTGTGGTTGTGTGTAAGTCTTAGTAACAATGTTCAAAATGTTCGTTAGGGTCGAGAAGGTGAAAGGTTGGAATTTCAAAAAAAATCGGAAAGGTATAAAACAAGGGCCACATAGCGGCTAGTCCCTGCCTTTATTGTATTCATTGTATTGTTTGAATTGTCATTTTGTAATAATATTGTTGTGGGCCTAGGACTGTAATTTTTTTTTATTAATAAGGGTAAGGGACTAATAAAACCATCTCCTTAAATTGGAGAAGGGGTAAAAATATGCATGTTGCATTCTCTATGGTGCTGTCAAGTGCAATTGCTCCGAGTGCTACAGCATATAAGTATGTATTGGCATGCTATCTAAAAATTGAGATAGATGGGAATGAAAGTGAAAGTATCCGGAAGCAGCCAAAGTCAATATACACAAAGCACATGCAAACCCGACCAAGCAGGGAGAACGTGGATGCTTATTTACGTGTAAAACATACAACCTTATAATTTAGAATAGAATACAACCATATTCAAGTGCAACATTAAACACATTATCTTGACAGCGCAAAATGTGAAGATGAAGAAAAAGAAATATTGCTCTCTAGGTTGATTTTATTTTCAATGGAAAAGTGAAAGCTCTGTGGAGGGCATTGAGGAACGTCCTTCTCTCCCTCTAATATTTGCATAATCGCCCCCATGGAAGGCATGCTATGGAAATTTTATTGAATGCAAATAAATCCTATTTTAATCACTCTCAATAGCTTGGGCTATGCCAATCTAATTTCCTAGTTAGGAATTGATAAATTCCACCTCCCTCCCACTAGACGTCATGCACATCGCCCAAGCAGGAAGGTAGTGCTAATCAGAATTAATGTTCATATTGTAGTTCCTACAGCCACCAATGATATCAAGAAGCAACATCCCAAAGCTATACACAAGTTTTGTTAGTAATGGAAAATTGCAACAACCACTTTCAAGCAAGGTATTTGGGTGTGCCTCTCATACTTGTCACTACATGGCTCGTCCAAGTGAACAATTATGTATCGACATTCCACTAATCTAGAGATCCATTAGCCATGTGTTCATAGATGAGGATATTATGAGATTTTTGCATGTAGAATCTAAGCAACTGAACTAGATTCTAGTGATGGATTATGTAGTATTGCAACCTCCAAATAAAATATTTTTTTCCTTACCTTGTTATCACCAGTTTCCTCACCACCACCTTGGTCCTGTCGCCAAACAGACTATCATATACCGTTCCAAATCCGCAAAGGGTCTTAATATTATTCTTCCATGTATAGTTCTAGTATAAAATTTGCAGGTAATAGTAAACAATAAAGATCAATATCAAAAGGGAATGGTGAAATTTTCCATCCACGTTCTAGGCAATGGGCACATTGTCGCACAAGAATTTTCCATGACATTTCCACCACAACTTAGTTTTGAATTCGTTACCATAGGATAAGATAATCCAATTAGTGATTTATTCTTTCCTAATGCTGAATCAAAAATGGCGATTGGAAAATGAAACCTGTAAATGCTCCACAAGCCCTATGTAAGCATTGCCATCACTTCTAAATTTACTTCATCTTTTATAAACATTTGATAGAAAACAATCAGCAATTTGATTCTTTTTGGCCCATTTCTTGAAAGTAGTGAAAGATGAACAGGCATGCCAAATCTGGAGAGGAGGGTCTAAGGGTGTTGTAGTTTTGCAGAAGAAAAATGTGTTGTATTTGAAATATTTCCATGCACAAATCATCGACAAACTCAGCAAGATACTCAAAGAAAGAGTCTCCCTTAGACTTGTTGCAATTTTAGGAAATCTATGTTAGTGTCGTTTAATTCATTGATTGATTGAGTAGAATACAAAATTTTGATCTGATCAGGTGCTTTTCTTTCCACTGTAAATGCAACGGCAATGTTGAGCGAGCCTGACTATTTGCAAAAATGGATAACTAAGTGGTGTGAGCCTGCCTATTTGCAAAAATGGATAACTACTCGCAATGGAATTGTCAGTGGGTAGACTACATATCTAGTGGAGTTCAAGAGGGACTCCAACATGGGGACCACTGGCACCTTTTTTATAAAGAATTTCCATACGCACAAATTCTTTCTAAATTTGCTCACTCTTAAACTTCCCGGTCAGGGGGCAATGTTTAGTTCGTCTGCAATTATTGGGTGTATCCTACCTCTAGATATAACATAGAATATGCTCTCAGATTCCCATGGACCCTGATGAGGACGTTGACAATGAGATGATAAGCTCACTTAATTGATGGTTGCAATTCTAAATAGAGCAAGCAAACAAATTTCTAATTAGACGTCAACTATTGTTGGGGATGGACAGCTGACCTCACATTCCTTTTTAAACCCTACCATCCAATAAATGTAAAATTTTATAAGAATGTCATCCAATCATTAAAAAGAAAATGGAATATTCCATAATAACACCCCACATAATATTCCAATATTTTGGATGTTAAACATTATAATTGTTAGAATAATAAATCAAATCAAGCCATTTGATTGGCTAGAGCGGAAAAAATTTGTTGTCAGTGAAATCTATGGTACCCTTCCTTGGGAGGGACCATAGTAACCACATTTGCCGCATTTTATTGGAAAAATTCAAAATTCAGTGAATGTCAAAAAACTCCAACTAAAGCGTTCAAATTCGTAGTTTGTAGGGTTAATTTTTGGTTTTGTTACCCACCGTCATTGTGGTCGTCGTTGTTTCTCTACTGTGACTGCAAATGCGAACCCAAATGAACCCTGTGGCCCTGCAATCATCGTTTCTTTGTTTACAGTGGGCACTGGGCAACAGTAGCACTGACTATGTTCTCCTAGACTCCTCAATGAAGAAAAGATTGAGTGACTGTGTGACGCATCCACACTGTGAGTGCATGATACATTGGTGACTGTGTGACGCATCTTCCTCGACTTGGAGTCGGGATCAAAGCTCTAAGCCTTAGTGAACTGCGAAGAATGACAAAGGCAGAGGCACATTTTCACAAATGTTAGTTTAATAAACTTTAATTATTAATATTTAACTGTTATATGTTTTAATTAGGTTTTAATATTATTATATATAAAGTTATAAATTAATAATTTTATTATTTATATAATAATGCATAATTTATTATTATTTATATAATAATGCATAATAATTTATGTTGTTTTACGTTTTAGATAGGTTAAAGATATTTAAAATTTAGTTTATTTTTTATAATTTTTTTAAATTATCTTTTTTTATGATATAAGTTTAGTTTTTAATTTTAGATAGTTTGGAAAGTTATTTTGACATCTTTACTTATAAAATGTAATTTTTTTTTAATGGTGGGTTGGTATATTTAAAAAAATAAAAATATTTCTATTAGCCGAATTCAATCATGAATTTAATCTCAAATTTTCAAGTTCGGAATTTTTTGCTCGGCGAATTCAAACACGAATTCGAATATGGTGACTATGGTAGGGACTAATAAGCAAGATTATTCATAATCATAGAAATAGAATACGAAAATGATATAAAAGAACTATCAATACCCCCAATGCTCATAGCATTTCAAATTTTGATGCATTACATCATACAATATTTAGCGATTGGCACTCTCTTGAGTCTCCATAGTCTAGGCCCTAGGGCCGCCAAGCTCTAAAATGATAACTTAAACATCGTCAGAATAAAAACTTGCAATATCATCTAATTCATGATCTTTAATAAATTTGTGTCAATAACCTGATCCAGTGCATCTTCCCTATGATTCATTATGATTGTCATGGTTTTCAAAGCATGCGGGTTGAGGAATAGAGTTTATGTGACAAAAATGATGGTTGATGTTATGGGCGATGTTTTGACCTGAGATTGGCAGATTTGATCTGATAGGTTTGGACCTCTTAAAAAATTTGAGGTTTGGCGAAACTCCTTGAGGTTTTGTCAAACCTTGTTAGTGCCTTGGCAGGGAGTAATAAGCAAAATTGTGCATAATCATAGAAATAGAATATGAAAAAGATATAAAAGAACTATCAATACCCCCAATGCTCATAGCATTTCAAATTTTGAAGCATTACATCATACAGTATTTAGCGATTGGCACTTTCTCCTGACTCTCCATAGTCTAGGCCCTAGGGCCACGATGCTCTAAAATGACAAATTAAACATCTTCAGAATAAAAACTTGCAATATCATCTAATTCATGATCATTAATAAATTAGTGTAGATAACCTGATCCGATGCATCTTCCCTATGATTCATTATGTCCATCATGGTTTTCAAAGCATGTGGGCTGAGAAACAGAGTTTACGTGACAAAAATGATGGTTGATGTTTTGACCTGAGATTGGCAGATTTGATCTGATAGGTTTGGACCTCTTCAAAAATTTGAGGTTTGGTGAAACTCCTTGAGGTTTGGTCAAACCTTGTTAGTACGATGGAAGTTGTAGACTTGTCACAGCCCTAAGAGCGAGGGAGGGTTATGTCGAGAAATAAACTATATTTTTAACATGATGGAACAGTCTTACTGCATCTTGTAGAAGAAAACATCTTAGAAACCCTTCTCTACTCTCCTGAGGAGCCAGACTATGCAGGCAGTATTTCCAAAAGAAAAGATTTCAGAATGACAGTTAAGAAGGCAAATTGTATGAGTATAATTAAATCCTATAAATAACTTACGAAAATTTTCATTACACCATCAATTTGTTAAGTTATTTTTCTTTGGGATTTGCACCAGCTTGACGATTAGTTGCAGACTGGAAATTGTTAGCTCGGAGGATTACTTGTACAACTTCATCCTATGTTGTTTGGGTAGGGGTACGGGTACGGATACGGGGATGTCTCGGGTACGCGGGTATGCCATTTTTCAAAAACCTTGATTTGGATACGTCGTGGGTACATTTGTGTATATATATATACACATATATATATTGTATATTACTCATTTTTTTAGTAAAACACTTTAAACTACATAGTATGAAAATATTTGTCTATAAATGATAAAACACTTAAAAATATATAATATTCATTCATTCATTACTTCAACGACAAAATTCAAATCTAGAATAAATCATCTCGATTGCCCACAAAATCATGAATGCCACTCCCATTATTTTCCAACTTTATCATTTATTGACACTTTCTCTCACAAGGGCTCATCGGTGCATTGAATCTCACAGAGTGCATGCCTTAAGGGGTGCATAGGGAATGGAGTGGGATTGGCTTGTGGCACTTTGCGAGAGATATTCTCATACTATTCTATCATGCATACATCCCTTCATGCAGCCTTCATACCTCCTATGATGTCTCCTTGAAATCTTGAAACCCTGAAATATGGCTAAGTTTGAAACCCTGAAACCCTGGAATCTGACTAACTCTGAAATATGATAGGATCCTCCAAAACCTAGAATTTGCATTATAGCTCCTAGAGGTCCGAAACCCCTCTCAAACATCTTGAAAGTATATAAATAAAATATCACTGGACATCTAGTTTCTTATACTAAAATGTTTATTTTAATTATATACCGTTGGGTTCGGACTGGATTTACATTTTTTATATTTTTTTGTTGACTTCCATTGTTTCTCCCTGTCGGTACCTTTCCAGATGCCTCCGGGACGTATCCGACAGGTACCCGGGATGAACTGGTACCCGAGGTGTACCGAGACGTGAAACGTGGGGAAGAGGGGGCGATTCCTGCAACACAGACTTCATCTAGAGCATCTATAAGATTTTTATGGCATTCCTAAAGAAAGATCTGACTATATGCAGTTCAATTCTAGAAAATATTATAATCTCGTTGACGTTTTCATCATTAAGTATTTATTTGAATTCTGTAGATGCAGCATCTGAGTTTAAAAAATCGAGTTGTAGGAGCAGCACAACAATAAGTTAAATGTATTGGACTTTCATGTCAATCTTCTTGTTTGCTTACTCATGCTGTGTCTCCAGTTAGAGATTATTCCTAAACCTTCCAGTCCTTGGCTGTTGCATATTTTTCTGAAGACACGTTCCTTTCCAGAAATGCCAAAGGAAGCTGTAGACACCACAAAAATTTGAGGAAGTATAGATGTGTACCTTTTCAATGTGCTGCATCAAATGCTGAAGCAATTACATACCATATATTTATCCTGCAAAAGAAGTAGACACACACACACAACCACTAGGAAAAGATAGGAAGGTAATGAAAAAACTCATTTTCCAGTGGGAGAGTTCTTAATAGCTGCATCTGCACTTCAGTACCTATTTAAAAGTTTCCCCTTGCAGAGATAAGCATTGTAGCTACCAGTCTAGTTTGCTGCAATTTTCTAAGAAGTTGACAAGATACATCGATATAATGTAGTTTTTGTTTGTTTGTTTGGATCAAACTGAGTTACATAGATATCAGCATCTCTGCCCTTAAGTAGGGGATTACAACATGCTGAGTAAGCATACACCTAAATCAGAGTCTCCTTTGGCTAAGCTACCACAACTATGGGGATCTATTCTGTCAAAGTCACCCAAGGATCAAACATGGCCCTCACCACATCAAGTCTCTCTTGGGATTTGTACCTAAGATGGTTATCAAAAAACTCATTTTCCAGTGGGAGAGTTCTCAATAGCTGCAACTGCACTTCAATACCTATTTAAAAGTTTCCCTTTTAGCGATACGCATTGTACCTGCCATTCTAGTTTGCTGCAATTTTCTAACAATTTTTGACAAGATACATCAATATAATATAGTTTTTTTGTTTGGATACAACTGAGTTACATAGATATCAGCATCTCTGCCCTTAAGTAGGGGATTACAACATGCTGAGCAAGTGTACACCTCAATCAGAATCTCCTTAAGGGCAGAGATGCTGATATCTATGTAACTCAGTTGTATCCAAACAAAAAAACAAAAAACTCATTTTCCAGTGGGAGAGTTCTCAATAGCTGCAACTGCACTTCAATACCTATTTAAAAGTTTCCCTTTTAGAGATACGAATTGTAGCTGCCATTCTAGTTTGCTGCAATTTTCTAACAATTTTTGACAAGATACATCAATATAATATAGTTTTTTGTTTTTTTGTTTGGATACAACTGAGTTACATAGATATCAGCATCTCTGCCCTTAAGTAGGGTATTACAACATGCTGAGCAAGTGTACACCTCAATCAGAATCTCCTTCGGCTAAACTTCCACAACTATGGGGATCCATTCAGTCAAAGTCACCCAGGGATTGAACCTGGCCCTCAGCATATCAAGTCTCTCTTGGGATTTGTACCTTTGTGGATGGCTGAACATACTATCGTCCTTGCCAATTGAACTACTACAACCCTTTTGATACATAATGCAGACTTTCAAGATTGGGTGATTATGTTTTAATTGTAGGAATGTGATAGAATAAATTTTATCCATATCAAGGCATTGGAGTTTGGAATTTTTTTATCAAGTGCATGGAGAAGTATTGAAATGTGAACGTATTAAGAAGAGAGCCTAACAAAAAGGTTGCTTCTAAAATTTTAAAATCGTCTAAAGTGGAGAGTTCTTATAGTGTGAAGACTAAGTATCAAACAAACTTCCATACTTAATTGGGTAGCCAAGTAAAACCTCTCCACATATAAGGGAAGTGTAAACTCTAATATATATATATATATATTAAAAAAAGTCAAGGTTGTGTATTGCCTCTATGGAAACAAATGAACCTTTTCACTTAACCTTATATGTATTGTTTCAAATTTGTACTTCCTTGGATTTTGACCTCATGACAAAGCTTGGGAGTAAATAAAAAATCTCCAATATCCCTACACCTCGGAGGCAATGGGTCATTATACTAGGTCAAAGTCTAGGGGGGTGTTGATATGAAAATAGAATACATAGGCAATATGCCAAGGTCCCCTTGTTTGTGCAAGGGGAGTCGCATACCCCCAATAGGGTTGGTACGTAAAATTTAAAAACCTACACACACCAAGTCTCATGGATTGTATTGATGTGAGTGTAAATCACTACCAGTGTTTAGGGTAGTGTTGGATTTGGGTGAAGGACCCTTCCAAGATGCACCACTATATTTTGTCTTTGACTTATTTTGCCGTGATTATTAAGAATGGTTACTCACAATGGAGTTAGTTGGAGCCCCAAATTAGTGAAGTTGAGTACCAATGGGAAGGCAATGATGAATATGAAGTGGTTCCTATCTATAATAAGTACATTGATGATCATACTCGATATTGTTCCTTACAGGACTGATAGATTTTTCATAATAGCTATTTGGTGAAAATATAGTTGATTCTCCATGGAATTGTATTTCAATGTTGATTGCAAGCTTGGAGGATCCATACAGGTCTAATTGATGTCATTGATTTGTTCTTGGTTCCATTGAGTTCTAACTTGGGAGTTTGTATAGGTCGGTAGCAGACAAAATGTGTTATATAATTTTAATTTTGTTGAGAATCTAGAACAGACCCAAGTGTCATATCATGTTACAATATTAGAAAAGAATTGCACTTTGTTTGGGACATTTTACTCGCTATTATCTAAGAAAAAGAGTAAGCATCTTAATGATATATGAAGAAAGCACAATATTTAGGTGATTTGAGTTAGTTCTTAAGAATGGTCTTAGAAAAAATGAGAGAATTGAATTAAATTTAATATGAAGTAAATTGAACCATGTCTTATGATTTGAATGTGAAAGTGTGAAAATCAGCTTGAAATCTAGTTTGTGCCTTACTGCAACTCATAATTCTAATATTATACGATCTAATTGGATGACTTTTCCAATCATCTTCCTAATCAAATCTTCAGATTTTGTAATGTAAATGTATGGATTTTGTATCATAATACTAATTAGTAATAGCTTGAAAATTTTGATGGTTTGAACTTACATATCTTCCAATAATATGAGGGGTTTCCTGAAAATATATATTTTGAATCTCTTTCTTTTGGGTCTTCCATATTTCTCTTTGACGTTCATTAAGAAATTTAAACTCAAAATCAGTATTTATTTTAGTTATTACAACTAGTTTACTTTGCTGTCACGTTTGACAATGGCCATTGTAATTTTTATATATGCAGATTTGTTGCATATGGAGCCACAAAGCGCAGTTTGGTGCATCTAACTAAATCATTACAGGTTAGGTTACCATGCGATACAAACTAGACCTATAGAAATCTTTTTAGATAAGATGTTTCTGGGTTGCTTAGTTTGCTTGGGATTTTATGCTAGCAGCTTTCAGAATCTAGCTCAAGCCACACATGTTATGTATTCTGTAATCCCTATGTATTAGGTTAAGGAGTAGAAGAAATGAAGTAATTAAGGGAAAAGGCCAAATGTTATGAAATTTACCTAAATAAATAAATAATAAAATGCAATGGTATGACCAAGGAATGTAATTTATTGTTTGTTCATTTATGTATCATTTTATACAAATTAGTTTTGGGAATCATTTAAAAATAAAAATAAAGAGGCCATATACACTTCCAATTTATCCTCAAAATGTCTTGAGTTTGGGTCATTCATATTAACCAAACAAACGTGTTTTAGATTGTATATACAAAGATGTAGTGCATATGCATATTCACAATTTTTCTAAAAATCATTAAGTATTTTTTAGGATTTATTTTTTAATTATTTTTTGAATAATTTTTGGCCGCCTAGTGGGACACATTATTATACTTTGATGTTATCAATCAAATAATCAATTATTTATTCTAGAGTTTACATTTCTCTATAATCAATCAAATAATTGACCATTTAGATGCATGCCCCCAATTATTTCTTCACCATTAAGGATTTGTCAACCTTCCCTGTTAGGGGAGGTTCTAAGGAAAGTGTCTTGCTTCCACTTAGGATTTTCAAACATGGCCCTTAGCTTGGGAGATTCTCATTTGGACTTCATCACATATTGCAATGGTCTTGTTGTGGCGGCGGATGACGATGTTGTCTCCTCCAAGCATTGATACACATTTGTGACAACACAAGTTTCTAGCCTCATTCTTCTGCTTTGGTCTTTGTTTACTCACAAGGCTATTCATATTTGCGCTTGTATATTATAACATGGTTTTAGGTTTGCCAGTTTTGGGTTTAACTCCTCTAGCTTTTGATTTCACAGTTTCATTATTTTTTTGTAAGTACTTTTGTTCTTAGTCACTTTTAACTAATCTAAAATTCTTTTTAACCTAATACTTTTCTATAACTAGATGTCTTACGAGCTCCATTGACTTAATTTTGCTTTATAAAATTATAATAAAGCCAACGAGCCAACTCCCTCTAAGGCATAGAGGCACTTAAGTTTGTAATATAAAATTATAATGGTCATACTAGTTTTAGTGATAGGCTTAGTAATAAAGTTACTTAATGACTTTAGTTTGCTTTAACAAATAATTTAGACATGACGTAATGTTCACTTAAGTATTTTTAGGTTCAAAGTTTGTGTCACCCAAGTATTAGGGTTTATCTTGTTGCTTACCTATAAAGTGATGAATTCATTCTCAAGAATACAACCAAGAAGTATTTTTCTTTCAAATCCTCTCTTTTGTTCTTGCTTGGTTTATTTGTGTGTTTAGTTTTAGTAATATAGTACCAGAGCCATGACGAGAAGTCGGGGGTAGCAGGTGAAGGGCTAGGGACTACTCAGATCAATGACAGACTGAGGGACTACTTACATTATGCACCAATAAACAAAAAGCAATTTCAAGCAAAGAAAGATAGGTTTCTTTTTTCTAGCTTAAACCCAAAAGCTTTTTTTCAATTTAAACCCAGGTTGTTTTTTAGAGAGAGATCAAAATTTTCCAATTTAAATCTAGATCAAGGAAAATCGATCCCGAGAGGATGCTGTGGAACAACAGAGGACACTCGTATGGGATTCGTACTGTTGTACAAAATGAAAAAATTGATTTCAGATTTTCAATGATTTTTTGTATTGTTTTAGCAATTTTCAATGTTTTTAGCATTTTTTCTGTAGATTCATTAGTTTCCAAAAATCATTTTTCTTTTTTCTCTCCATAACAAAGATTTTTTTTTACTGTACGTCAATATTTCAACAACAAATTAATATTTTTTCAGCAGCAGATAGGCTTATTTTTTTTGCCAAAAAAATGGATAGTTTATCTAATATAATGTTGGAAGGTACCATAAGTTTTCTGGGAAGAATTATAATATATGGAAACAAAAAATGCTACTATTTTTTAGTATAGTTGTTTAGATTAGATTGTGTTTAGGAATGAAACAAGATGAGTAACAAGAAGAAATGATATAAACATTTGACATACATGATAGAGAAGCGACAATGATGATAAAACTGTGTAACTAATGAAATCCTACAAGAAGTGCAAACTGATATGAAGCCTCAACTATTTGGAAGCCATCGAAGGAGGTGCATGAAATTTTAAACAAAGGTAGATCCTTCTTCCTTAATAATTTATTGTTTTCAATCAAAATGGATGAAAATGAAGCATTACGAGGCCATTTGGTAAAGATCAAGGTTATTTAGGGAACAATTAAATGTTATTGGGTAGAAAATGGAAGAATACATGTTGATAATCACTCTCAAGAGCTTTCCGTCTTTGTTTGAGCATTTTATTGAAACCCTAAATATTACTACTATTGATGTTGACTTGAGGTTTGAAGGGTTGATTACTAAACTTTTTTAACAAGATAGATTAAAAAAAAAAATTAGTTTGGTAGTAGCGAACTTCGAGGGCAAGGGCTAGTTTGCTACGAAGAATGGAGGAAACAAAGAGGACAATAATAGAGAATAAGTCTTAGGTAATCAAAAGCCTTTTAAATGCCATTATTATGGAAAGCTAGGCCACAATAAGATGTTTTGTAGGAGAAAAATAATCAAGTGCCTATGATGCAGAGCAATGTTACAGAATATAAGAGGAGTATCCCTGTGTTTATGGCTAGGGATATAGTAGACAATGTGAAAACACTTTCTTGGTACAAATATTCTATTGCATCTTGTCATTTTACCAATAAGCAAAATTGGTATATTAACTATGCTACTAACGTATCTTCTACTGAATTTGTGGTTTTTAGCGATGGGGAGGAATTCAAAGTAGAAGGAAAAGGAAATATGTAGATAACAATGTCAAGTAACAGGTTGGTCGCTCCCTCTCTTGCTTGAGCTCTATACAGTAGGTGTTTGGGGGAGTGCCTAAATTTCCTCAGGGGTAGGGCAGCCCTGCCCCCCCTTGTAGGGGTTTGAGTCGTCTCAACTCGTGTTGGACTTTAGCCTATAGATATAATAATCCCATATAAAGGCCCCCCTCTCAATAGAGAATACTGTGGGGATTGGATCTATATATAGGGTGCCGACCCCTTCCCTAATGAATACTATGATCCAAGTTGGAGAAAAATATTCTTACTATAAGTGAGATTATGAAGAATAACCTCCACTTACATATGATTTTCAGCAATCATAAATGCTATATTGTTGATAAGGTCAGTAAGAAGACAACCGTGCTTGGTATTGAAGAATGGGATTTTCAAGTTGGTTGATGTAGGGGAGGTAAAAGAGCATGCTTTGTTGCCCAAGAGCGGTCAAGATTGCAGTTCACTTTGGAATCAAAGGAACGGGCATTTAAATTTGAGATATATTTCTTATTTGACTAAAGAAAGTTTGGTGGATGGCTTTCCAGAGATTCAAGATCAACAAGGGGTTTATGGTGGATGTCAGGGTGAGAAGCAACATATGGTTCCACTTAATGGAGGATAAGATTGGAGAGCTAAGGAGATCCTTCAGTTGATCTATGTTAACATTTGTGGGTTGATGAAGATGGCATCAATTTCCATTCCCAGGGATTTTTTGCTATTTGTAGATGACTTCTCAAAACAAATGTGGGTGTATTTAAAAGCAAAATTCAGATTCATTTGATGAATTTAAAATTTCAAGGTCATGGTAGAGAAACAATTAGGAAAGAGTATCAAAATCCTTGGATCAGATAATGGACATGAGTTTTACTATAGAAAATTCTTTGATTTTTGTACTTAAAAGGGCATCCAGAGGCAATACACCACACCCTACACTCCACAACAAAATGGAATGGTAGAGAGGCAAAATCTTGCCATTGTGGAGATGGCGAGGTGTATGTTAGAGAACAAGTTTGTTCCTAATAAATATTGGGCGGAAGTAGTGTACATGTCAGTATATTTGCTCGATTTGTCTCCTACAAAAGTGGTACACAAGAAAACTCTAGAAGAAGCATGATTTGGAGGAAAATCCAAAGTAAGTGATATCAAAGTTTTTGGTTCAGTTGTATATGCCTAGGTTCTTGAAGAAAAATGAATCAAACTTGATTCAAAATGCAATAAAATGATGCTCACAGAGTACAGGGACAATCATAAAGCATATCATTTGGTTGATGTTGAAACTAACAAAGCATGCTTTAGTCATGATGTGGTAGTTGATGAAATTTAAGGGCTGTTCCAAACAACGACATAACAAAAAACTGATTTGAAAGTGACTGGAAATGAAGATAAATTGGCTGGAAAATCATAATGTGGTAGTTGATGAAATTGCAGGTTTGTTCCAAGCAATGACAAAACAAAAAACAGATTTGAAAGTGGCTGGAAATGAAGATAAATTGGCCGGAAATTCAGGTATGATGTATGTGAAGCATCAATTGGAAGCGTGGGGGAGGAGAGGGGGAGATAGTTATGAGGTTGATCCTTATGAAATTTCCAGCCAATAAGCTATTGAAAATAACCCAAAACAGCAAGAAAATAATGGTTGATTTGGAGGAGTCAAAGAAAAGACCAAAATGGTGGTACAACACTATTGGCGATGTTTGTTTAGATGAGATAACTAATATGAGGGCAAAATGAAGACCAAAAAGAGGTAAGACATATGATATGGTGAATTATGATTTGATGGCTAACCTTCAATACTTATTTGATCTTGAGGTATATGAAGAAGCCCTAGGTAGACGGTAATGGGGAAAGGCTATGCAAGTTGAATACAAACTTTGATAAAGAATTGAACATGGGTCTTAAAAGGGCTATCTATTGGGAAGAAATTCATTGGCTACAAATGGGTATACAAGGTCAATTATAAAGCTGATGGAACACTTGACAAACATAAAGCAAGGCTGGTCACAAAGGGCTATGCACAAAAGAAAGGGATTGACCATGAGGAGACATTTTTTTCTATTGCAAAATATGGGAACAACCAATTGGTTCTAGTTGTGGAGCACAATTTGGATGGAAGCTATATCAAATGGATGTGAAGAGTGCCTTCCTCAATGGAGATCTAGATGTACCACCCGCATAGATTTTAGATTACAAGAAAGGAACATATGGTATGCAAACTGAAGAAAGCTCTTTATGGGCTGAAATAATCTCCCAGGATATGGTACAGCAAAATTGTCTGGGATTTTGGAGAATAGGGATTCAAAAGAAATCTTTTTGACCCCAATCTCTATGTCAAATGCGAGAATAGTGATGTGGTGATTCTAGTGATATATGTTAATGACATCATTATCATAGGTAGTGAGGTTAGAGTAGTTGAAAAGGTAAAATCATATTTATGTTCCACTTTTGACATGACAAATCTGGGCTGCTTGCATTACCGCTTAGATGTAGAGGTTTGGCAATTTGATAAACATATTTTTGCTTCTCAAACAAAATATACAAAAAAATTGTTAAGATAGGTTCAAGATGGTAGATTATAAAACCACATCTACACCTATGGAGACATGGCTGAAACCTTTAACAACTGAAGTGGGAGAAGGCACCCTAGTTCTTCAACGGGACAACATGCATACTTGAGTCCACACCCCAACTAGCGCAAGGGAAAATTCTTATGCCAATTTTTCTTGTCCCTAGAGAGAGAGAGAGGCATAGCTGTGACCGGAGTGCAAATTGAAAGCCAACCAAAATGCAACCTTGGCTTCCCCAATCCTCAGTGCATGTTGTGACATCTAGGGCTTGAAGGAGTTACCATTACCATTAGCATTAGAATTAAAGGATTTCACTATCTTTGGGAACTCTATTATTTTGAAGAAATGCATCTTATATTACATAAAAGAAAAAGATAATTATAATATTTGGGAAACAAGTATATGTGGAATCTCTCCCCCTATAAAAGCAACAAATTATATTACCAAGGATCAGTACTAGATGGGCAAGGAGTAAACATTTTATGAAAACTAGTAAGCTTAGCTTTGACAAGCATAGAAAAGCCCTGTTTGAGTAGCTTCAATTTTCCTAAATTGAGTAGTGAAGTGTCCATGGAATTTTCCTCACATATTTTCTTCCACAAAAAGTTAATGAGTCAACTGCATAGTATGCTATAAAGTTTTTCCATTGTCCATGTGCATTCAAGTGTCCCCTAAAATAGAAACTCACAGGAGAGGGGGAGGGGCAAGGGGGAGCGGCAATGAAAAACTTTAAGCCATGTTGAAAAATCCATGGAAACTTTACATTTCAACAAAAAAGCTCAATTGATTCCTCACAACTTTACATCTCAAGAAAAAATCTCAATTGATTCCTCACTCCCATAGAGAATGCAAAAAGAATCAAAGTCATTAGCCACCCCAAGACTTTGTGCTTAAAAGAGGTCCTTTATTTCCAAACAGTCTAGCAGTGTCTTTTCCATCACACTTATGGATTCTCACATGCTATCACTAGTTGAAGCATGCGGTAATGCATGTCTCACTTTATCATATCGATATAGAATGACTTTTTATTGCTCTGCTTTATATGTCTCAAATAAGGATCCATTCCATTTTATTTGAGAAGGCAATTTTTTGGGAACATTTTTCGAAGGTCTTGAAAGGCTTGTTTGTCTGCCCTACTCAAATATTGGGCTTGGTTTAAACTTTTTAAAATCATGGTTCCAAATATTTCCCTAACAAAATAATCCTTTTTCACTTGTTTTCTATCAAATTTAGCTAAGAGACCCATCTAACCACAAGTGCAGTGAAATGCCCATATAGGTTATGATTCCAGATCTCGAGCATCCCTTCACCCCTCATGCTGCCAATGGAGATGGTCAAAAAATAATTTCCAAGCATCCCAATTTTGCTTGAGAGGAACTAACCTTGTAAGCACAAATTCCTCAACATTGCTATGTCTGGGCCCTTGATTCCTGAGTGTGAAAACCAGATTAAGTTAAATAACAAAGTAATATTTGGAAAGGAGCACTTCCTTCCACAACTATTACCTATCAATTTTCTTGTAAGAAATATTCCTTGTGATCTAATATTAGGGATTCTTTAGCTCCCTTGATATTTTGGATGGGCGTAGAAGCCCATGGTACCAAGAATAATCCTTTCACTCATTTTTCTTTGTAATTAAAAAGATCATTCATATTGAATAGAAAGAGCTTTTGGAAACAACTGTGTAAGAAGCTTTTCATCAACGTTTCAGATCACACTCCATGATCCATCATCATAATATAAAAATCTGAAATGCTGAATTAAAAAAATCTTAAACATTTGTTCCCAAAAGCTCTCTCTACTCATCTTATGGACTATGAAAACATCATATCTCTAATCATTCATATTAAATACGAAGAATGTACATAATCAGCTAGACTAAGCTGATGGACATGGAGTCAACATGATAACTATAGATCAAGATACTGCCAAGAACTTTGCAAAAGCTGCCAAAAGAATACTAGTCTGAACTATACAATAGGAAAGTTTTATAGATCACAAATAATTCATTGTCTTGAATGGTGAAATATGGTCGAGTACGCAGGGTACTCTAGTGGTCCCATTTCATCCATATTATCTACAGGGGAAGGAGTGTCATCTGGTTTGTGCTTGATATCTATAGGAGGTATTGGATAGTGATCTACTTTGTCATGTCCCCTCTCTAGTACGACATGACACTTTATGTGGATTTGCCCATTCCAGACTCTCGTAGGCAGATAGGTGGTGATGAGAGAGTCATTTTTGCGTTTATTTGGCGATTGGATGGCTCATTATGCTCTTGAAGACATTATATTTATTTATTTGGGGCCAAAATGTTATATTTTTAAATTAAGATGCACTTTTATTTTATAAAGTTACTTTTATAAAGTCACTTTTATTTTATAAAAAAAGTACAATGAGGTTTTACAAGATGTATTACGGATACTTCTAGAAGTTTTCAAAAAGTGCATAAATAGACCCCATGGGTCTCTCATTTGGCATACAAGTCTATTTTATCATTCGAATCTTCTTGAGCATTTGTGAGGCTTGATAGTCTGCAAATATTCAGCAAAAATCCTTGAGAATGATACCTCTCAAGAGATTGCATAACTGAGGAAGTGGAAGATCTCTTGAAGGGTTGCACATTGGTAGTGGTCTTCAGCGATTTCATGTTGAGCTTCATTGAGTATTCAGGTTCAGTACGAGAGTTGAACAATTTTTGGAGTCCCTTGGTGGGGCGATTGCATCATTGACCTATTTGAAGGATCTCCAAGGATATCATATTATATATATAATTTTTATTACAGTCCGTACAGGTACGACTTGTACCTGCAGAACAGTACGGCAGGGTTAGCGCCCCCAGCAGACTGCGATCTACAGCTGAAACCCTATTTTGCTCATAACTCCTACTTGGTTGGGCGATTAATTTTTATATTTTGGGAGGCACTCACCCCAGTTTGGGCACCCATATTCAGGGCATTATCGGCGCTTATCAGTGAAGACAAAAATTAAAACCGTACCAGTTTGTACTGTACGACCTGTACTTGCAGCAGTATACGGACAGCTTGTTGGACAGTGTATGGGCAGCAGTCAAGGCGCCATTTACAGACCAGGTCTTTTTGTCATCAGCAGGTTCTATCTATATTTGCATACCTATATTTATGTGCCAGGGTTTTTAGGATATTAATTCTGTCCATGTTTGTGAAAGCTGAAAGTCGCCATTTATTGTAAAAGAAACTGCATTTCCATGAATAAATATATTGATACTAAATCTTTTGAATTATTGAGCTGAATAAATTTGTTTACACTTATAGCAGTGTAGTTTAATTGTTTGCCAACTGTTTGACAAAAATCCATAATGCAATATTAGTATATTTTGTAATCCAACCAACTGTTTGAGAAAATTCCATAGTGCAAGATCAGTGTTTTTGATGGTCCTACTAGTGAGGGTCATTACAGTTGGTATCAGAGCCATCATCCTGCCATCCTGTGATCAGCTAGACAGCATATGAGTGAGAGAGAAATCAGATATGATATCAGAGAACAATAGAGAACCAAATCCTCAGGTTGAAAGAGATACATTGTCAGAGGCATTAAGAGACACCGGCAAATCAGTTCAAAATATGGCAGAAGAAGATAGTGATACAAGAGCAGAAAGGAAATTTGACACTATGCTTGATATGATGTCACGCTTATTAGGAAAATTGGATCAGCAAGCCATTCCAAATCAAAATCATCAACACACAGCTGAACATAGTGGAGTTAATGAGGAAAGTTCAATACAACGCGCTGGAAACACTAGAGGATCAGCCTCTAAGCCTCTTTTTCCCACCTTTACACCAAGAGAAGAACAATTACATTCTGCTCCAGCGACTCCATTTGGAGAAGAAGCTAGACAAGCCTACTTGGAGTATACCACTCTCCCTCCTGATATGAGAGAAATATGGACATTTGATCAATTCATGAATCAAAGAAATAAGGGAGGAGGAAGAAATAATCGCCACGCTCCAAAGAATGACTATCAACAAGCACTTGGTAAGATTTCCATGCCTTACTATAATGGAAGCAACAAATGCACAGCTAGGTCTTGGATTCAAAAGCTTGATAATTATCTTTCTTTGAGACCAATGCCTGAAGAGGATGCCATAAGATTGGCCACACTACATCTTGAAGGAGCTGCTCACGAGTGATGGTATCATGGGTTAGTCACTCTTGGACACAACCTTATCACTACATATGAGGAGTTTACCAACAGGCTGGTGGAAAGGTTTGATGTCAAAGATCTTGAGGTGAGTTTCCATGAATTGGCACAACTAAAACAGCAAGGTTCCCTTGATGCTTATATTAATGACTTCCAAAAACTAGCAGCAATGGTACCTGATATTTCAGAGCGGAGGCTAGTCATGTTATTTACAGAAGGGTTGACTGAACCACTCAAGGGGTGGGTTAAGGCCTTTAATCCTCTCACTTTTCGAGAAGCCATGAAGAAAAGCCGTAGTATGGAACTTGCAGCGCCAACAAACAGGTTCGGTTCAAAGGGCTCTTCATCATACAGAGATAATAAAGAGGGATTCAACAAAGATAAAGAGAAGGATGATGACACGAAAGGCAAGTCAGCTACACCCTTGGATAAGGAGACGCTTAATGACCTGCGTAAGAAGAAGTTATGCTTCTATTGCAAGGGTCCCTATGAGTTTGGACATGACTGTCCTATGAGGCCTAAGGGAAAGGCCAACAGGAGGACGTGGGTTTATTACGAGGGCTCAGATTCAGATAGCTTAGAGTACCATGATCCTGATGATGCAAAGCAGGTTCAAGAGGTAGATAATGCTAAACAAAAGGAGGAACTAGAGTTACATTTACAGGAGGCACGTCTATCTAGTATTCAGAGAGGGTGCTTTCAGACTTAGAGGTGTCTTGGTAGGACAAAAGGTTATTACACTCATGGATACTGGTGCCACGCACAAATTTATTGATGCACGCTTCGCTGAGAGGTGTGGGCTCACCGCTGAGGAGTTTGAGGGACTGAAAGTTAAGGTGGCTGATGGATATACTCTTCGATGTGACAGGATGGTACGTGATCTACCTCTACGCCTGAACAACTATGAGTTCAAGGCAGATTATTATGTGGTCAACATGGGTGACATGGACATAGTGCTTGGGATGCAGTGGCTACATTCGTTGGAGGAGATTACCCTGAGACTTAAGGATATGGAGATGCGGTTCGAGGTAGATGGCAGAACACATGTGCTGAAGGCTATTCGTAATAGTGATGTTAGGACTATTACACTTAAGAGGATGGAGAGGCTAGCCAGGCATAATGATATAGAGCGGGCAGCTATTTGTACCTTGATGCCTACACATGATGAGTAGCACAAGGCTAAATATCATCTTGATGAGAAGGCATACATCAAGATTCCACCAGGCAGACCGCCAGATAGAGTGCATAATGTATTCCATGTATCACGCCTCCAGAAGGCGTTGGGTTAGAGTGTGGTACCTTCTGCAGTGTTACCTCCCTTGGATGATGAGGGGCAGTTGATCCTGGTTCCAGAATCCATCTTGGATAGCAGAGAGAAGCAGCTTCGCAGGCCTTGATTAAGTGGAAGGATCTACCCGTTGAGGATGCTACTTGGGAGGGTGAGGCCATTCTGCAGCATCCGACATTGAGATTGCTTGAGGCCAAGCGATTTCAGGAGGGGCGGACTGTCATGTCCCCTCTCTAGTACGACATGACATTTTACGTGGATTTGCCTATTCCAGACTCTCGTAGGCAGATAGGTGGTGATGAGAGAGTCATTTTTGCGTTTATTTGGCGATTGGATGGCTCATTATGCTCTTGAAGACATTATATTTATTTATTTGGGGCCAAAATGTTATATTTTTAAATTAAGATGCACTTTTATTTTATAAAGTTACTTTTATAAAGTCACTTTTATGTTATAAAAAAAGTACAATGAGGTTTTACAAGATGTATTACGGATACTTCTAGAAGTTTTCAAAAAGTGCATAAATAGACCCCATGGGTCTCTCATTTGGCATCCAAGTCTATTTTATCATTCGAATCTTCTTGAGCATTTGTGAGGCTTGATAGTCTGCAAATATTCAGCAAAAATCCTTGAGAACGATACCTCTCAAGAGATTGCATAACTGAGGAAGTGGAAGATCTCTTGAAGGGTTGCACATTGGTAGTGGTCTTCAGCGATTTCATGTTGAGCTTCATTGAGTATTCAGGTTCAGTATGAGAGTTGAACAATTTTTGGAGTCCCTTGGTGGGGCGATTGCATCATTGACCTATTTGAAGGATCTCCAAGGATATCATATTATATATATAATTTTTATTACAGTCCGTACAGGTACGACCTGTACCTGCAGAACAGTACGGTAGGGTTAGCGCCCCCAGCAGACTACGATCTACAGCTGAAACCCTATTTTGCTCATAACTCCTACTTGGTTGGGCGATTAATTTTTATATTTTGGGAGGCACTCACCTCAGTCTGGGCGCCCATATTCAGGACATTATCGACGCTTATCAGTGAAGACAAAAATTAAAACCGTACCAGTCCGTACTGTACGAATTGTACTTGCAGCAGTATACGGACAGCTTGTTGGACAGTGTATGGGTAGTAGTCAGGGCGCCATTTACAGACCAGGTCTTTTTGTCATCAGCAGGTTCTATCTATATTTGCATACCTATATTTATGTGCCAGGCTTTTTAGGATATTAATTCTGTCCATGTTTGTGAAAGCTGAAAGTCGCCATTTATTGTAAAAGGAACTGCATTTCCATGAATAAATATATTGATACTAAATCTTTTGAATTATTGAGCTGAATAAATTTGTTTACACTTACAGCAGTGTAGTTTAATTGTTTGCCAACTGTTTGACAAAAATCCATAATGCAATATTAGTATATTTTGTAATCCAACCAACTGTTTGAGAAAATTCCATAGTGCAAGATCAGTGTTTTTGATGGTCCTACTAGTGAGGGTCATTACATACTTGAGGGTATGAAACTAAGATTGTTAGCTTTTCTTGTTAGGCTGGTATGAGAGTCAAATCTATATTTGCTTCCTTTGGAGCGAGTGGCTTTTACTTTTGTTAGAAGTATCTGTAGAGGTGATTGGGTTAGATTGAGCATTGAAGACGAGCTCTATAGATCACAAATAATACATTGTCGTAAAAGGTGAAATATGGTCGAGTACAAAGGGTCCTTTAGTGCTCCCATTTCATTAATATTTTCTATAGGCGGAGTGTCATTCATTTCTTTCTTGATATTGATAGGAGGTACTAGATAGCAATTTGCTTGAGGCTATCAAATTATGGTTGTCAGCTTTTGTTGTTGGGCTGGTGTGAGAGTCAAATCTTTGTCTGCTTCCTCTAAAACCAGTTTCCTTTCACCTTTGCTAGAAGTATTTTTAGGGGTGATTGATTGAGATTGAGATTTGATAAATAGATAGATAGGGGTGCTTCCTGTAAATCTAGTATGCTCTTTTCAAACATTTTTTCAACAAGCAACTTGATTCCCCTTGCAAAAACTCTTACTAATATTTTGTAGGAAACATTTAGGATGTGATAGGGTGCTATCCTCCAATTGTTCTCCTTAGGGATGACTCTTATGGAGCTTGTATTAAGTCATCCATGATTCCATTTTTGATGGATTCCTAGCATATTTTAATATAAGTTGGTCCAACAAATGTTGCATGCTCTTATAGATTTCCACCAGAAGATCCCATGTTTTGGAAAAACTTGCTTGATGAGATCCATGGAGTTTCTTTGCAATAGGTTAATGTCCACCAATGTAACAATCCTTTGAAAGTACTCCTAGAAAATATGTCAAATTTGACGCTCCTAGATTGCCACTAGAATCTTGGAGGGCTAAAATTCATTTTGATTTATGTTCTATTTAATATCCTAAAATACAATTTGCAAGGTGTATCACCGTCAACAATCTAGTGCATGTGAAACCTAGTTCTAAATCCTATTGCTCTATAATGTTCAAGATTTTTTAAGTTGATTTTACAACTCACCAACTGCTTTTTGTTTCTCATCACTGAAAGGGTAGATGATGCAAGAGCATCCCAGTAGTCAAACAATCTTGTGTCACCCAAAAATATATCTTTTATTTTTGTGGGTTTTTGACAGTCGAAGACAACTTACTTAGACCCAATCACACTTCAACAGACTGCTTGGAATGAAGGAGAGGTTTCAGGGCATGAGATAGACTTTTCTTTTCCCCATGACGAAACTGTCGATTAATGCAAGTCTGTGTTATCTGGGAGTTATGAAACCGCCACGACAATTACGTAACTGCTGCTCTATAATAAGCGGTGATTTTGGCAGCAGCAGTTGCACACGCCCAATAACAACCCATAAACATTCAAATTCCCATTTTTATTGTTTTCAATATGGAGGGGTGATCCCAAGAATTATTCCGGGGGGCATAAAAGACGATGGAAGGATTTGGAGCAAGTAGACTGAAGTTGGAGAGCTTCCAAGTGAGTGTTGGAGCTTGAAGAGGAACCTTAGAGGAATAGACAGTAGTGTTCAGTCCAGGAAGGCACTGTATAGCGTTTTTTGAAAGATCCCTGATGGATCTCTTCGGCTGATCTGCTGTAATTTTGTTATTTTAAATTGATTTTTCCTATTTGTGAATGTTTTCTTTCTGAAATACACGGAAGTTGCAGAAGGGTTTGATTGTTTTTGTGTTTTGATGAATTTTCAGCAAGCAAATAATGAAATACAAGAACATGAACAATTCTGAAATTAAATACCCAATATAACCAAACAAATTCGCTTATATGCAGAATTCTGGATATTAATACTAAATAGGGAGCCATATACAAATTTTCAATAGTTCAGGGAGATTACAATCACAAATAGACCCAACTTGAAACGCTGAAGGAGAAGTGTACAGCAGATGAAGGCCGCGGCAAGATTCCAGCCCTTAATGTGCTGCACGTGGGAAAGAAGCTAACTGCCAGGTACAGCCGTACCACTGCAAGATCCTCTCATTCTGAAATAAACCCTTAAATGCCAGTTGAACTCTGTCACAATCCCTGCGCCTACCAGAAGGAATACTGAACAATCTCTAGATGCTACTGAGCAAATCACAACCACTGAATTGGGGGCTACGTCCCAAACAGTGAAGCACTGGGGTTTGGCGTCCGAAATGCTGGAAGCTCTTCCAGAGCCAAAGCGCAAATCCCAAGATAATAATGTCAAGAATGAATCATAATTTTGTTTTAACCTCCTTATAACCCCTTCACAATTAGCTCGAACCCTAAAAGCAAACCCATGTGGCATTAAGTTATAACATGTTATATTTTCCCTTTTAAGTGGTCAAGTACATAGAAATTGACCCTTTTTTAAAATAAAGAGAGATCAGTCCACCGAAAGGATCTGAGTCAAGAGAGAAATATTTAGAAAAGTCCAAGACCTTTCCAACGAGTTATTACACCATGGGATATGCATCCAGATGAGGCCAAAAACCCCTTATTACTCCAAAATGGCTATAAACTTAGCCTTATTTAATTAAAAGACGGAAACTTAGGAAATATTAAAAATATAACCCAAATAGCGACAAAATGTACCAATGACACCAGAAACCAGAAAATCACCCTGCCACCTGTCTGTGACTGAAGTCGGAAATCAAGGATTCACTGGCAATCTCATCCCTAAAATCTAGGGATGCTCCTAGAAACTAGGAAACAAACCCTAATCCTCTGAAACTGAACTCAAGGAATAATCTCATGGAGACCCACCCCTGGGTATGATCATAGCCTCCTAAAAAGTAGGGATAACCCCCATAAATTTAGGAACTGCCTCCTAAAAAATAGAAACGTCTCCAAACTAATCAGCGACGGCCAGAACACCAAGTCCCCAACACTGTATAGCCATACTGGGTCTCTATCCAACAATGTCAACCTACAAGACCCCATAATAAGCTGACTCACATGTCTTTGCTAAACCGAGCTAAAGAGGGGACATGACATTTTTCCTTTGTGTTGTAGGTTTAGGAAGAATGAGTGAGTGTGTATGTGTGTGTAACCTCTATATCTCCTCAAATAAGATCAATAAAAGCGTGTGTTTTAGTTTCTAGTCTCATATTCTGTGTGCGCATTTAGTGGAACGCTGCAAGAACAAGTTTGTCCTTCATTGGACTTCGTATCTCATGTCTAGCTTGTTGGAACTTGAAGCAGACGTTTGTTTCCTTCCCTTTCCTTGCTTTAGCAATCATTCAACACCATCCTCTAAGAAACTTTATTGTGCAATGGATGGCTGCCTCCCACCAAAGGCTTCTCCATCCTCTATTGGAGCACGCACTAAATTCCAGTCTTTTGCAACAGCTCTCAAACACTCTTTTGACTCTTAACCAAAAAACATATAAGTTAAAAGAAGATGGAGTACCCACTAGAGTATCTGCCCCAAAAAAGCATAATAGTGGAAATCAGATAATGGCCAGATCCAGTATTGGCAGTGTCCACAAAACCTGTCAAGCCTAACTTGTATTCAATTTTTTGTCATCCATTTTATTGAATGAAGTGTACCATCGTACAAGACAACTGTACTTATGTCCCTAAATAATGGTCTTCAATCCTAGAATCTTTCGAAGGATGCCTTTATTCTAGACATTGAGTTGTTTTGTGAACTCGAAAAAGATTCTCATCCAAGGACTCACTCAACCGGGGGAATCTTGTTGGTCAACCAATGGAAAAGTTGGGTTTTTCCTATCAGGTAGTTGAGGGAATAAACCGAACAAAACCCCCACACTTTTCCAACCATCATGATCATCATTTGGTTACACCTAACCATGGGGCCCTCGCTTTTATTTAATATTTGAGGTGTTCACCATAGTAACAAGGTTCGACTGAATCCGAAAGAATTTTCACTAAATCTTGATTTTTTCAAGGGCAGAACCTAATGGACTGAATATGGAAATGTTTGATCAACATATTGACTGAGACATCGAATCTCGTTTTTATCATGTAAACTTTGTTTTCTAGCTTGGTGCTTTGAAAACCATAATGGACAAAGTGAATTTTGTAATGGTAGCATAAATGCATTGAATTGAGATGTTGGCACTAATTGTATTAATGATCGTAAATTAGATCATGTAGCAAGTTGTTAGTTTGAAGATGTTGGAATTGTTATTTAGAGCCTAGTGGCCCCAGGGCTTAGACTATGGAGACTCGAGATTGAATGCCACTCTCGAAATATTGCATGATAGTGAGGTACCAGATTTTAACATATTGTCAATATTGGCCATTGAAATATTTAATTTATATCGTTTTCATTTTCTGTTTTTGTGATTATGCATAATTATGTATGCTATATAGCTTTGAACCTTTCTGGACCCTATTTAAATTATTAACTTTGGCTATCATTTAACCATCTCAAACCTACTTGACTTTTCAAACCTTTTTATTATGGTTATAACCAAGAAGTTGAAATGCAAGTAGAAACCCATTTTTCCTTATGAGAAGTAGATATATACTTCCCATTTCAACTTTGCATTAACATGTGCAACAAGAAACCAGAGGTTTTATGCTCTTGAAGAAAGCACACATTTTTATGTAACCTGGCAACAACCTCTCTAACAATCACTTTCCTGCTCCCCTAACATTGTAGGTTGAAAGTTTCAACTTCATGGGCAACTCTCTTCAACTTCCTGGTTGGGGACTAAAAATGAATTTGAAGTACTAACACCTTTTAAGGAGGGAATGTAAGATATAATCTTAGTATTTTTTTGAACTCATAGCTGGGTCATTACTATGGGCCAAATTGGTTCTATCCCCAGTATTTTGTGGCTGATCCAGATGATCTTGCTGTGGACGAACACGTATTCAGCCTGAGGATTTAGGGAGATTATGCTGGACATTCCTACAAGCCAGCCATTTTTCCTCTTGAATAATTTGGAGGGTTTCCCTTCTTTGCCATGAACTTTTTCTTCTTTTTCCCAGGTTTTAACTTGACGTCCATAGGAGTCATCAACTGTTTTCATATCTCCTGTTGGCTTTGTCACTCATAGTAGGACTATCATGAGAGGCTGGTGCATAATTAAAAATTTCTTCTTTGTAAAGTGGACAATCCTTAATTTTTTTGGGAGGACAAGTAGCATGCAAAATAACCTTTTGAAATATTGACGAATGTGATGAGCTTAAGTTACAAATCATCAGGAATTTCATAGCACATCCTTGGGTAAATCCCCATGAGACATGTTAAGTGTTTAAATTGGGTAAAGTACCACATCCAACTCTGGTTGTGGTGCACCTCAATGGACAAGGCCAGATACAAGTTCCATGTGACTTTGACAAAATAGTTTCGCCTCGATCATGGCATCTAAGTTGAAGGTTATCCACAAGGTGAATTTACTAGTCAAACAAAAAAACTTATGGGAGATAGAAATACAATTTTTTTTGGGTATGAGCTGTACCATGGTAAAATTAGTGGATCATTGAAGGAAGCTGCCTCGATATGTCCACTTCGACGCATATCAGAGTGTTGTGTCACAATGAATATGTGCCTCGTCTCCAATAAGAAGCTGCCCAAAAGCCTAGACAATTCTTTCAATCTATTCGCCAAAATTTCTTAGAAGCAAGGATTGAATTTTTCATACCAAAACTGACCATAAAAAGCCACAGAAAATCCTTCAAACTCCATTACAGTAAACAGCTTTAGCAGCTTCTTCTTTGTCTAAGACAACACACAGATAGCTTTTACCAAGGTCCCAAGAAGATTCAACACTGCACCTTTAGGATCCCAATTTTCATTGTGCCATGTCCTTTTCTAGGGGCATTCTTTGTAAAAAATGAGAATAACAGCCCATGTGTTAAGACACTTTGTGATGATCTTGATATCCTCATCATTTGAGAAATTTGTATCTATCTCCCCCAATTGAGATTGAGCTTTTCTATTGAATATGAAGGGATCAATCACAAAATCTGCTTCAGTCAGGCATTCCATTGGGTAAGATCATCCATCCAGATCGCAGCTCCCTCTACGACTATAAGTGATTATCTTTCTTAGACATAGCAGGTATGGACTTACTGGGTGGAATTTCTACAGGTTTCTTTGCACCTAAAAACAATCAGCTTGAATTAAAAGAGCTTTTCTTGCTGGGCCATCTCTTGTTGTTGCTACCAATGTAAAGTTATGCCCCTTAGAGATGCCCCCTTGAATCCCCGTTGCTTGAAATACATTGACAAATGCTTCCTTTAGATCTGAGCCAAACAAAGCGTTTTGAGCAATAAAAACAAGGTCTCTTGTTGTCGCTACCAATGCAAAGCTATGCCCGTTAGAGAGTCTCACTTGAATCCCAGTAGCTTGAAATACATTGATAGCTGCTTCCTTTATATCCGAGTCAAACAAAGGGTTTGGAGCAATAAAAGTAAGATCTCCTACTGAAAGCCCAGTAAAACCTCCTTTCTCGGTTGCCGCTTTGGAAATGAGGCCATTATCTTTGGGCGACATGATTGAAACTAAGTTGTTAGATTCCTTATGCTAGAAGGGCCCAGACCGGTCGAATCAGTGACCTGCATAGTCTCCAGGATTCACAAAAAGACAAGAAGTGGAAAATTGAAACAGCATAGGGATTTTGAATCTGAGGAAAATCGCTCTGTACTGAAGAATCCCCACACCAGGCCAGAAGACTGGAACCCTGCTTAACCCTAGCTCCAGACAAAGCATAAATACGACGGGTAACTAACTAAAATAAAACCTAACTCGAGTTAAGACAAACACGCATAAACCAAATAAAACATCTCAGAAAGGCTACTGGCCAAAAACTAGAGCATATTAGTGGCAAAAGTATTCTATCAGAGCATTCAACAGGCAGATGCTTAAGTCTCCAACAGTAAGGAACATATCTGAAAAGCAAAGCTATGGCAATTAGAATCCAGCGGGGCTCATGTATACGATCTATAATTCAAGTTGTCTTCCTGATAAAACTCAAGAGATCTCTTTAATTGAAAATTTGTAACTTTTTTTCCTTCATATCTTGCATGGAGGCCCAGTGCCCTTTCATTATACAATTACTAAAGGATGGAAGGCCTGAAATGAACTATTTCTGCCAGACCCAAAAAACTGTTAGCCTGCAAGGCAACATGCCACTGCTGTAGTCTACACCCATCTTCTACCTGCATGTAAATTTAGAACTGTTGCTTCTATTGTGTTTCTCGTATTATGGGAAAACATTTCATCTCAAACAGTTGACATTTTCTGATAGTTCCTAAAGACAGGTCAAGACATTTTAGTATTCAATACAACTGGGAAGAATTTCAAGTAGAAATGTGGTTGTGGGCTGATTATATAGTTTGTCACAATGATATTGTTATATGGTTCAATTTCAGGCTGAGTTGCGAATGCAAGAGATAAAAAAGGTTATGGTGCATAACTTATCGGTATGGTCCCTGTCTAAATATTTTGAATTCCTGAATATTCTGTAAGTTTCCATAGAATGATACCAATAGGGTTCTCTATTTTATTGTATTCTATGAAACTGGCCATCGAAAGTCTTCTGATTCTTTAGGTTGCAGCCTGGTATGGTAACAACTGATCTCCTCATGTCTGGAAGCAACACCAAGCAGGTGTGCACTTCGTCAAAGCATGTTAAAAAAAAAGGGCCAGTGTTTGTTTTATTTTCATATTTTATCTCTCTTAACAATCATATTTCATCTATGTTCTTGCAGGCAAAATTCTTTATCAATGTTCTTGCAGAACCAGCAGACACGGTACTATTTTTTCTCATTTTCTGATTTTAATTATACTTATATAAATTGTAATATTCTAAATAAATAAATGTCAGTCAGAAGAATGTAATAACTGGAAATTTATGATAAGGTCAAGATAGAAGCAACATTTTATAAAGCTAAGTAGATAAACTTGCAGAGTTTCAGTTTCTAATTTTTTTTCCTAGTGCTAAGGGTGCAAATATGTGTGTGTATTTATTTGGCTGTGAGAGAAGGGATTGGAAAAATGAGATGAAATCAGATTCTCAGATTAACGTCCTCAAGGCTACACAGGTGAACCAAAAACTTGGTACATATGTCATCCAAAATACTTGCAACTAGAAAATTCAGGTAGAACTAGAACTTAAATATGATATAACACATGGCTGCAAAATAGCAAGGAATAATTAACATCTTATTTTTGAATATTTCCATGAGATAGTCGCATGGGCGAGGTGTATGTTTTTAAAATTTAGTGACATGGACCCAATCCTTGAGGTCGTAGCAATCATTAGATCTAACCATTCTTTACTGGGTTTAGTGGGTACAACCAAATAAGTATCGTAGAGGAAGATAAGCTAAAGATGATCTTTTTGGTCAAGAATGGTTCAACCACACCAGTTTTGTCTAGATCTGTATTCAATCCACTCTAAAATTCGATGTCCTAATAAATTTTTGAATGGAATCATGAAAGCACATTTCTTCAGGTTCAACACAAGTTTATCCTGGCAGCATAACTTCATGCACTCCAAGGCTCAAAGGTGGGTCTTCCACACTCCATCAATAGACTAGTCTTCAAGGAATACCTTGAAGTTCTTCGTTATCATCTCTTAAAGATGTGAAATATAATCCTCTATAATTTCAGTAAAGCATTATAGAGTCCAAATGGCATCTATTTTTATTTGTAGCCAAGAAAAAACAAGTCCAACAAGTTTGAGAGAAGACTACAAGAGGGTGCTAGAGAATGTAGGTTGAAAAAAAGGTCTCGAAAAAAACATAAGGCAAAACAAAGGCTTTGTTCTTTTTTTACCTTCCAACCCTCTTTTACCCTTCCTAGACCAAATCCTAACACTTATGAACCCATACCACCCTCTCATGTCCTAGCATACATCCCACCACCCATCACACCCCTAATTCCTCTCCAACCCATCCTCGCACACTATTTTCTACACTTTCCAATCCCCAGCCATATCCTACCTACTCCCCAATCTGCCAACCCTACTATCCATCCCCATCCTTGTCCTAACTCTCCCTATGACATCTAAGCTACTCCCAACCTAGTCCCACCCATCATAGTGCTCCTATCCCTCAACCTAATAGTTCAGGCTACTTATGTGGATGTCTACGGTCCATTGGGATTTTGCCCATATTCCCTACCATCAAATGCCAAGCAAACCATGATAGGCTTGGTCGGGTACAAAACATGTCTATCCAGGCTTGTTGCAGGGCCATCACTCCTAGGCAAGCATCAACACAATTGCCTTAGCCATGGACAAGTTATCCAAGACAAGGGTGGTCATAGCCAAACCATTGATGCATAAGAGGAACTCATCCAAAATAGTGAAGTCATGCAATGACTAATTCACAAGGAGACAAGGGAAGAAAAAGAGTATCAAAAACAATGGTCTTAATTTGTCCAAAAGAAACGAGGAATTTATCTAGAGGAATAAGCAACTGAAGCAAGAGGAAAGTCAAAATCGTGACCAAGAAGAGCAATTGAAATGGACAAAAGAAGAGGAATCAATGGAGCTTATTTTCAAAAGAGCATGTTGAGAGAGGGTTGTGTGAATGTGCCGAAGATCTATTTGAACAAACAAAACTATAGTAAGCATAGCAAAGATGAAATCAGTCTATACATTGGAGTCCAAGAACATAAAATTTCAGAATTAGAAGAGCAATACCAAGAAAACAATGTGAACATAATTATTCGAGAAAACGTAGTCTTGCATAGAGGGTGATTCAATTTGTAATTGTTTGATGGAACACCATGACCAAATTGAAGGATGCAAATTATGGAAACCATAATTACCGAGTATGGAAATCCGGATCAATATGGGAGAAGAAAAAAATCTTTAAATCCACAATTCTCAAAAAAGTTGAGAAAACCCAGTCTAGAACAATATATATATATGAGCATAATTTTATAAATATGTAAAATTGACAAATAAATTAAAAAATTAATAACGTAATATAAAATATTAATATATTTAAAATTATATAACATATAAGGTTGTTGGATGTCTATTTTCCTATAAAAGTTATCAAAAAAAATGTTTTTTAATTAAAAAAAGGCCAACGTGAATTGAACTTATCCAGGCCAGCCAGTCGGATTTTATTTAGATTGAGCCGGATTTGATAATTATGATGAAAAGCAAGAAGAAATCAATCACAAAAAGGGAAGGAATTTGAATACACTTGTTTTAACCCTAATTGTTTGTCGAATTGCCACAATTACCAACAAGACTTTGGACACTAAATGGTTGACTAAAAGTAAAACTAAGGCTCCATGTATAAATTGTGAAGGGAAAGGACTCCACGAGGAAGACCAATATGATAACTTGAGCACATACCCTGAGGAAATAGCATTTGTTTGGGAAATGGAATTTTTGAAAGTAGGAATCTTCTAAAATGCATTCAAGGGTTAAATATTGTTATACTGGAAAGTTGGTATTCCAATTACACCTACACATTGGGACTCTGAGGAACAAGCTAGTGAAGCGTTGGAGTATGACTTCAATTTAAGGTCATTCCAGTAGGCTGCTCAAAGACTAGCCTAGTTTATATTGAGGTCTTTGAATATTTCAAAATAGTCGAAGAGACAAGCATGACAAAAAAACAAATTCAAAGCTACCTTGAGGATAAGGGGAAAGTAGCCATGACGAGTAAGTTTGGAGGTGTCCTTGTTTCAACATAGGAGTGGTTATTCATATTCCTTTAAGGAGAGGAATTGACAAGCCACACCTTTGAGACTAGGAAGTTAACTTCAACTAAAGAAAGTTAATCAAGGGAATATGGGTAAAAGGCCATACCACCCCCAAAGGAGATGCATTTTTTTTTAATTCCTTAAAAGAACCAAATTTACTGTTGGTGGAGGGAAAAAAGAGAATATGATGATTAGAAAGCTCAGTGTGTTAGAAAAATAGACAGTGCAAAAATATAAAATAGTGAGCAGCAAACAAGAAATAAATAGCATAGAATAGCACACTCAAATTTAATGTGGAAAAATTGGCAATGTACCAGGAAAAACCAGCGGGCAACGGTCTCTCTTAGAATTTGATTACTTGAGAATTAATTCATTGTTACAGCAATGGCTGAACACTCTCTAGCTCCAATTACAAAACTGCATTTGCTTTGCTCTTGCACTAAATGTAATGCTTATCCTCTTTACATAATGCCTAACACATGAGTTCCTTTTATAGAAGGATAATATGTTTATGTAATACTAGGTGGGCACCCCACTATCCTCAACTAAGAGGTAAGTGACCATCCCACTTTCCTCCACGAAGAGGTAAGTGGCCATCCCACTTTCCTCCACTAAGAGGTAAGTGGCCACCCCATTATCTTCCACTACAAAAGTGCATGTAGTACAAAACCATTTTATAATGCTGGTTGAATAATAAAACTGATTTCATATTCCAACAATCTCCCACTTGAAGTCAGATTTAAACTTGCGAATAACTCCTCTTACTAAAAGACCAATGCCCATGCTGCCTATCATCAAGTAATGTGCAAGCTTAGAGAAATTTTGCACCAAATGAACTTCTCTCTACTAATGGGATTCATCAACATATCTGTTGGATTAATATCTGTGTGAATCTTGGCCAAAGAGATTTGTCCTTCTTCCACCACATCTCATACAAAGTGATATTGTACATCAAATATGCTTCGTTCTAGCATGATATGGTGGGTTATGTGCTAAGTGCAAAGCACTTTGGCTATCACAATGTAACACCATGTTATTTTACTTCACCTGCAATTCACCCAAAAGTCTATGAATCCAAATCCCCTCCTTACAAGCTTGCGTCGCTGCCATATATTTTGCTTCAATAGTAGACAAGGCCACTACTTACTACAACTTTGAGATCCAACTAATCGCACTCCCTGCTAAGGAGAAAACATAGAATGTAGTGGACTTTCTCCTATCTTTGTCTCCACCAAAATTTGCTTCCACATATCCATCAACCTGAAGATTGCTCCCACTATAACAGATAGCAGCATCAGAAGTGCCCCTCAAATACTAGAGAACCCACATCACAGTCGTCCAATGCTCACAAATTGGATTCGCCATGTAACAATTGACTACTCCCACTGCTTGTGCAATGTCTGCTCTGGTGCACACCATGGTGAACATAAGACTACCAACTACTGATGAGTATGGTACATGAGACATTTGCGTCCTCTCCACTTCAGTGCTAGGGCACTACTCCAAAGACAATTTAATATGAATAGAAAATGGGGTACTAACTGGTTGTGCATTCTGCATATTGAAGCGTTGCAGAACTTTTTCCACACAAGTCTTCTATGACAACCATAACGTCCTGTTATTTTTGTCTCTATGTATCTTCATTCCAATAATTTGATTTGCACCTCCTAAGTCCTTCACCTCAAACTCCCTAGCAAGCTAAGCTTTTAATTTGATGATCTTTTCCTGTTGGGACTTGCTACCAACATATCATCAACGTACAAAATCAAAATAATGAAACTACCATGTCCACACCTATGAAAATAGGCACAATGATCAGCCTCACATCTGCTAAAACCCAAGCTCATCATGAAGGAATCAAATCGCTTGTACCATCACGTTGGCCCCTGTTTCAAATTATACAACAAATTGTTCAACTTGCAAACATGATTCTTCTTGTCTCTTTCCTCAAAACCTTCCGATTGTTGCATATAAATCTCCTTAGAAAGATCACCACGCAAGAAGGATGTTTTAACATCTAATTGTTCTAGCTCCAAATGTAGACTAGCAACAAGAGCTAAAACAAATCTAATTGTACTCAACTATACAAGTGAAAATATTTCATCAAAATCAATACTAAATCTCTATGCATACCCCTTGGCCATCAACCAAGCTTTATATTGCTCAACATTATTGTTAATGTCTCCTTTCAGTTTGAAGACCCACTTGTTCCCTATAACTTTTCGCCCATTAGGCAATGGCACAAGCTCCCATGTCTTATTTTTATGTAGAGCTTCCATCTCCTCCTCCATGGAAGCTCAGCATTTCCTTGCATCTTCAGCTTTGCATGCCTCTTGAAATGAGCTAGGCTACCAACATCAGTAACTAATGCATAAGCTGAATTACAACTAGGAGAATACTTTTTTGGTGGTTTGATCACTCTAGTGGATTTCCTCACAAAGTGTGATGTGTCACCCTATGGCTCATCGAGTTCATCCTAATTTTGATTGTTATCTTGCTGATTTTCATCTAGCACCTCCATATCAACATCATACTTTTCCATCTCTATTGGAATAGCAGTTGTACTTTGTTGTTCTTTACTTCTTTGCACTGTTTTTTCATTAAAATGAACATCTCGGCTAATAACCATCTTGTGGGCCGCAACATCCCACAACTTGTACCCCTTTGTTCCATCTCCATAGCCAAGAAAAATACATTTCGTGGACTTTACGTTTAACTTATTCCTTTTCTCATTAGGAATATGTACATAAGCATCAAAACCAAAAACATGAAGAAACAAATACCCATTCATACTTTTTCAGGGATTTTAAGATCTAGAGTTGTAGTGGGTGATTTATTAAGCAAGAAACAAGTTGTAGAAACAGCCTCACCCCAAAATTTCTGCTCCAAATCAACAATACTCAGCATACATCTAGTACACTCCATGATTATACGATTCGTGCATTCAACAACACCATTTTGTTGTGGTGTTCTAGCGACTGTCAATTGCCTTGCCATGCCATGCTCACTGCAAAACTGATTGAACTCATTTGAACAATATTCGCCTGTCTGTTCTAAGACATTTTATTGTCTTACCCTTCTAGGTCTCTACTAGAGCTTTAAACTTCTTAAAACAAGAAAATACATCAGATTTCTTCTTGAAAAGATATATCCACACCTTACAAGAGTAATCATCTATAAATGTAACAAGACATGATGAACCCCCTAAAGATGCAGCAGGTGCTTGCCAAACATCTGAATGAATTAACTGTAAGATTTCTTTGCTTCTGGTTGTGCATCTAGAAAAATGCAGTTTATTCTGTTTTCCACACAGACAATGCTCACAAAAATTCAGATCTAGTGATTTTATACCTGGGAGAAGGTTTCTATCCAATAGTACCTTGAGACCATGCTCGCTCATGTGGCCTAGCCGTTGATGCCAAGTTGACAATGACTCCATTGCCTCATCCGACACCACTGCAGCCTCTCCAATACAAGTTTCTCCAACCAACCTATAGGAATTTCCAACCTTTTCTCCCTTGAGCACCACCAACGCTCCCTTTGCTACCTTGAGAGAGCTCTTTTCCCCACTAAATCAGTAACCATGCTCATTGAACACTCCAATGACAACAGATTTTTCTTCAAGCCTGTTACATGTCTGACATGTTGAATAGTCCTCACTGCCCCATCAAACATCTTGATTCTGACTTCTTCTTCACCAACAACTTTACATGGGTTGTCATTTCCCATGTAAACCACACCACCATCACATGACCGGTAAGCAGAAAACTAGTCTATGTGAGGAGTCATCTGAAAAGATGCTCCGGAATCAATAAGCCGAACATGATGCAACGAACCTCTCATATTAGCAGATAACACTTCTCCATTTTCCAACGGTGCTCCATCTTCTGTTGTATTTGCCTCAGATAGTTGCAAGCTAGGATTTTCCTTATTCACTTTTAGCACTCTGCAATCCTTTTTGACATGCCCTAATTTTCCACAGTTCCAGCATTTGACTCTTTTCCGCCCCTTGGATTTTGATATAGTTTGTCCACGCTCAGTCTTCCCTTTTTCCACAGTTCTACCCCTTACAACAAGAGCGTCATTGGAAGAACCTTGAGATGTCTTCCGCCTTGATTCTTTAGAGATTGTTATGGCCACTACATCTTCAAAGGCTAGTTTCCCTTGTGGTGTTGGGTTACTCAGCGCCATAACTACCTAATCCCAAGATTCAAGCAAAGAGCACAATAAAATAGCCACCTTGTCCTCTTCTTCGATTTTCACCTCTACTGAAGCCAGCATGCTAATCAGTGTGTTGAAATCATTGAAATGATCTGCGACTGATGAACTATCGCACATCCTTAGGTTGTACGGTTGCTAACATAACAAAATCTTGTTTGCTAATGAGTTGGTCTCATATAGCTGTTCGAGCTTATTCCACAAGTCAGGTGTCGTTTTCTTCTCAGCAACTTTGAACAAAACCGAATCAGCCAGACATAACTAGATTGTAGCATCAGCCATGGCATCCTTCTCATCCCAATCTGTCTGATCCATGGTTGCAAGTTTTAAAACAACCTTGTTGAGAGCTAATGCATATTTGTCCTTCACTAATAGGGCTTGAACCTTCAGCTTCCATAGAGCAAAATTCAAACTATCAAATTTTGCGACCTCAAATCTAGTAACCGTGCTTCCTGACATAATCCACTTCTCACAAAAAAAATCTGCACTAAACCAATCTAACCAAGCTCTGATACCAATTGTTATAAAAATAAACAGTGCAAAAATATAAAACAGTGAACAACAAACAAGAAATAAATATCATAGAATAGAATAGCACACTCAGATTTAATGTGAAAAAACTGGCAATGTACCAGGAAAAACCACAGGGCAAATGTCTCTCTTAGTATTTGATTATTCAGGAATTAATTCGTTGTTATAGCAATGTTGAACACTCTAGCTCCAACTACAAAATTGCATTTGCTTTCCTCTTGCACTAAATGTAATGCTTATCCTCTTTACAGAACTTTTAACACGAGTTCCTTTTATAGAAGGATAATATATATATTTAATGCTAAGTGGGCAACCCACTGTCCTCCACTAAGAGGTAAGTAGCCATCCCACTGTCCTCCACTTAACCCGATTATCCTCCACTACAAAAGTGCATGTAGTACAAAACCATTTTATAATGTTGGCTGAATAATAAAATTGACTTCATATTCCAACACAAAGTAGTAAGGGTCCATCACATTTGCCCAAATGCCAGTGTTTGATAATAGAAGTGATTTATGCAAAGACTCTTGAAGTGTTCAAATATTTTAGTCTGACCACAAAAATATCAAACTTCTTAATCAAGAGTCATAGTGTGGAGGTATCATTTAAGCCAGACGACTTCTAGAGGGTCCTAGGATTGCCCTACAATGGTCAGAAGCTGGAGAACATGAAGCGAGAAGATTTTTTTAATCGGTTTATATTGTGAAGACAATGTTCTAAGATAGGTGGGAAAGACAACCACGAGGAGGACCAAGAAGGTTTAGGATTCTGACCAGTACGACATAATCAGGGTGTTCCACCTAAATCATAATGCACTCAAAAGCCTCTATGATTTTATATGTTGTAGGTTTTAATGGAAAACAAACATCTTTATGATTAGAGAGAAAAGGCTTAGAGCTTTGGCCTTGGTTGGAGGAAGACGAAGAGTCATTCTCCATTAGAGTTTTTTTTAGTCTTCTTCTTTTGTTGCATGTCAACTAGTTTGCTTGGTGGTCTTTGTTAGTTTAGTGGGGTTTTTTTGGTCCTTATTGTGGTTTCTTCCTTGATTCTTATTGTATTATTGTAGGAGGAGTTGGGCTTGTTAATGCACAAAAAGGTTGTTTGTCATGCCACATATCCCTTTGCATATCCTAAGTTTTGTTTTAAGTATCACACAGGCTGAAAGGGGGATGTGGGAAACTTTTGATATGAATTATATGGTATAGATTTGATGGATGTACTTGATGCTGCAGTAAATGAGATTGAGGGAAAGAAGGATGGGGATAAAAATGACAAAAAAGTTGTCGAGAGGGGTAATTTGTATTTCCATAGAATGAGCTCTAATTCAGCTGACCTCCTTCAGATTGGAAGTGGCCATCCACAAAGCAAGAAAACATTCAAGGTCGTGGTTTGATTCGATATGGCAAAGATCATTCATTGGCATTGAATTCAACATAAAGGAGAGACAACAAAGGGAAGGGGTTGTGGGAAGTGTAGGTGAGAAAGGTAAATATTCTTTCATGTTGAATCCAAATCCTAATATGAAATGTATGCTTGAGAAAGAAGAGGAAAATATTGAAGAATGTGGCTGCTTGTTTTGTGTGTTTCTTGATTTTCTCCTGTCAATATTTTTTATTATGATTGGATTAGTTCACATGAGATTTATATAAATTTCTACAATATGGTGGATAAAGATATTTTTTGGGTCTTCTTCAAGAATATGTCCACAGCCAATAGGGTAATTAACAAATCATGCTAGAATGTATCCCTCTCCTTGTTTAGGGCTATTTCTTATTCACCAGATTTGGATTTTGAGTTTGTCTTTGTTAAAGCTGCCTCTAGATGGTTTGAAACACAAAATGTCTACCATAAACAAGGGGACACCTTAGAAAGAACTATCCTCGGTTGGTGCCATCAACCAAAAGGTATGTGGCAAAAGATAATGTTAGCAAATATGAATGTTGAAAGAATTAAGAGAAAACTGGAAAACACACAACACACACACTTGTGTGTCCATCTTTTTATTATGAACAAAATAAGTTACAACAGTTGGGAAGGTTGACACTCAACCATTAGTTAATGGTTAACTAACAACTAATTAATAACTTCAACACCCTCCCTTAATGACTAAACTGAAGACTACTCCAAGTTTGTCCCGAAATTTTACAAATAAAATGGAACCAAAGAGTTTAGTCATTACATTTACAGACTACTCTTTAGATATCAACATGAAATTTGTAGTCCTCTTAACATGTTGTCCAATGTAAGAGCCTTGGTGTAGACAAAAATCGAAAAGGATAGCCAACAACAAAATAAAGATCTGCTCATGTGAACATAAGATGTATCAAGTTGTGCACCAATTCTCTATAGGGGTGACTCATTGATCGATGATGAATCATCATTGGCTAATAACTTCAATACGGCCTCCATAGCTCTAAATCCATAATCATGGACATGGTAATCAAATAAAATATACCAAGTCATGGAGCCTACTTCATTTTGTATAAGGACTTAATTATCCTACAAACCAAATGATCAATACTAAGTACTCAAAAATCTCCTTCAACACCATGTAGACCTTTTCATCCAAATCTCCATTCAAGAAATCAAACTAAGTTGCTATGGAGAGAAGCAACATAAATGTGACAACCTTCACAGTAGGGGTAAAAACCAACTCACAGTAGCAGTGGGAGTAAAAACCAACTCTACAATAGAACAAACCATCTCATCTATTCCTTCCTACTGGGAAAAGATTTTCACAACAAGATGAGTTGCATGCTTGTCCAAACTACCAATGTAGTCACCCATTTGCATCTAATGGGTAGTTTAATTGATTGTTCAAGTACCAAACAAAGGTCAGAAGCGAGAGCAAAATGTCCATCCTCTATTGAATTAACAACTTTGTTTCCAGTCCTCTAAACTAGTACCTTTGACTGGGCCATTTCATCCTCCCACACAACTACCAGTGCATTTGACTAAGCCATTTCATCCTCCCACACAAGTACTAGTTCATTTGACTAAACCATTTCTTCCTCCCACACAACTACCAATGCATTTGACTGAGGTTATAGTAGATATTCCCTCCACAACTAGTGCATGTAAGTTGACTGGAGCAGGGTCAACAACCTATGAGTAATTTCATCCTCCAGCACATCTTGTATGGTGGAGTCTCCCTCCACACATGCATTTACGTTGATTATGGGAAGGTCAACAAGCCTATACAAACCACCTTTCCCAATGCTAGTGAAATTACTCTGTGATGTTTCACATCAGACACAATACATTGCTTTCCAAATAAATTTATAGAAATGTCAGAATTTTACTTTAACTAATAGACAATATTTTTATTCATGCTCGGAATATACCTAACATTCCTTTGGTTTTTCTAGCATTATTCAACACTAGGCAAATATCTCTCATCCCCTCTACTGCATGTGATTAACCATAGATTGAAATTTCGGCGATATCTCATTATTTCTTGGCATTTCTTGCGGTATGATTGTCGGCCAATAAATCGGGGGGTTTTTCGCGAGATGAGAACCCTAATTTTCTCAACAAAAATCACCAAGAAAATCCAATATCTCAACAACCAAAAAAAAAAGCCAATGTATTAAAAAAAGTTAAAAGTTAAAACCATTATCGCGATTTTCTTACTTGCTCATAAAGTGAACTATGGATTTTATTATCGCAATTTTCTTGTGCCCTCATTCATCATTGCAGTTTGTATTTCATAGCTCAAGTAAGTTTTAGACTTTTAGTATTTTATAGTCAACAATATAGTGCGGCAATGCCCTCATAATTCATTGCAGTTCGTCGCCCGATGCCATTAGTGGATTGTGCACAGCCAAACAGGATTAAAAGTTTGAATTTCGGTCGATTGTTGAGTCTTGACACTTCACAAGTTCACAGTTCACACTCACAATAACCTGGGCCCTATATTTACTTTATACTATAAACTATAAATGTTATACGATAAAGCATATACATTTGGCCTTGTTGACAATGTTGGCATTTGAGAGGAAGAATTTTTACCTTCCACTTCTGTTAGGCAGCCACATCAAACTTATTCTAGGTACTAGAGATGAAAGATAGTATGTATATTTGATATTTCACGACTCTATGAGCATTGCAGTTTGTAGTGTGTACTTTGAGTTTGTAGTTTGCAACTTTGTAGTATTGTTACTATTGTACTCTTTTGATTTCACATTGATAGAAAATATACTTATGGGCCTATGGCATTCTCTACATTCATTTATCATGTCATTTAACAATGTTTTACATTTAATTTAAATTTATTTTATGAATTTATATGTTTTTTAAATTAACGATAAAGTTGCCGAGAAACACCTGAGATCCAGTTCAAATTTTGCCCTCCCGAGAAATTGCCAAGAATGAGATTTCGAACTATGTGACTAACCATAATCTAATAAATTTGAATCTGAATAGTTTGTATTTATAGTCAATTTGACATACCAATTCCTACAACATGTGAAATGTCTAGATGTGTTGGAATCAATGAACCAACAATTGGTAACACTAACATTCAAGTATAATGCCATGAGAGCAAACTTGACTTATGTGTTGGAAAATAGTGTGCTTTTGTCTGAAATTTGACTTATTTTTTAAATTTGGTCCAAAGCACACTTGCCTCATTATCATTTTGGACCTCAGGAATAATGTCATCTAACACAAACAACTTTAATCAACAAAATTAGTAATAAGAATTGTTGCAGCGCTGAGAATGATTTTATCACAATCATGATATTTCACATTTGTTAAAATCTTATGACCCCAAGCATTATAATAATACCCAATTAATTTATGTGCTTCTAGCATAACCAAATTTTTAATATTGGCCATTAATCCAACAATATTTGACATTGACTTGAAAATCAAAAAATAAATACAAACTCTATGTACAACTTTGTCATTTGACCCAAAAATAAAAAAAATATAGGTCTGATTACCTCTGCAAATCCTCCAAATTGGAAATTTTGATGCAAAACATGTGTACAGGTTTGAATGTCTGATACAAGTCAATTACCTTTGCAAATCCTCCACTCATGCAAAGTGGAAATTTTGACCACTGTAAATTGCATTTTTGGTAACTACGTCATGGTTTCACACAAGGTTGTTGTCCTCCTTGACTGCGTCACAACCTTTACATAGGATTTTATTTCTACTACAAATAACAATTTTCCCTTTGCCATAGTTTTGTTCGACGTTTTCTCTCTCCAATGATTTTGGTCTTGCACGATTTGGTTTGCAAATTCTTTCTTCCCTCATGCCCTAGCACGTTCTGCTTTGTCTTCACGTGACTTGAAATCATGATTTTTCCCCTTCATTGATTTTCCAAGATGTCTTCCTTTGGTTCATCGATTTTCCATAGATGTCTTTTGGTCCACTTTCATTATGCAATCATGCTTCTTTCATGACATCCTTTTATGTCTGCAACGTTCACTTCAAGTGTTGAATGACAACTTCTATGAAAATTTACAATTTTTATCTTCCTTCTCTAAAAACTACATTTCTAGTTTGAGCTCAAAATTTTAAATTCATTGATCTAAGTGTCTTCAAATTGTGAATTTTGCACTACACATGAATCCTCTACCTGCAAATCAATTTTGGACCTCTTCCCGACCTCTTCTTCATACTTTGTACCCTTTTTCCAAGTCTTCCCTAAACTTAGTTCTTTTCCATTCATAACCAACTAGGGCTTCCTCAAACGCTTGCAACTTAATGCTCGTACCCTTCTCATAGGGATTCCTCGAACAATGACTCTGATAGCAATGTTAGCAAATATGAATGCTGAAATAATGAAGAAAAAATTGAAAGGCACACAACACGCTTAAACACTTATGTGTTAGTCTTTTTATTAAGCACAAAAGAAGTTACAATCATTGGAAAGGTTGATAATCAATCATTAGTTTATGGTTAACTAACAGCTAATTAATAACTTTAATAGATAAGATAGACACTAGTCCCATTAAGAGGAAGAGCTCAGGCTAAGGAGGGCAAAGTGCGTCCTTTGTCTGAAAATGTTGAAATAAACCCTACTGCTTTGGATATATCAATTGTATGCAGATGTCAAGTACGGAATCCAAACCCAAATGCTCTATTGGTTGAAAGTGAAAAGGACATAGAGAAGGTCATCCTTGAAACCCTCAATAAGACTGAATCCTTTGTTTTCGAAGAATGGATGGGATTATATAAATCCTTCTAAGTAAGAACAAGTTTTGTCACAACTTAATGAAAAAAACATATAATAGTAAGTTGAAATCTATAATATCCCCAATAAGGAAAATCGTTGGAATTAAATAAGGAAATCGCTGTAATTAAATCGCCATACTCATAGAAATCACTGTAATTAAATCACCATACTCAAGGACATTGCTGGAATTAAAATCGTTGGATTCAAAGAGGAGCGCAACACTCAAAGAAGGTCGCCACACAACCTTAGTTAATAATCAGCATTAGTTACTAAACATCATTAATTAAATGGAAAGTCGCTACTTTTGGAGGAGCCAAATTGTTTTAATGGAACATTTTTTTAATGGAAGGCTTGAAGCTATAATCATCCATTGGTTTGGAATAAGGCATCCAATCATATACATTCAAACATGCAACTTTGTACCAGTATCAACAAATGCTCTTAAGGACGTAACCCCCTAATTGCGTAACTTGATCTCAAGGACGGAAACCCTTGTTATCAAATAACCCAAGGACGAAAATCCTTGAGGATAAAATACTCTATTATTCAAAATTCTGAATTAAAATTCATTCTATTATTTAAATTTTCATTTTAAGTTTAAAATCAATATTTCTTTTAAAAGGGATTTCCAAGAAATCCAAATTCTTGCATAATATTCCGATTTGGAATATTATAGTGGTATCAGAGCTTTTCATCCTGCCAGTGTGTGGAATAAAAATCATATGCAAGATAACAATAAGAATATTTTGTATTACGAAATAAGAAATAAAACTGAGGCAAGGCAGTCAAAAGGCGACATGGAAGATGATAGAAATACTGAACGGGTAGATAAACTTATCCAAGGCCAAGAACAATTGGCAAATACAGTGGCACAAATGGCCTATACCATGAAAATGATGATGAATTTCAATACACAAAAGGCAAAAACCAGTCCGTCCATCTCTGAGCTCAAATGTAAAATAAACACTACATCATCATGTCGGCATTGCCAACCAACATTCATTCCAAGAGAAGAACTAGACGAAGAAATTCCAAAATCATTTAATGATGATCTTATAACTTGCTTTGAAGCATATCGATCACTTCCGGAGGGAATCCAAAGGGGAATTACCCTACAAACTTATATGACAATGAGAAAAAATGGAGGTGCATCTCGGCCAGAATATAAACTTCAAAATAGACAAAGAGATATGCAACATGCATTAGGAAAAATGTCACTATCACCTTTTGATGGTACAAACAAATGTACGGCTAGGGCATGGATACAAAAGCTGGACATGTATCTTTCATTACGTCCAATGATGGAAGAAGCCATAAAATTTGCGAGTCTCCATCTGGAAGGTATAGCCCATGAATGGTGGTTCCATGGATGGGTCACCCAAGGACATAGCCATATCAATTCATATGACAATTTTTCCAAACGATTGATCGAAAGGTTTGATAGGGCAGATCCCGAGGTCCATTTTAGGAAATTAGCACTATTAAAACAAAACAATAATGTGGATGAATGTGGCAGAATTTTAAAGACTAGCAATAATGGTTCCTGACATGTTTGAAAAAAGACTCGTAGTATTATTCACGAAAGGATTAATGGAACCTCTGAGAGGCTTGCTTAAAGCTTTTACTCCAACGCTTCAAGAAGCAATTAAGAAGGCCTTAGATTTGGAAGCACCAACTTTAAAAAGTAGAAATATGCCACCCGTCGAACCTAGGGCAATTCAAAGTGGTCCATTGAAAAATCGATCCTATGAGCAAAAGAGACCAATACAAACAAGTGGATCTCAGCCTTGTGAGACACCAAAGTCAAATAAGGAATTAGAAACAAGGAACGAATTAAGGAGGAGAAAATTATGTTTTACTTGTAAAGACCCATGGACTCCAGGCCGTTGTTGCTTGGGTAAAGGGCAAGTAAACTGCATCGAGGTTGGCCCAAAAAGTGATACAAAAGAAGAAGAAATAAAATTAAACAATGAAAACCAATCATAAATAATGGTGGAAGAAACCATGGAAGGAACATTTGCCACTCTCTCAGGAGCACCTTGATATTATCCATTCCGAGTAAGAGGAACATTGCAAGGACAAAGATTTACAGTCTTAGTTGATTGTGGGGCTACCCATAATTTTATTGATGAAAAATTGGTTAAGAAAATCGGTCTAAAAATGGAAGAATTCAAGGGATTTCCGGTAATGGTTGCTAATGGATTTACTCTTCCGTGTACAAAGAGAATTCCACAATTAAATCTAACTTTGGGAGGATATAAAATAAACGATGACTTCCATGTCATTAATATTGGCAAAACAAATTTGGTCCTAGGAGGTCAATGGTTGCATTCGTTGGGTGAGTTTACCTAAAATTGTCAGACAATGGAAATTAAGTTCCAATCAAATGGAAGGGAAATAGTTTTAAAAGGCATGGCCAATGGTAGCCCTCAAATAGTAACGGCAAAAACAATGGAAAGAACATTTAATAAGGGGCATGTAGCATGGGCAGTACAATGTTTAATCAGCTCTACACAAGAAGAACACGAAACACATTATAATGATATTCAGCTTATCATCGAAAGGCATGCCAAGGTATTTGAGAACCTACCACCCGAACTACCTCCAGCAAGAGGCTTCCAACATATCATTGAGTTGGAACCTGGAACAAAATCAGTAATAACTACACCATATTGACATCCAAAGATTTATAAGGATGAGATCAAAAAGGCCATTAAAGAACTATTAGAGATGGGGCATATTAGGTCAAGTGCTAGTCCATTTGCTTTCTCAGTCGTGTTGGTCAAAAAGAAGGATGGGACATTAAGAATGTGTATTGATTATCAAAAGTTAAATAAAAAGACCATCAAGAATAAATATTTGATACCCAGGATCAGTGAACTACATGGAGCCACCTTCTCAAAAATTGATTTGAGATCAAGGTACCATCAAATATGAGTGAGGGAAGATGTTCAGAAAACGACATTCCAATGCCACTACAGGCATATTGAATTTCTAGTAATGCCATTTGGACTTATGAATGCTCCAGCGACGTTTCAATCTTGCATTAACTACATTTTTAGTAAGCATCTAAGGAAATTTATCTTGGTTTTCTTTGATGATATTCTAATATATAGCAAGAATTGGGAAGAACGTCTACAACATTTAGACATGGTACTTGCCATATTAGAACAACAGTCCCTCTTTGACAAGATGTCAAAATGTGAATTTGGTATGACAAAAATCCTATATCTAGGGCATATAATAAATAAGGATGGCGTCCATGTTAATTAAGAGAAGATCCAAGCCATTATAAGTTGGCCTCCTACCAACATGGCACAATTGAGAGGGTTCATAGGTCTTTGCACCTATTATAGAAGATACGTTAAAGGATTCTCGCAAATAGCAACACCTTTAACTAATTTAACAAAGAAGGGATCTCTTAGTTGGACAGAGCTTGCTCAATCAACATTTGAATGCCTTAAACAAGTGACGAGTTCATGCTCGGTTTTGGCAATGCTAGACTTCTCATTACCCTTCGTGTTGGAATGTGATGCGTCAAGAGAAGGTGTTGGTGTGGTTTTAATGCAAAATAAGCATCCCATTGCTTTTGAAAGTCGTAAACTCAAAGAGCATCAACGAAGATACTCGATTTATGATTAAAAAAATGTTGGCCATCATGCATGCCCTTGCTAAATTCTGGCAATATTTGGTATGTGGAAGATTTGTGGTCAAAATTGATCAAAATAGCTTGAAATATTTCCTAGAGCAGATTTAAATGAAAGACAACAAAAATGGGTTAGTAAGATCCAAGCTTTTAATTTCGACATTGAGCATGTTAAGGGACAAAAAAATGTAATGGCTAATGCTTTATCAAGAGGACCACATTTATGCTCCATGGTAGAAATTACGGTCGATTGGAAGGCATTCATAACAGCGAAATACATTAAGGACTAGTAGGCCAATGTAATCTTGGAAGGAAAAAATGAAGATGAACGTTATAAAGTAGTAGAGGACCGCATTCTCTACAAAGATAGAATTTTCTTAGTGGTCGGTTCCAAAATCAAGCATAAAATCTTAAAGGCCATACATAATGACCCATTAGTAGGACATTCTAGTTTTGTAAAGACATACAAACAATTAAGGGATCCATTTTTTTGGAAAGGACTTATATACATTCAGGAATGCACTACTTGCCAACAAAATAAAATAGAACATAACTTTCCTGCTGGATTGTTGCAATTTTTGCCTATCCCTACTCCAAAATGGGAGAGAATATGTATGGATTTCATTTTGGGACTGCCCATAGTTCAAGGACAAAGCAACCTTTATGTAGTCGTGGACCGATTAACAAAATACGCTCATTTCTTTCCACTCCCCAAGAAGTATGATGGTCCTATGATAGCTGGAATATTTTTTAAAGAGGTTTTTAGGCCTCATGGACTACCAAAGAATATAGTCAGTGATAGGGATACTAGGTTCATGAGTGTTTTTTGGCAAGAACTTTTCCAATTGGAAGGTACTGAGTTAAACCCAACTACGAGTTATCATCCTTAAACGGATTGTCAAACGGAAGCCGTAAATAAATGGATTGAGGGGTACTTAATTTCTACGAGTTATCATCCTTAAACGGATTGTCAAACGGAAGCCGTAAATAAATGGATTGAGGGGTACTTAAGAAATTATGTCATCGGGCAACAAAATGCTTGGATCAAATGTTTATACTTGGGTGAATTCTGCTACAATACTTCTCATCACATTTCTATTGGAATGTCACCTTTCAAGACATTGTATGTGTATGATGCTAAAACTTTTGTAGATTTGGTCATTCCGGATAGTAGGGTTCCCAGAACCAAGTATTTAATACAACATCAAGATATCCTAATAACTCTCAAGGACAATCTTTAGCACGCTCAAAATCAAGAAAATTTGTATGTGGATCAACATACAATAGAGAGGACTTTTGAAGTTGGAGATATGGCATATTTAAGGTTACAATCTTATAGACAATCTTCCCTTAAACAAAGTGGTGCTAAAAAACTCAAGCCTCGATTTTATGGGCCATACTAGATTATAATAAGAGTGGGAGAGGTAGCATATGAATTGGATTTATCAGGGCATAGCCGAATACATAATGTCTTCTATATGTCTTGCTTGAAATGAGCACTTGGACAACATATTATTCTTTCCATGGAATTACCTTCGATTGATGAAGAAGGTAAATTGATTCTCGTACCAGAGACTATTCGTGATACTCGTAAAAAGAAGTTAAGAAATAGAAGTATCAAAGAATATCTAGTTCGTTGGAAGAATTTGCAAATAGTAGACACCACACGGGAAGGAACAACCATTTTAGAGCATCTCAACTTACAATTGCTTGAGGACAAGCAATTTGAGGAAGTGAGGTCTGTAATATCCCCAATAAGGAAATTGTTGGAATTAAATGAGGAAATCATTGTAATTAAATCACCATACTCAAGGACATTGTTGTAATTAAATCGCTGGAATCAAAAAGTCGTGCCACACTTAAGGAAGGTCGTCACACAACATTAGTTAACAATTAGCATTAATTATTGAACATCATTAATTAACAAACAACATTAATTAAATGGAAAGTCGCTAATTTTGGAGGAGACATTTTTTTATTGGAAGGTTTGAAGCTCTAAATAATCAGCTATTGGTTTGGTTGATTATTGGAAGAAGGCATCCAATCATATATATTCAAACATGTAACTTTGTACTAGCATCAACAAATTCTCTTAAGGACGTAACTCCTTAATTGCATAACTTGATCTCAAAGACGAAAACCCTTGTTATCAAATAACCCAAGGACGAAACCCCTTGAGGATTAAATACTTGTTGACCATTTTGGTCCTGCAGGCCAAAATCGGTCCTCCCTTTTTCCCCTGCTGTTTTGAGCCAGTCCAAAATTTGATTTTTTTGCACAAGTCTTGTTTCTACGGACTCTGCAGGCGTTTCTATGGACTCTGCAGGCATTTCTACGGACTTTGCAGGTGTTTCTACGGACTCTGCAGGAAGAGACAAGTTCCCACTTAGGAGACAAAAGGACCTTTGCAACTTTTGCGGAGGGCAGGAAAGCACTTGGAGAGAAGGCGGAAAGCGTAAGTTTTCTTCAGAAATTTGTTCAAGGCAAAGACTTAGAAGGAAAAGCAAAGGCAGAATTTCTTCGGACATTTTGTCTGAAGAAATCCTCGGAACTAAATCCTGCGAAATAAAAGACAAAGGCAAGAAATGATTTCTCTCGGACTTTTGTCTGAAGGAATTCCTTCGGACAAAAAGTTCGAAGAAATTTGGGAAAAGCCGCGGGAAAAAACCCGAAAAAAAAATTTCGAAGGAAAGGAAGTGATCGAGACAATTCTTGCGGACATTTTGTTCGGCTGAAACAAAAGCCCGAATGAAGGCAAAACACAAGGAAAGATATCCTTCGGACTTTTTGTCCGAAGGATTTCCTTCGGACAAAGTTCGAAGAAATTCGGCCACTAAAACATGAGGACCCGACTAAGACAAAAGCCCGACTAGAGCAGAAAGCCCGAAGGAAAGGAAAAGGCCGAAGAAATTCCAAGGGGTGACGGGCCCAAAGACGTCAAAATCGAGCACGGCGAACTAGCCATTGGAGGTTCAAACGGCCAGTGACGGGGGCATAGACGTCAAATTTAAGGCAGTGAAATAGTCGTTGATTATGAAAAGCTTAAGGACAGGCCGCGAGTGAACTCAGCGACCTGCCAAGAAGATAGCCCCCGAGGGCCAAAGGAGACAAAGAAGACAAAACCAGGAAGAGACAGTGCAGAAATGGACAAAACAATCCAGGTGGCAAAGGAAGGTGCCGACTCAAGGATTTACTCCTGCAGTTGGAACAGTGCCTGCCAAGCGGTCATCAAGAGGCGCGAACAGTGAACGGCGCGCCTTGTTTTCTCCACTTTGCATTTATAAGCAGACAACCCGCGTGAATATCTGAAAGGAGTAGTCTTGTTTGCAGAAAAAGAGGCACGGCCCATGCTTTCACATTAATGTTTGAACGCCAAAGTTAAGATTGACAGCCAACACAACATTTTCTTTCAACGTTTTCCCTTCTCGATGCTCTCAACGCACATGGACCACTTGTAAAAAAGGGCGCCAAAGTCTTTTTCAGAAAGCGCCAAAATCTTCTTCTCTCTATATATATTGTAAACTTCTCATTTTGAGAAAAAAAAGATCTCTTAGCCTGTAAGGCAAAGCTCTGCCCAAAAATCTCTTGGGTTGTAAGGCAGAACTCTACCGGATTTTACCTTGAATCAAGACATAGCATTTTTACCTCCATTTTGAGTTTGCACTTTTGTATGTGTCTATGCCTTTGTTCTGTGTTAAGTCATTTTCCTTTATGCTTTTGCAGGATGATTTCAGCATGTCTAATGCATTGTGAAGTTTCTTTTCTGCAGGTCTGCGAGAAGTGTCTACAGCAGGAATATAGACGCATGTGAAGAGGCTGCCAAAGTGTGTCTCAGAACACCTCTGATAGTTTTTTCCTACCTGTATCTCTACGGACCCTAGCTCACTGATGCAGAAGAGTTTTCCATATCAGATGAAGTGTATGTTAGCTTGTCCTTGGTGAAAAGTGTATGTTCGAGCTAAGTAGATCAAACTTTTTTGGTGTATCACCTTCTAGTTTAGGTTTAGGTTCTATTTTCAGCATCCTTCTCCCTTTTCAACCCCCCTCCCCTTTTTCCTTTATTTGTTAGCAGTACGAAGTCCAGGACTTAAAAGATACATCAAAGGGAGCTAGCCCTTATCTAGAGACTCTCCCCCCAGTTTTGCCTTGCCCACAGGCAAGAGGAGGGTTTCCATTGTTGCGCGTGGAAGGCAGGAGCTCAGCCTCCTGTCAAGGGTGCAATCCACTGCGTCAACAGTTTTTGGCACGTCCAGTGGGACCAAGTTTTTTACACTCAGTAAAGTTTCAGGATTGGTGTTGGTCTTGTTACAGCAGAAAGAACCACTAATACAACACCTGACCTTTAATCAGGCGATTGTGGGACAAGTTTTGTCCAAAGAGTTGAAGAATCTTGGTGTGTTTTCAACCAACCAGCGTTTGGAGGCTTTTTATCAACACCAATGGCGACTCCGAGTTGAATCAGCTGGTTAAGCAGTTCAGGTGCCATCAAGAAATCTTATTTTTGTATGTATAATCCCATTGACAAGAATCATGGACTTTGTTTTCCTTCATATGGTTTTGATCAAGCTTAGACTATTCATGGAATCGCCTCAAGCAGCTCTCCTAGTTGCCCTTCAACAATAAGGGAAGTAGCACTGGAGTTTGAGAAGCAGGTGATGGAGATAGACAGATCGGATGAGCAGTATGGATATCAGCAAGAGCTGATGTACAAAGAGGAGTGTTTGTTCAAGAAAGCTCAGGCCTTGCAATCCATGGAAGAGGAGGTAGCAAAATGGAAGAGTCCATTCATTCAAGGCAGTCAGCCTTGTGTGCCCCCTCCTATTCTAAAGAAAGCCCCCTCTTGTGCACCAAATCCGTTCTACCAGATAGCACTTGCTCACTCTAGCTCATCCGATGCATTAATCACTCATGCTCTTAACCCCTTGCGCCTAGCTTTCAAACATCAAAGGGCATTAGAGCAACCTCTCATGGAAATGAACCTTCTCAATTCCTTAGAGTGTGAATCCTCCTTGGAAGGGAATACCATGAAATAGCACGTCTCTTCTCAGGAAATTCTTCTTGTGCATGAGCAGACCCTTCCTAATCTCCCTCAACTTTCTCAGGTCTCTCAACATGATGGCAAGATTCCAAGTTGGAAGCAAACAGTGGAATCATGGGGCAGGAAGGAGGAGAAAGATTTTGCTCAAAACCTTGAAGAAGGCGAAGCTGCTCCTACTCATCATGATGATGATTGTGACCTCCAAGAAAGGCTCTTTCAAGAAGATCTAGCCAAGAGAATTGCAGATTTGGAGTCCAGAGTGAGATTCCTCAGCCAACGTGTGATGGACGCAGTAGTTTCCATGTCTGAATACACCCCATCTACACACTTCCAAGAGAGCTATCAAGCCACACCTGATATTGATGAAGTGTTGGCCAAATGGAAAGAGGAGAATCATTCGATTTTAGCTCAAGGACTGCCTCCTCTTCCACATGGTTTTAATCATCAGCCTTCCACTTCATCCCTTCTCAAGGAGGAACCTGTTTAGCAGGACGCGAGTGAGGAAGAGAAGATCCAATCTGCAGCTTCCCAGGTTACCATGATCGACAGTGAAGATGAAATTATCATGGAGGCTCCTTTTGAAGACTTCATCAATAATGGAGAAGATGCAGGTCATGCATACATGCAGATGTTCCAGCAATATGAAGAGGAACGTAAGCATGGTGATCTCTCTCCTCCTTTGTTTGATGAACTTCCTTGTTGCTTCGATGAGGAGGATAACCGTGCCATGGAGCCTGAGTTGTAGGAGGATCAGATGAATGTCTTTGAACAACTAGAGACTTTGATCCTTGAGCAGGAAAAGGAGAGGCTTGTCCACCTTGAGGAAAGCTTTGAAGAAGAGAGCTTTGAACAAAAAGGTGACGTTCTGTGGGATGAGCAATCAGTTTGTGATTCCATTTCAGACATCATAACAGTCACCCTTCTTCAAGAAAGCCATGAGGGAGCAGAGGATGAGCTTGATAGGGTCTTCAATGAGGCTAAAGGAAATGGGTCAAACCATGGTGCACTGCAAAGGGACTATGCATATAAAAAGGCTTATGGTGATGAGCCAGCAGCCATTGATTTCTTGATGAGACGCACCAGCATGAAGGACCAGCATGAAGGCCAGCATTCGACAAGCTTCCAAGAACAAGAAGAGTACATATATGTTGGGAGCATGTTTGACTCTGATCCACTCGAATGCAAGCCAATCAAGGTGGCAGACAAGAGGAGCAGGTCACCAAATTTCTTTTCCATTTAGCCACTTGTCTCGCACCATAAGTTTTCGTGCCAGGAAGGAGACTTAAGAAGTTTTCCCTTTGATCCAGGAGGGAGGCAAATATACCTGGTTAGCTGTATATTGTAGTTTGCTTTCAGTTTTCTTTCTTATTTTCCCTAAGTGTTGTTTACACAAATAGTGTTTTTAGCCTTGTGTGTGTTTTCCTTTGTGTTTGGGGTAAAAAACTTCATGATTGATTCTTGGATCTATCGGGGCTGTTGCTGACCTTTTTTAAGTTGTGTTCTGACTCTGTGCCCAATGGACATGGTTTCTAAGCATAGCAGGCATGCTTCCCCTGGGAGTCGCCAATTTGTTGACCATTTTGGTCCTGCAGGCCAAAATTGGTCCCCCCTTTTTCCCCTGTTGTTCTAAGCCAGTCCAAAATTTGATTTTTTGCACGAGTCTTGTTTCTACAAACTCTGCAGGTGTTTCTACGGACTCTGCAGGTGTTTTGTACGGACTCTGCAAGCGTGTTTCTACGGACTTTGTAGGCGTTTCTACAAACTCTGCAGGTGTTTCTATGGACTCTGCAGGAAGAGACAAGTTCCCACTTAGGCGACAAAAGGACCGTTGCAACTTTTGCGGAGGGCAATTTTAGAGGCCAAACAGCGCTTGCGGAGGGCAGGAAAGCACTTGGAGAGAAGGCCGAAAGAGTAAGTTTTCTTCGGAAATTTGTTCAAGGCAAAGACTTAGAAGAAAAAGCAAAGGCAGAATTTCTTCAGACAATATGTCCGAAGGAATTCCTTCGGACATTTTGTCCGAAGAAATTCTCGAAAGAAAATCCCGCGAAATAAAAGACAGAGGCAAGATGATTTCTTTCGGACTTTTGTCCAAAGGAATTCCTTCGAACAAAAAGTCCGAAGAAATTCGAGAAAAGCCGCGGGAAAAAACTCGAAGAAAAAATTCCAAAGGAATGGAAGTGATCGAGACAATTCTTGCGGACATTTTGTCCGCGGGAAAAATGGCCGAAACAAAAGCCCAAACGAAGGCAAAACACAAGGAAAGATATCCTTCGGACTTTTTGTCCGAAGGATTTCTTTCGGACAAAAGTCTGAAGAAATTCGGTCGCCAAAACAATGATGACCCGACTAGAGCAGAAAGCTTGAAGGAAAGGAAAAGGCCGAAGAAATTCCAAGGGTTGACGGGCCCAAAGACGTCAAAATCGAGCACGACGAACTAGCCGTTGGAGGTTCAAACGCTCAATGACGAGTGCACAGACGTCAAATTTAAGGTGGTGAAATAGCCATTGATTTTGAAAAGCTTAAGGACAGGCCGCGAGTGAACTCAGCGACCCACCAAGAAGATAGCCCCCAAAGGCCGAAGGAGACAGGGAAGACAAAACCAGGAAGAGACAAAGTGCAAAAATGGACAAAATAGTCCAGGTGGCAAAGGGAGGTGCCGACTCAAGGATTTACTCCTGCAGTTGGAACAGTGCCTGCCAAGCGGTCATCAAGAGGCGCGAACAGTGAACGGCGCGCCCTGTTTTCTCCACTTTGCATTTATAAGCAGACAAACCGCGTGAATATCTGAAAGGAGTAGTCTTGTTTGCAGAAAAAGAGGCACGGCCCATGCTTTCACATTAATGTTTGAACGCCAAAGTCAAGACTGACATCCAACACAGCATTCTCTTTCAACGTTTTCCCTTCCCGATGCTCTCAACACACATGGGCCACTTGTAAAAAAGGGCGCTAAAGTCTTTTCCAGAAAGCGCCAAAATCTTCTTCTCTCTATATATATTGTAAACTTCTCATTTTGAGAAAAAATCTCTTAGCCCGTAAGGCAAAGTTCTGCCCAAAAATCTCTTGGGTTGTAAGGCAGAACTCTGCCGGATTTTACCTTGAATCAAGACAGCATTTTTATCTCCATTCTAAGTTTGCACTTTCGTATGTGTCTATGTATTTGTTCTGTGTTAAGTCATTTTCCTTTATGCTTTCGCAGGATGATTTCAGCATGTCTAGTGCATTGTGAGTTTTTTTCTGCAGGTCTGCCAGAAGTGTCTACAGCAGGAATATAGGTGCATGTGAACACGCTGCCATAGTGTGTCTGAGAGCACCTCTGGTAGTTCTTCCTCCCTGTATCTCCACGAACCCCTAGCTCACTGATGTAGAAGAGTTTCTCGTGTCAAATGAAGTGTATGGGAGCTTGCTCTTGGTGGAAAGTGTATGTTCGGGTTAAGTAGATCAACTTTTTTGGTTTATCACCTTCTAGTTTAGGTTTAGATTATGTTTTCAGCATCCTCCCTTTTCAACCCCCCCCCCCCCCCCCCCCCGTTTTTTTCATTTATTTGTTAGCAATAGGAAATCCAGGACCTAAAAGATACATTAAAGGGAGCTAGCCCTTATCTAGAGACTCTCCCCACAGTTTTGCCGTCCCCACAGGCAAGAGGGGAGTTTCCATTGTTGCCCGTGGAAGGCAGGAGCTCAGCGTCCTGTCAAGGGTGCAATCCACTGCATCAACAATACTCTATTATTCAAAATTCAAAATTAAAATTCATTTTATTATATAAATTTTTATTTCAAGTTTAAAAACGATATTTCTTTTAAAAGGGATTTCCAAGGAATCTAAATTCTAGCATAATATTCAAATTTGGAATCTTACAAAATCTAGAGAAAAGACTTTGGGCCATTACAGATGGTGGTGTAATTGTTGATACTACCAAACTTCCCATAGTGAACTGCAAGCCTACAGAGAGAAAGAATGAGATCGTGCCACATATGACATCTCATTTTGCACTGAAAGGAGGTGCAAAAAGACTCAAGGTGGCTTAGGAGGCTACTCCACAAATGAAACATGATTTAGATGATGGAGGTATTAAACCTATGCATTGTGATAGTTCCTTAGATCCTCTTACAAGTGAAAGTGAAAATACAATGAGATAAAAAGAGGAAACCTAGTGATCCTCCTGGAATTGATCCTAGTCTAGAAAAGAAAGGCAAGCAAGAGAAGCTTCCAGATTTGTTAAATATACTCTCTCAGCATAAATAAGCCACTAAGGCTTCCTCAATTCCCTCAAATTTGATGAAAATTATAAGCTGGATTGTTAGCGGGTTGGAGGCCTATGAAAGGAAAGCAATAGTGAGGGCCTTTAGAAATGCTAGAGAAGGTTTTGAATTTCTATTTCGACAAAAAATGAAGGCTACCGGTAATAACCTTGATTGGGTGTTGAATTTTATTCGGCCTGGCTCTATTAAAATTGCCACTAATAATGAAAATGGCAAAGGTGGTTCGGTGATTTTGGTAAATAGCAAATGGGTTGATTGTGTTTTAGATGAAGGTTCTTCGTGCAATAGAGTTTCTTGGCAATTTTTTTATTTTTTCTATTTATGCTCCTATGAGGATAATGAAAGGTCTAGTATTTGGGAGTGGATAGCTTATGACATGAATATTGTACCTTGCGTGATTGGTTGTGATTTCAATCGGGTTGACATCTAGAAAGACAACTGTTGGAGTAACTTTTGGATGGAAAGGGAATGAGTTCGTTTACTAGTGTAAGATGAAAAGACTCCTAAATGTTATTGATCCCTCGTGGAAAAGAAATAAAGATAGTAGAGGGATATGTTATGTCTAGTGTAGTAATCAAAACAGCAGGAATATAATTCACCAGTCTTTTTAGGCTCAAAGAACTAGAGTGACCTGGATTAAAAAGGGAGACAAGGGGTCCTAGTATTTTTTCAATATATTGAGAGCCAAACATGTTAGAGAAAAAGTGCAAGCTATTTATGTTGGAGGTGTCTTAGTCTCAGATGCTAAGGAGTTGTCCAAAGACTTCTTTTATTTTTATAATGACCTTTGTTCTTCAAATGGTATAAATGAAGAAGTTGAGTTTGCTAGAAAAATATGTGCAAAATGTGTTCCTATGAAGAGGTTGCCTCTCTTGATAGTGATATCTGCATATATAAGATTTTCAATGTTATTAGTTGCCTTAAGGATGAAAACTCCATGGGCTTTGATGGCTTCTCTGCTGAATTTTACAAGACTTGACTGCTTTTGCAAGTCTATAATGAAGCCTTTAAGTGTGGTTCCCTAGGGTCAAAGATAATAGAGGTGTTATCAAGTTAATTCCCAAGGAAGGGAATAGGAACTAGGTACAAAACTGGAGGATGACCTTCCTAATTTTTTCCTACGATATTCATGAAAAAAACATTTAGCCACTAGTTTGAATAGGTTTCTCTCTAAAATTGTTTCAAAGACCCAAATTGGTTTTGTAGAAGGAAGGCATATCCTTGATAACTCAATTACTAGTTGGGAAAGTATGCACTGGGCTAAAGTGTTAGGATAATCTGTCTATATGGCTCTTCGAGACTTTGAGAATGCTTATGATAGGATAGAATGGGGTTTCATTGAATTAATGTTGCGATCCATTGGGGTGGGATGCCTGGAGATCAATTCACTAGGATGGTTATGGTGTTATTCGAGGATACCTTGGCTCAAGTGGAGGTCAATTTTGATCTTACTAATCCTATATTTTTGTGAAGGCCTATTAGGCTGGGGTGCCCTCTCGCCCCTTTCTTATTTGTTATTGCAGCTGAGGCTATTCATTTCCTTCTTAGAGATTGCTCTTTCTGTCCTCTGGCTAGAGGAAGTCTTTCAAAATAATGATTCTCTCTTACAAGTACAATTTGCAGATGATACATTACTCTTTCCTTAATTGCAAGAAAACAATCTTTGTGAAATGAATAGTAGATTGGATATATATTGTTAGGCCGTCAGTTCTACACTGGCTATTGATAAATCCTCTTTCATTGGGTGCGAGGATGATCCTCCACCATGCGTCTAGATGCAATGATGGTCTTGGGTTGGTCCTTTTAAAACACTCAGATGCTTGGGGATCCTTTTTTATATTGTCTTCTTTTAGGGGCATATGGAAGTGGATTAGGGAAAATATATTTAAAAGGGTCTCCAAGTAGTAAGGACACTTGTCCTTGGTTGGCAGGGTCTAGGTTTGTCAAAAGTTTCTCTCTTATACAATTTATTATTCCTCATGTTGGTTGTTTTCCAAATGTCATTTTTACATCATTCATAAATTGGTAAGACATTTTTTATGGTTTAATGGAACAAATTCTAAAAAAAGACATTTGATTGCTTAGGGCTCGTGTAAAACTAAAGGACTTAGGAGGTCTAGGTCTTTAGGACCTTAGACTCCAAGATATCTCTTTCACAGTGAAGTGGAAAGGGAAACATGCAGAGTTGGAAACTTTAAAAATGCTGGCCTACCTTGTTCCCAACTTTATCTTAGGGAATAGATGCAAGGAAAGAAACTCTTGTATTTTTGAAAATAATTGCCATATTATAGACCACATGCTGAGGTGTATCCAATTTCAAATTAGGTCCATTGCCCTTATTCTGAAAAAGGAGAAGCCACTCAATTGTCTTTCAACTAGTATGGTTGACTGTCAAATAGAGAAGGTATGAAATATTCCTTATGACTACTATGGATGATATTTGGTAGTTTGGCCCAAACTAGGATGGGAGTTTGTGCATGGGGGATTATTCAAATTGAACTTTGATGGAACATCCAAGTCCCACCCGGGACCAATAACTATAGGGAGGATAATTCATGACTATAAGGGTCATATCATTCTTTGGTACACTCAATTCATAGGCCAACAAACAAACAATTATGTTGAGTTCATTGCCCTACATACAAGGCTACAAAATGAGCTCGATTGGGGAATCTTGAAGTTGATAATAGAATGGAACTCCAAAATAATTCTAAATTCCATCTGCCAAGATTGGGTATCGAAGGAAAATTCATCGGCAAGTGGTCATTGGAAATGGAAATATATGGTAAGCCGGATTAGGCAAAACCTTCCCTGGCTTATGGTTCTTCAACATCGACCACGTCAATATAAAAAGGTTGAAAACAAGATGGCCAATATCACATTTACAAACCCTTGGAAGCAAATCAACATTGAACATTACCTCTACAAATCAAGTGTATGGTGGTTTTAGAGAAAGTTACCCACCCTCCAAAAGAGCATTGAACATTAATAGTTTTATATTGTCATATTTAATATCTCTACAAGTTAGAGAAAGTGAGCGTTCATAACCCCCTTGCTAGGAAGTTGATGTAGTCATGGTTAGGGGATCCAATTAAGGATAACCTTATACGTACAAACAAATAACGCAACAGAATAACAACAAAAATTCTCTGTTTCTTTAATGAGATATTTACAAACACACCTCACACTTAGCCAAATCTGGGATACAAACTCTCACATACACACACTCTTAGCCCGCAAGCTTACAAAACACCGTTGTATTACCCCAAGTCCTTGTAGGGATGTGATTCAACTCTTTTGCCCCTCCCTAGATCTATGCATGTATCACTACTTGTAGCACTCTCTAATGGTTGCACTATGGACTTGTAGCACTCTCAAATGACTACACTATGGATCTATGCACAAGTGTAGGGGTTTGTTTATATAGGCACATGATCCACCTATTTACATTAATGCTCTCACCTATCCACAACTACTACAAGTATTAAATGCTCATAATGAATCATAGTTCACCACAATCATTAAATTCTCAATTAGTCCCAATGCATCATAACATATCGCACTCGTAACACATCGCACCCAAAATACATCATGCCTATAACACATCACAATAACTAGCACGATCCATAAAGACAATGCACAAAGATCACAACTTCGCAAGATCAGTCACAATGATTCGCAAATAGAAGTTGTGCTTAGAAGTCTATGTGTGGGTTGTGCAAGAGCTTCTAACTCACTTAGTTGTGTGCCAACACTTTCACTAGATCTTGCAAGCTTTGCAAAGAATTGCAAGACTTCGCTCCACTTAATTTTTGTGTGACACGGGATAGGACTTCCAATTGACTTTCACAATGGTTTGCAAGTTTCCCCATGCTTAAACTCTTTGATCCCTTCATGTTCCAGACTGCACACATCAAACAAACTGTGTGGAAGTAACGAGCATTCGCATACAAAGTAATGCAAAACAACACAAAAGGCTTACATGCAAACTACTACAAGTTGTTTATTTCTACTCTCTGTCTTTTTTTAGTCGATGCAAGATTACTAGTGAACTTTGATGCTCCTGCATCAAAAGTGTAGATTTATGTGCATAAGTCTAATCATCTTCACTCTCAACATTCCTTTATTCATAATATTTGTCTCCTCTCACCCACTTCAAATAATTTCATGGATGTTTGTATATTTCTCCTATTGCTTGGTTGTACATCATCCAATGTCTTCTATTCTTTAGTCTTTGGCTTCATAGTTTTTAACTCATGTACTTGTCCTAACCTGCTTAATGCCCACCTCCACCAAACTTGTACCTATTTCCACCTTCGTTCACTTCAACTCTTGCTTTAGATGGTTCACCATTTATCTATTCACCCACCACATTAAGGAGCAAACAACTAATAGCAAAGAAAACAACATAGCCATTGTTTTTCTCCCACTTGGTTCGAGTCCAAACTTATACATTTCCACATGTTCAAGCCGAAGACTTCCTTCAAACAACTATTAGTGCATTCTTCCACAAATTTGAGAAGACCTACAAAGAAAGAAAGGACTCATAAATTACAACAGGACATAACAGTTGGGAACAATTCACTTGTTATGTAAAATTTGTCGAGCTTTGATTGAAAAGTGAATGCAATATGGGGATGTGAAGGCATTTATTTTCCCAATCCATGTAGCATGGGTGCCTCTTGAATCAAAAAATAATGATCTTTATGTGCTTGATCTTCACCATGTCCTATCAAATTTCATTAAGGGATGTCGAAGACTTATGTGGCCAGCATCTAGGGTTTCAATCCAAACTGAAATGATTTCTTTGCAAAATAGGGGGTCCACTATCTCACCCAACCCCACTATTCCCCAGATGTTCTCTTTGTTATTCTCCATTTGTAATATCCCTTTTAGGGACAAATTAAACAATTCTGGAATTTGTAGAAAACCCTTACACAATTCTGAAATATTAATGAAACACTAACAAGAAAATGCAAAATCTTGAAAAGATCTACGTAGGCATGAGAATAAAATTCAGACCTTATAGAAACTCTCACAAAATATGAAAATTTTATAAATTTCCTTGGACAAACCCTCTATCAAATCTAATTTTTAATAAACTTTCAAGCCTGAAAGTACCAAATTTTGAATTTGAACCATGAAATATCATAGAGAAAACATATGCCACAAAGAAAATATTAAGAAAATATGAATTCGATTTATTTCAATAATAAACTCTTGCAACAGCAAATCTAAATTCTACAAATATTTTTCAGGGTGTAAATTAATGAATTTACAGCGAACCATACCAATACAAATCTCCAAACCCCACTGATTGTCCAATTGCAAAAAGTGGTTGTTTCAAACATGAATCAATGCTTGATATGCCCATGTTGACCCCAAATATTGCACAACCCTGAATAATAGTGCACAAGGGTGATGTCGACCCTCCAAAGGGTGACATCAGCCTACAAAGTCTGTAATGTCCCCTTCTCAACCTTGATCTTTCCAGTGACCGTTGGCCTTTTTTCTGGAAACCCAAAGGCTAGTCAGAAGGTAAAATTAGGGTTTCCTATTTTTGAGGATTTCTTTGCTCGGAGTTGGTGGTTTCTATGGCGGATCCTTTCTGGGTTTTCAGAGAGCTTCGCAGTGGTGTGTTCATTTCGGCATTCTAAGCATTTTTCGGAATTTACTATTTTTAGTAAATTCTATTTTTGGCAGTTTAGCAGTTGGGTCCAGCATGGTTGACTTCCTATGTCAGTTTGATCAGTTGGCTTGCTCATTGATGGCTTCGGGGCGCAGTTGGAGAGATAAGTTGAGCTATTTTTATTAAAGTCACGTTTTAATGTTTTAATTTAACGTTGACCCCCCCTTAGCCTAGCTTAATCACTTCAAGTCTTTTTAAAAGGTGTTCTTTAAGGGTGGTGCGCTTCATTAAGAGAATTAATTATATTTTTTATGAAGTTTATTATAAGCTCAAAGTGGACGCCATTCTCAAGAAAGATTAAAATAATATTAAAAGACCAAGTTACTTGGAAAAGTGGGACGCCATTTCTCGAAGGGGATTAGGGTTTTGACTTGAAGAAGAGATTAGGGTTTCATGAAGTCAGCAGGAAATTATATAAGGAAGACTTGGTTCATCATTTCACCATCTTTTGACTATGCTAATGTTTTGCTGCCGAAATGGTTGCGGGAATTCTTCGAGGAATGAATGCCTCCTAGTCTGGGCTCGACTTCATGCTTGAGAGATAGCATCTAGTGGAGAATTTAGTATGCTTATGAGTGATTCAATCATTTGTGAGTTTGCATTTGTATTTGAGCTTGGTATTCAGTTTGGTCTTGTTAAGTCAGTTTGCATATTAGAGAGTTTTTTGTATTTGCAGATTTAGTTACAGCAGATTGGGTTTTTTGTTCGTAATTCAAAAAATACAAAAATACTGTTTGTGGGTATTGTTTTATTCTATTTGTGGGTGAAGGGCGATCATTTTCCTAGAGTTATAGAATTTATTGTCAAGTCTTTGATTTTTAAAGAGAAATTGCCTTTTCTCAGCAGGGCGTACCTTTCAGCCTTTGTGCATTAAATATTAGTTGCATTTTAAGTTTGTATTAAGTTGCTGGCTTGAGCGCCATCATCATAGGAGTCTTATGCATCAGAGTTTTAAGCAATTTGAGTGAGTTATGAGCATTTGAATACTTTCATAGGCTGCTGGTTTTAAGTGCAAAGTACAGATTTGTGGAAGCAAAGAAAACAGAATTATTATCTCCAATTCATTGTGAGAATTTGATGTGGCATCTTGAATCAAATCAAGGGAATTATTATTGTATTGTAATGATGAATATTTTCAGTTTTAATCTCTTGATAGGCGTATAATCTTCACTCTGTAAACTGACAGTAGTACTGGCAGTGATTCTTAAGCTTGTTCAATTCTGTTTGTAATGCTCAGTTTCATTTGAAGTTTGTAATAGATAGATCTCCGCCCTATGGTAGCTACTTACCCATCTTGGGTCAACAAGCACATTCTGAGTGTCGAGTATTTCCAGTTTTCAGCATTTATTTCAAGCATTTAATTCTGTAATCACTCCGTCATATGGTCGCCTCTCACTCCGCCTTGGATTGGGTAGCACATACTTGACGTTGAGTTCCTTTCCGTATTTAGAATAGAAGATCCTCTGACCAATGCTCGCCATCATCGGCGCCATTCTGGTTAGAGTTGTTTTCTTGCACGTTTTGGTTTATTCTCTAACCTTAACGGGTGCACTGCTTTGTAATTTGTAAATTGAAAAAACAAAAAAATTGGCTCGGAATATTTCAAAGTCCCTTCCGGTTGGTCGCCACTCCCAAAAGGTTGTTGTGCCAACCTCCAAGGGAAGCCCTGGCTACTGTGCCACACTCAAATCTGCCCCCTGTGCCTTATCCAAAATCTTTTGCTCAATTGTGACCCCTAAATGAAGCCACCCACAGAATATTGAGGGTTTTCATCCCCAATTTTCAATTGTTGATGAGGGTTTTCATCTTCAATAGCTGAAAGTAGAAGCAAACATGCCCAAATTATGAAATAAAATGGTAGATGATCATAGCTCCCAAAAAACGAACCTCACCACCTTCCTTTATAAATTTTTCCCTCCAAACCAACTCCCAAGTCGGGCACTCCAAGTGGGGAGCAGGGCGCAGGGGTAGGAGGAATTCAAATATTCAAAAATTGATTCTCCTTATAATTTCTAATTAAGGGTTGGCTTGCTCAAATTAGAAAGTCCCTCTTTTAAAAGTCAAATGAGAAATAAGTTGCTGACATAAAGTCACTTTTTGGTAACTTGAAGAAAACACCATGTTCCCCCTTTTCCTTCCTTCCCTTAGTTTCCCTATGGGAAACCAAAAAAATAGGCTAAGGGTTTTCATGTCTTTCTAAACCCGAGAAGGGGACATGACAGTCCTCCCCTCTCGAAATTGCTTGTCCTCAAGCAATGTTGTTTCAACTCCAATCCCTCCATATTGAACCTTCCTACCAATACCCGGATTCCACATCCATCTTTGGATTTTAGAATCCCATGTTCTATTAAAAATCTTCCTTACTATTCCCTCAAAGAATCTGAAACTGAATTGTAAAACAACACTCTTGAAGTTGGTGTGATTGCCAAAATATTTCATCAAAGATTTTCCCCTAACCATGTGAGAGATGAGCTCATTCGCTCCCCAATACTTGTCATCTTGAATCTTTTGCCCAAGAGCATCATACATGCTCGAATGCCTCAAAGCTGTCATACTATAATGACCATAATATTTGAGTCCCATAGCTATAAAGTGGTACAACCTCTACCAACAATTATTATGGGGTCTACTCCATCCATCCACCACATCTATATGCTCTCCCTCGATGAAGCCTTCAACCTATGGCATGAGAACATCCATACATTTCTTTAAGGCCAAAGGCTGCCCCAAGTGCTCATCATTGTATTTTTGTTGTACCCATCTGCTCTTCTCATATGATGATCGATCCCGACTATAGCCTTGTGTTCCAGTGGATACCATAATGTTACTATGGGCTGGCCCCTCCAATTCATGGCACATAACAGCTTGTATGTAGGCTGTAAACAAGTCATAACAGCTACAACCTCCCTGAATCTCATCCCAATCACCATTAGGATGGCTGGGTTGATTGTCCCGAATAGTGGACATCTTCTACTAACATCACCATGCAAGAAAATTCTCTCAAAATGCACAAATCCACAGCTGTTCATGACTAAAATCATCAAAACTATCAATATTAAAATGGTGTCAAAGTTGCAAAAATGACAAACCCATGCACCAATCAGCAGTGTGATCAATGTTGAAGTGGTGGGAAGCTAGTCAAGCCCTGAAAATCCTCTATTCATAGTCATAAACTGAAAATCACTCTTTCCCATGATTGTAAACCCCTGCAAATCTATTTGTGTAAGTGCAAATGAAGGAAAGCGGTGGCTGGTAATGGTGATGACACCAGCATCAAGGCTAAGAATCATACTCATAGTTGTCATGAGTGTGTTCCTTCTAACATTTGTTGATAGGATACTATTACTACTTGCTTCTTTCATATCTTGTTGATGATCCTTTGTCCAAATATCTAAATTTGAAGTTACTCCACCATGCTTATGCTGCACTACTCTGGTTTTCAAGTGTACTTCTCCTTGAGGTCTTCTTGTGATGCCCATAACTTCCTCCGTAGGAAGTATGTATCCAACACCATTATTCAACTTTTGATGTTACTCTTCACTCAATGGCAATCTTAGAGGTGCAAAATCAAACACCATGCAACGCTGATCCAAAGTAGACCAATTATCATCATGAGAAGATATCTCACATGAGCTCATGTCATAATAGTCATTGCACACCTCGTGTCTACCCCAAGTACTAACAAGTTTTTATACCTTATCAAATAAATATATCCAATGCATGCCCAAAACTAAGCTTACCTCTTCTATATTGTGATTACCATGATTACTTTGAACTCCACTAGTTCCTTCCATGATGCCCAAAGCATGACTGAAGTGTTGCATTCCTACTAAAAATCAGAATGGTGGTGGCTGGAAAACATCTTGTAACAACTACACATTCCCCATTCTTCCAAGAGTGGCAATCTAAATGTAGTTTGAGACCAACCCAACCATGGCCTGCTGATTCATATCATCTAGATTATCAAAATTACATCTATTTTGCTGACCACCCTTCCTCATCAAGCGTTCTGTGGGGACTATCTTCGTTTTGTCAACACCCATGTTCTCAACTCCAAGGAACAATCTATGGATTGATTCTTGACAACTTTGTTAGAATACACCATGTATCCTATATATAGACTCCTCATGAACTCCCTTTCTAACCAATTGCCAAAGACGAAGATTGTCGGAATAGATTCAAAGCTTATATTCACTTCGTCATTCAAAATTCTGCCCGGATCCCATATGCAAGCATAATGTTGACTATGAATCATGGAATCTACATGCCCTATGCTATAATTTGTATCCTTGACCCTATCACCCTTCTTGGAATGCTTTCCATGATGGCAAGAATCTCGCAGAGACGAAGTAGGGAGCATCAAACCGAAAATATTATCATCCACTTTTTCTAGAAGAGAGATTGTTGAGATAACCTGAACACCACCATCCATGTGACTCAAAACTCCCAATTTAGGGTTAATAAAAATGTTCACCTCAAATGCATCTCCATCCCTAATACTTCTCTGAAAATCAATACTTTCACCCTTCTCGCTATAATCATGAAGATAATTAAATTGCTTACCCTTAGTTGTTGCTCTGAAGATTCCAACAAGTTGAAGACCAATATAAGTAGCTGGTGAGGCACTTTCCTCATGTGCATGCCTCACAACAAGGTCTTCTTGGAATTCCCCTTCATAAACCTCTTGCAAATCAATTTTTTCTTCATATTCAGAACTGCCATAACGATGATTCAAGAGCTCACCTTCCTCTTTTAATTTATTTAGGTGTTTTTTCTGCTTTAATAGCTATCAACTTAGCTTCTTTAACTCTTTTTAGCCATTCATCACACCTTTTCTAAGTCCTTATCACATTCTTCGCATTTGCCTGCAATGTAGCTAGTTTCATTTCAACACTAGGATCCACTTTTGTTGTTGATGGCGAATCATTAAATTCGACCTCATATATGTGATTTATGCACTTCTTTTTTGCTGAACTCTTTGAGAAATCAACAAATGGTGCTTTCACCTTCACAATTTCTTCCTTGGTTTTCTCATTCCTTTGTTGATACATGCAATCATTAGAAGTCAATAAAATATTTTTTACAATCAAAGAATCCTTACCCTCAACTTGAATGTGGAATTCTTTTTGCTCCTCAGTAGGGTTTTGAGGTTCGGAACTTAACCCTCTCTTCCCTTTATTTGACAACACTTCCTCATAGTGCCCTTTTTCATTCCGTGCCTCCAACTCCATAAATTTTGTAAAAGAGATTTATGTTTGAATCTTTGCTCGAAATGTTTTGTATAAATCAAAACTGGCCATAATATCTTTATGTAGTGACCCTTTGCTTCACAGGGTCGCAAGAAAATGGCTCTAATACCACTGTAATATCCCTTTTAGGGCCAAATTAAACAATTCTGGAATTTGTAGAAAACCCTTGCACAATTATAAAATTTTACGGAAACCTTAATAAGAAATTACAGAATCTTGAAAAGATCTATTAGACATGAAAATAAAATTCAGACCTCATAGAAGCCCTCATAAAATATGGAAATTCAATAAATTTCCTTGGGGAAACTCTCATATTATCAAATCTGATTTTTAATAAACTTTTAGGCCTTAAAGTACCAAATTATGAATTTGAACCATGAAATATCATAAAAAATATATATGCCACACAGAAATCCTTTAAAAAATATGAATTCGATTTATTTCAATAATAAACCCTTGCAACAACAAATCTGAATTTTACAAATATTTTCCAGGTTGTAGATTAATGAATTTACAACGAACCATAGCAATGCAAATCTCCAAACCCTACTGACTGTCCAGCTACGAAAAGTGGTCATTTCAAACATGAATCAGCACTAGATACACTCATGTTGACCCCAAATATTGCACAACCCTAAATAACAGTCCACAAGGGTGATGCCAACCCTTCAAAGGGCAATGTCAGCCTACAAAGTCCCTCCCAGTTGGTCGCCACTCCTAAAAAGTTGTTGCACCAACTTCCAAGGGATGCCCTAGCTACTGCCCCACACCCAAATCTGCCCCTTGTGCGTTATCCAAAATCCTTCGCTCAATTGTGACCCCCGAATGAAGCTACCCACAAAATATTGAGGGGTTTCGTCCCCAATTTCTAATTGTCGATAAGGGTTTTCATCCTTAATAGCTGAAAGTAGAAGCGAACATGCCCAACTTATGAAATAAAATGGTAGATGATCATAGCTCCCAAAAACGAACCTCACCACCTTTTTTAATACTTTTTTCCCTCCAAACCAACTCCCAAGTGGGGCGCTCCAAGTGGGGGGGAAATTCAAATATTCAAAAATTGATTCTCCTTATAATTTCTAATTAAGGGCCGACTTGATCAAATTAGAAAGTCCCCTTTTTTCTAAAGTGAATTTAGAAATAAGTTGCCAACATAAAGTCACTTTTTAGCAACTTGAAGAAAACACCATGTTCGCCTTTTTCTTTCCTTCCTTTAGCCTATGGAAAACCAAAAGAATAGAAGGGTCTTCATTCCTCTCTAAACCTAAGAAGGGGACATGACACAGTAGCATTTCGCTATATTAATCTCCAATTGTTCGTGTATAGGCTTTTTAGCCGTTGGGGCCTTCACTTTCTTTTGTTCTTTTAATTGAGTTCTTTGTTACATGCCCTGCTAAGTCTGGCTTTCAATCTCTTTAGACTTCAGGCTGTTTTGTAATCTTTTTTCTATTATTAATACGTATTTACCTTTTGTCTAAAAAAAAGGTGGGTTCTTAGATCTTTTAAGGAAATGAGCCATGAAAGGTTCTTGTCAGGCATAATATTATTTTTGGTACACCCAAAAAGAAGCACGATTGGATTGGTATATTCCCAATGGATTTGATGTTTGGTTTCTTTTTGGTCCTATCTTTGGTTCATTATGGAAGGCTTGGGACTCAGTGAAGCACCTTGTTGTTAGACATCGTGTCATCACTTGGTTTGACCCAGTTTGTCATGATTACAGATCAATTTGGTAGAATCTTAGTATGAATAATAATATCTTATTTTTTACTAGAGGCTTCTTTGCTAAATTTTGAGCTTATAAAGGCATCAAGTGTTTTGCTAGCTTGTTTTCGATGGGCAAGTGGTTGACATGGGAAGAGAATAAACAAAGATACAAGATTCCTAGTTGACAAAGGAGAACTCATACTATGCCTATGAGATCTTTAGGCCCCACTGCAAAAGGCCTTAAGACTTGAATTTGATTCTAAATGCTAGGATAATATTAAATGGATTAGGGGCCCTCCTTTGTTATAAATCTCTTCAAGACAACTGTATCATAATCTGGTTCAGTCCGATAGTATATGTTGGGATCTAAACTCTAAATGACAAGTAAATATCTATCTTATAATTGGAAAGTTGTTTTTTCAGTTATGTGAGCTTTAGAACCAAGGGAGGCCTATTTCAAATAGCTTTTATTGCTCCAAAAACTTCTTGTGATTGTGATTATAAAAGTTTGTATTGGTTCTGACTTTGTCATGTCCCCCTTTTGGACATGACACTATTGAAGACCTTTAGCCTTGCGTAGGTTCCCAAGGGCTAAGGGGAAAAAAGAAAAAGAAGGGAAACATTTGGTTTTATAAAGAATACTTGTAAAAACACTTTATTGTTATAATTTCACTTAAGTTGGGGCCTTTTTAAAGGTCATGAGTATTAGTCCACTTAAGTGAATTATAAGAAGTATTCTTTTTATATTTTGAAAAAAGATCAACAAAGGTATTTCCCTCCAAATTGGGCGCTTCACTTGGGAAGAAGTATAAAAGCATTTGAGGGTTCTTGTTGAAAAACATCTTGGATCATAATTTGAATTAACAAGTTTTGAGCACGAAAAAGCTTGAGCTTTTAACTTGAAGACGAAAACCTTCAAGCAAACAGATTGAAAATGAAAACCCTCATTCTTCCATGGGGCAACTTCATCTTGGAGCTGCCATTGATCATCAAAATTCAGAAAAAAACAAAAAGAAGGGTTTCCAAGTGGGGCGAATAGCTTGGAAGGTTGGCGAATTATTCTAGGAGGGTGGCGACTAGGGTTTGGAGACCCAAGTTGGATTTTTAGGTTGAAGATCCCTATTTCTTAACGTTGTGTTTGGATCTAGGGCTGGAAATGTTCAATTCTAGCTAGGGCGAATTGTTTGGGAGTTGTTTATGAGGTTTTGATAGGCTATTCCAAGCATAAACATTATTCAGTGATTTTCTATTATTATTTCTGATTTTTATGAGGATTTTGGAGGACATTTGGACCTCAAAAATATTCAGAAATTCATAATAAATTATGCATAGTTATTTAGTCATTTTTGTGCATTTGTATGATGGTTCCATGAAGTGTTTGTTGCATGATAAATCCGTCATAAAAATAAATAAATATTTCAGATTGGGACGCCTAGGGTTTGAGGGAAAATTCATTTTTTTTTGGGACAAAACTTGCTTGTTGGATACCCCAAGTGGTGCGTTGGGTTTATCCTATTTTTATGCTATTTTTGAAATATCAAATTCAGCTAGGGTTGTTTGTTGGAAAAATTAAAAAAAGTAATTTTCATTTAGTGTTTGCAGTAAATTTTAGAATTCAAAAAATATCCCGAAAAGGGGACATTACAGAATCTTGCTCTATTTGAGGCTTCTCCAAATCATCGTATTAAAACTCATACTCAACAATTACTCGGAAGCCCAAAATTTTGACTTGGACTTAGGATTTGGCAGTTAGCTATGAACTTTATCCTTGTTTAGGACCAAGGGAGACCTGTTTCAGATAGCTTTTATTGCTCCAAAAACTTCTTGTGATTGTGATGATAAAAGTTGGTACTGGTTCTGAATTCTGCTTTGTTTGAGGCTTGTCTGAATCATAGTATTAAAACTTGTACTCAGCAATTACTCGACAACCCAAAATTTTGACTTGGACTTGGGACTCGTCAATTACTTGGCAACTTTATCCCTATTTAGAACCAAGGGAGCCCTGTTTCAGATAGCTTTTATTGCTCCAAAAACTTGTGATTGTGATGATAAAAGTTGGTATTGGTTCTGAATTTTGCTCTGTTTAAGGCTTGTCTGAATCATAGTATTAAAACTCGTACTCAACAATTACTCGGCAGTCCAAAATTTTGACTTGGTCTTGGGACTCGGCAATTACTTGGTCGTTATTTGGCAACTTTATCTCTGCTTTAAAAAATATGTAAATTCATAAAATAAACTTGAATAACATGTAAAACAGTAAAACACTGTTAAATGACATCCATTGGGCATGGGAGTAATAAAAATAGCGCCTTCTATCTGTGCAATTTCCCCCACTAATTTTTTTGTCTTACAAACTCAGGAGCGGGGTTCTGAGGGCACAATATCCTTCTTCCATGGCCTTCGAATTCTTCTTTGCACAATAATTGTCTCAGAATACAAAGTAAAAACTATGCAAGTACAAAGTGTCAATGACTGTCAAATGCACAAAATCACCTTAGCAGAGAAGAAAGAGAAAAACTGAGTTTTTTGATAAAAATGATTTTTTTTGCCGCAGACTATTATATTCTTGCCACATCCGATTCAACGTAGGATACTTATGAGTTTTTGCAAGATCCCTTCCCAAATCTGATCCAATTTTTTCAATTTAAGTGGTTTGACATTTCGTCAAACACTTAGCATGCAACTGCTGAGTTCTGATTTCTGATTGTTTACTTGAAATTTTATACTTTTTTCAATGCATGTAAGATATAGTAGATGCCTATAGAGGAACTACAGTTCTTATCATAATGTAAGACCAATGGAAATCTTTATTTCATTATGCCATAGGTTTTTACAATAAACTTCAAATCTGATCCAAAACTGATCAGAACATAACAATCATTAAAATTTTCCTAACATAATATAATTAACTGCATACCCGAAAAGGGTTGAATCTTCATCAATGCACTATTAAAAATGATGGTCCAAAGGCTGGAAATGATCATGAAAGACTGGTAAAATTACTGCAAAATGATGGCAGCAAACTCCCCATGCAAACCCTAGCTGTAAGGCCCTTAAATCTGATATAAGATCTCTGAAAACCTGATTACAGAATACCTTTCACACCCTTGCACTCACTGAATATGAATGCCCTTCGTATTTGGAGGTTTCCATTCCCAACACAAGTATCCAATAGAGGGTTTCCGTCCCCTATGGCTGAACTGAAAGAGGGTTTCCGTCCTCAATCAATTTTCATTTGAAGCGCTGCTCCAAATTGAAAAAATATGTTTTTGAGAAAATGACATAATCCTTTCTATGAAATGAAAGAGAAAAATATATAAATTCCAACCAACCCTGGACTCCAAATTCCTCTTAAATCTCATTTTATGAACTTTTAGGTCTCTAATATGGGTCGCCCCCTTTGGGAAAAAAGAAATCTTGTATTTCACTTTAATTTAATAAAGTCACTTAGACTTTATTAAGTCACTTTAATATTATAGTCACTTAAATTTTATAAAGTTACTTTATTAGAATAAAAATATATTCTAATGTTGAAAAGTAACTCCATAATGGAAAAATATAACAATAGACACCTTTAAGTGACTTTTCCCACAGAATATTACCATTTTGCCCGCCATTTATTCCCTCAACACCTCCATTAGCCTACAAGAATACTGAATAGGCTAATCTGCATAACCGAGTGATCTTCTTAGGAAAGAGGGGACATTATAGTCCTCCCTTCCCGAGATTGCTTGCCTTCAAGCAATTGCATACCATCATTTGGATTCCAAATCCATCTCATGAAAACTCTACCATGTGAACGCTGCACCATTCTGATTACAACTGTAGACCAAAACTGCGCTTTGCCCTCTTGTGATCCAATGACCAAAGCATCATCACAATAGTAGGATGTCAAAACATAAGCATACTCATTGAGCCCTCCATGAATGGTAAAGTCCATATTTGAATCAAATCCAACGGTTATGTAGAGATCAAAGTGTCCCAATGTACTAGCAACACCAAACAATTCTCCCACCTCTATAGATCTCTCATGGCTGTGTAGAGTACTCACAAGTGCAAGAAAATCTGTACACTCCTAGTGGGTTGCTGGTATAGAACTGAACAGCAGCTTCCCAACTGAAAATGTGACCCAAATGAATGACAATGTCATCACCAATGCCATATGGTGATAAAGCGTCATCCATACGCCATCCTCTAATGATGAAGAGATGATCAAAACCTCTCCAAAGTACTCAAACTACTACTGTCCTCCAAATGCCCTATAGGATATCCGTGAGCAATATAGTAGGACAGCCATCTCCTATCAAAGTATGAAGATGGTCCTCAAGAACTAGGGCTAGTACATCTATGCAAACCTGCTCACCTCCATATCTAATGCCATAGTTCCACTTCACCTCCAAATTATGCCCAATACATGCACGTGTCTTCATGGCATGCATCACAAATCTAGGGAATAGAGCAACTAGATACTCTACCCAAGAGTCATCAACATGATGGAATTGTATCTCATTATAAGTAAACTCCTCAAGTTCTCCATTAATGACCAAAGGCTCAACCAAATCTGAATAACCAATGTCTCCATCTATACATGTAGGTATACTGCTAGTGGTTGATCCACTAGGTGTGTGCTCCATCATGCAATCCAAGTGTATGTTGTGCCTTGAATAATCCTGATTATGCAAAAGTGAAGGACTGCCGTCCAAAATCAGAATTGTTGTTATGCCTTTTAATAGTGCCTTCCTTCACCTCTCCTTCCACTAATGAATGCTCATTCCTTAGTGCAGGTCCAAGGAATGTCTTCAATGGAAAATCAAGTGTGTTATGTGCCATAATTTCTGTCCCATGGCTGCAAGGCAAATCCCCATGTGTATAGATCCCCTTTATCTTCATGACTTCACTCTTTGCCAAACTCAACTCCAAACAAAGTGACTCATGAACCTTATGATAAAAATCATTTGTATTTACACAAACTGAACCACTTATGACTCCATGTGAACTTCCATCATTAGTGGCTGGTCCACTCTCAAACAAAGGCAATTCATGATGCAAATCAGGTACATGAACAAAGTCATACCTCTCCAAATTTGCATACTCTTCTTGCTTGCTTTCGTCAAGAGTCTCCTTTGTTTGCTCCATCACTATGTATTCTTCCCTTGGAAGAAGTAGAGATCTAAAGTAAGATCTTTGTTGTTCCTTTGCTTGATCTAGCTGTTTGTGACATTCCTTGATCTCTTGTAGGCGCTGATTTGCTTGGGCAGCAATCAACCTTGCTTCCTTAGCTCTTTGCAACCATTCATCACACAATCTTTGAGTTCCTTCCATGCTATGATATGAAAAATCAGATTGTTTGCAACTTGAATCCACAATAGTTATCTCATGTTTAGTCATCACATCTTGAGGATCATCAAGATCATCCTCATATGATTCATCTATCACCTCAGGGTTATGTGAGGGTAATGGAGTGTTTTCCATAATCAGAAAGTCAGGACTGTCATCATAAGTGCTGGTCCAAGAGTTTTACCCAGCTGAAAACCAAGTGTATTACTTGTCTTAATGACTATCCCGTGGTTGCAAGTTGTACCTTCATTGACCTTCAACTCTTGCCCTACTAATTGACTTTGATCCAATTTGTCCAAGTCAATTTGCTCATTACATAACACATTGCCTTCATATGTATTAACATCACCTTCAAGGTCACCCAACTCAGAAATTGATTCCTTGCAACTACTAAGTAGAGATGGTGAAATATCCCATGGTATGCTTCTTCCATCATCATTAGTCACCAGTAACCCCTGAAAAGGATCTTGTGCATAGATACCAACCCAAAGAGTGACTCCACCATGCTGACACTGCAATACTCTGATTTTCATATGGTTTCCACCGAAAGTGTATTTAATGCCGCTTGAAAATTCAACATCAATGGTATTCACCCCATAAAACTGTAGACCACCAAAATACTCCCTCCCTTGTGGTAACCCCACAAGGCCAACCAATATCTCATGATGATCCAATCCACAATAGTCCACTATAGGAAGTAACCCATCAACGATCTCAGATGGCCCAATAGACAATTCAGCTAGACTCACCTCATAATCACACACCACACCTGGATCACACAACTTACTTTTGTTAACACAAACAAGAGATACCTCGTGTGTGATGGTTTCTTTAAACAACTTACTCTCCAAGTCACCAATATTGAAATCCTCATGTACACTTCTCTCTATAGGTTTGGATTGGGAGTCAAACCGATACACATTTGAACTACCATCACTGAAATGAGATAAGAATTCACCATTATAAGCTGATTTGGAAGCTTCAATGTACTCACCTTCATCATGCTCTTTTTCAACAACCTTACCATTTATGTTCATTCTGCTAGTGTCCTCAAGGAGGCTAACAGTCTCAGAAACTTCATTGGATAGATCTGATTTTGTACCAAGAGCTGTTGCTTTGTCATTTTCATTAAACACATCCTCAACATATGTAGATGCATGCACTTCTTGTATACATTCTTCCTTTGGAAGATATAATGATCTAATGTATGATTCTCTTTGTTGCCTTGCATTATCTAGCTGATTGCATCGTTCTTTGACTTGTTGAAGGTGTTGTTTTGCATGTGCAGCCACTAACTTAGCCTTTTTGGCTCTTTGTAGCCAACTATCATACAAGACTTGAGTCTTGTTTACATCTTCCAAGTTCTGATATACAAAATCAGAATGTTTGTGGCATAAATCCACAATACATAATTCATCTTTAACACCCAAACCTTGAATACGAATATTAGAATACTCTACAATACCATCATCCACATGTGAAATGGATGTTACCTCATGATTAGGACTATTGTTGCAAAAATCAAAATAGGTTTCATACCTTGGTGTCATATTTTCAACATCTCTAATGGGTTGATCAATGATTGTAATCTTTTCCACTTCGCGATCAACATGATGACTCAATGGCGTGCCATGTGTCTCCCCTTGATCCAACGTTATTTCTTCTTTAGGACTCCCACATGATGACTGATTTTTGCATTGATTGTGATCACTTGTAGGCTGCAAATTGCAAACAAGTGATTCCTCTTCCTTTCCTGGTTTTTGGATATTTAACACTTCACTTTTCCCAATGCTTTCTTTCCTTTCTTGCTGCTGATATGGACTTGAAAACATCAAGTCATCTTCATCCTCATCCGGTATACCCAAAAATTGTGTGTATGAAAGCATGTCTTGCATCTCTTGAGGAAGAGAGCGATACTTATCATAACTGACCATAATTGTTCTATTAAATGGAGACAAATCACTAGTGTGCCTAATTTTCCTTGAAAGTGAATCTTCAACATGCTGCAATTTTTTAAGCACCCTTTGTTGTGAATGGTGAAAGTCCCTCAACATTTGTTCCATGCTAGGCAACTCCCCATAGTTCACTATCTCGTTGTCCACAACCACAACTCAAACCAAACTGAAATAAAAGCAACCGATCTTTACCCAACAGGTTGGCAAAATCATGGCTCTGATACCACTGAAAGATCTCTTCCCAAATCTGATCCAATTTTTTCAATTTAAATGGTTTGACATTTCATCAAACACTTAGCATGCAATTGCTGAGATCAGATTTCTGATTGTTTACCTGCAATTTTATACTTGTTTCAATGCATGTAAGATATAATAGATGCCTAGAGAGGAACTACAATACTTATCATAATGTAAGACCAATGGAAATCTGTATTTCATTATGTCATAGGTTTTTGCAATAAACCTCAAATCTAATCCAAAACTGATCAGAACATAACAACCATTAGATTTTCCCTAACATAATATTATTTCTAACAAAAAGAACTACATTAACTGCATACCCGGAAAGCGTTGAATCTTCATCAATACACTACTGAAAATGATGGTCCAAACACTGGAAATGATCATGAAAGACTGGTAAAATTACTGCAAAGTGATAGTAGCAAGCTCCCCACTCAAACCCTAGCTATATGGTCTTTAAATCTGCTATAAAATCCCTGAAAACTTGATTGCAGAATACCTTTCACACCCTTGCACTCACTGAATATGAATGCCCTTCGTATCCGGAGGTTTCCGTCCCCAAACACAAGTATCCAATAGAGGGTTTCCGTCAATTAATTTTCATCTGAAGCGCTACTCCAAATTGCAAAAATCTATTTTTGAGAAAATGACATAATCCTCTCTATGAAATGAAAGAGAAAAATATATAGATTCCAACCAACCAACCCTGGACTCCAAATTCCTCTTAAATCTCATTTTATGAACTTTTAGGTCTCCAATATGGGTCGCCCCCTTTAGGAAAAAAGAAATCTTTTATTTCATTTTAGTTTAATAAAGTCACTTAGACTTTATTAAGTCTCTTTAATATTATAAAGTCACTTAAATTTTATAAAGTTACTTTATTAGAATAAAAATATATTTTAATGTCGAAAAGTAACTCCATAATTGCAAAATATAACAATAGACACTTTTAAGTGACTTTTTCCCACAGAATATTACCATTTTGCCCGCCATTTATTCCCTCAACACCTCCATTAGCCTACGGGAATACTGAATAGGCTAATCTGCATAACCGAGTGATCTCCTTAGGAAAGAGGGGACATTACAGTTTTTGTGAGTAATCATGGGAAATTACTCACTGAAACTCGAGAGTGCCCTGCATTGACTTGGCTCGTGAGTCACAGGCCAATTAATCATTTTCGAAATGAGCAGAGGTTACTAACATTTTGTTTTTTGACTGTCCCTTTGCTAGATTTGCATGGAAAATTATTCTAAATGGACGGTCTCATTTGTCTAAAGTTGGGATTACTTGGAAACAAATATGGATTGGTACTCTTCATTCTGCCGGTTCTTGCAAGAACTTGAAACAATTCATTTTTTAAGGAAATTGTGTCTTATTTCTAGAACTGAAGTGTTATGTTTTTTGTTTAAAGGAGGAATGCTGCCCTATTTCAACAAGATAAAATAATTTATACTGACTTCATTAGTGAAATTACGTTCATGTGGTAACTGTACAGGTCATTTGCAGTTGAGAGTTCCAGAATCTATCTTATGGGGATTTTTCAACAATGGCTAATTAAAATTCAATCCAGAGTATATAGTGGATACTGGAGGCTTCCCCTCTATTCCTTCTCCTGATTATAGCAAATCTGATCAGGATCCTGTTAATTTGATGGAAAGAAGTAACAACATCTGAATGTGAAAATCAGTAATCCGATGCCTAGTGGTCCTGGGAAGGTGAATGAAGCAGGCCCCTGTACCGGTAAACAAGCTTCTGACAAGCTCCGTAGAGGCTTGTATGAGGTTGTTGGCAGAATGATCGAGAAAGATAAAAGAGCTAGAGAAGTACAGCAAAAAAGAGAGAATGCCAGATAATATATGGAGGTTGATGAGGAAGAGATTCTTGACTCCTGTTGCACCGTTACTATGTATCACAGCAAGTTACTATCACGTGGCTGTAGAAATTGATTGAAGAAAATCTACAGAGGACTGTGGCACAAATGGATGACATTATCAGGAAACTTGATGAGGCGGTGGTGAGGAGGAAGGCACATTTTAATAGGGCTATCAAGGACTCTTTACTGTTGTTGAACCCAAGGAGCTGTAATTTTCTTTGTGATCATGAGTTGTTCTTAGATGGCAGTCTGATGACTCTACGTTTGTGTTCTGTTTCTGCCACTGGGGCCTACTAGATTTTAGTTTTTATGTTTCCCTTGGCCTAATACTCGTTTAGATTTTTTTTAATCTGGATACTTTTAGTATATTTTTTAATGATTGTGCCTAGCTTATAGGATTACTCTTTTTTTAAAGTGTTTATTCAATGTAAAAAAACAAGAAATTTCAGCCTTATATGTGTGATTCCATATATGTAGGGGTTATCCGATGGAGAAATCTAGAAGTGGTCAGACTACCTATGAATGAAGATCAAGGATGTACTTAGTCGTTGCTTCAAGGGTTTCTATATGACCCTTCATGCCCTCTCACTCACTAAAGAAGGGGGGAGAAATGAAAAAGGAAGGGGCTGCTTATGAATCAACATATGAGTTGAGAAATGCCATATTAGATGCTGACCCACAACAAACGCGCATGTAGTGGACTCAGAGACAGGGAGGGAGAGAGATTGTATGGTCAGAGATCCAAAGCAGCCTCTTCATTTGGTTGGAGACAAAAATGCTCATCGAAACACTTCTCCTAGTGAAGAGTCCAAGTTCACTTAGGGCGAGTCGAGAGCAGGTTCTCTGAGGACAAGCATGAGCATGAGGGGGGATCTATGAGGAGAGATCTGATGAGGATGATGAGTAGGAGAGCAGTGATGATCATGCCGCACATCGTAGTGGTCAGATTTGGAAAGAGTAACTTGCGCCAAGCTTCATTGGTTCTCAAGGAGACAACATCAGCATCACTACCCGACTCAATTGTTTGTGCGGACTACTCCAGCACCAAGTTTAACCAAATTTCCTTCCCCAAACAATGACTTTGGTAACATTGCTAAGGATTATTCTAGAGAGGAAGCCTTGATGGACTTGGAAGAGATGCAGTGGATGTGCATGTAAAGGTAGGGAGTGCAGAGCATGTCCCTGGGGAGTACATGCAACACAGGGGGTCTGATACAGAGGTAGCTCCTCCAGTCATGCAACATTGGAAGCCGAAGGAAGTTTATTGATGTGATCACACTCCTCGAGGGTGGCATTGGAGAGCAAGATCACAAGTGGCTAAGGAAGCTAAGAACACAAATATTTATAACAATGACGAGAATTGTGGCACGCATGAAAGTCGGAACAAGAACTGAAGCAGCTTGGAGGAAGGAGCACTTCTTACTCCTCTTAGACACTTCAAGCACCATGAGTCCTTACCTTCCCGACTGCTGCCACAACTCTGACATCGGCTATGACTCCAACATTTCCTCCCAGCATGGAGCCATCTCCATCATAGGCAATCATTGTTGCTCCCCCGGATGAGTCTCATGGTACAGGCATATGATATGCCTCTTGCATCTTGTCATGATTATGTAAATGCCAAAAAATCACGCTATCAGGTTGAAGAATATGATGGGTGCTGCAAAGATATATTTTGACTATACATCAAATAACGAGTTGCCAATATTTTGGGTTACACGGAGCATTAAATTTTTAAATTACTTGAGCTTTTAATACTTGTGTGCATTGCATTGGCATTTTCTTATGTTTTATGAATTCACGACGCCAATCACTGTAGTCTTAATATTAATGGGTGTGGCAATGTTCATGTTTAAATAGCACACCCCAAGTTTGAAGCCTCAACCAAATGCGAGCAATAGACATTGGCTGATGTACATGAAAGTTGTGGGGTTATGCTTAATCTTATAATTATTTCTTGGATACCCCAAGTGCTGAACTTGTAATTCCACTACATTCAATATACATTAAGACAAGTGCTGTACCTGGTTGTGAGATTTTACTTTACTAGGGTTTACTCATGTGATGGATTTAAGATAATCATGTCTACTTGTAAGCTACAAGTATTTTTATTTGTATTAGCCTTTTAGGTGACAGCACTACACACTTCTCTTTCATTTGTATGTATCCAGAATAGCATGATATTCTTGTGATTTCAATGACAACTTTTTTTAGTTCAAATTCATTTGAGATGGTTTACTCATTGTAGATTTAAGATCATCATGTCTACTTGTAAGCTACAAGGATTTTTATTTGCGTTAGGTGACAGCATTACAGGCCTCTCTTTCATATAAGCAATTGCTGTCATAATATTTTTTAGCTGAGGACTACAGCTTTTGGTGTTGGTGTTGAATCAGTTATAAACCTGGGTGTTTGACAATGCTCAGAGCTTGGTATCTAGAATGCAATTATGCATGATACTCTTGTGGCTTCAATGATAACTTCCTTTTGTTCAAATTTATTTGAGATGGACAATGCAGTCCTGTTTGGACCAAAAATGCAGCCTTGGATAATAAATTACAAATTATACCTTTGTATCACTGAAATTTAACATGTTTACTTTTTGAAAAATGTATGGGAAAATGTAGATGACATGAGAAAAATATTTTGTTTAATATTCAGGTTGCGGAGTTTTTGGTGCCACGCATTCGAGCTATTCCAGGAAAAGCATCTTTAAAGCCTACTTATATCCGTTTTCTCACTGGATTTAAGGCATACTCACAAATACTTATTGTAAGTGCAAACACGTCTTAACATTTTTCTCTAATGCTTCAATGGGCTGGCTTAAATATGTTACCATTAAATATCTCACTGAACTTTGGTTGTAACAGAGGCTTCTTTTCGGTGCCCGAAAGGATAGATATGTTTCTGAAGATTGAATACACTGGAGGTCATATTAATTCAAAGATTTAGATCCCACGAAAGTTAGATGTTTTTGTATTTGTGATTCTATTGCAAGACGAAAGAAATGATATATTCATTATCAAAAGAAAATTTCTATTCACTATCAAAAGAAAATCTCCATTCATTTATTTGTGTTATACAGGGCTTGGTTTAAGTTCTGGAGCTTAGTTTTGTGAGTCTATTTTGAAGAATTTCCAATTATACTGGAGGGATTGAATTGGACATAGTAACGAAAATGCCATTCCTTAGTAAAGCTGCAGGCATAAACCATATGTAGTTGTTTTATAAAATTGCACCTGAGGAACACAAGTCATTATGCAGCAGGAAAATTTTTATGCAATAGATTTTTTTTACTAATATGTAATTGTAAGCAAATCTTTTAGATAAAAAATTAGGAAATATGTGTATGGTAGGTGAATTCTAAGGAAAAACATAGAATTTACTATTAATATATGTAAAGTTTGGGGAATTCAGCAATGTTATGTACATTTTATAGAAAGTTTAGGAAATGTTTTCAAAAATATTTGTCCATTGGTGAATCTTAAAACGGGAAAATTTGTCAAAAATTACCCGTTTGGTGAAAATAGCCCCAAAAAACACCCTGCTGTGTAGCATAGCTGGAGGAACAATAAACACTATATATTGGAACGAACAATTGTGTTTTTCTCAAAAATCTTTCAATCAAGGAGATTACATAAGATGATTTCGTTTTCTGGGCAATTTATATTAAAATGCAGCCTTTAGCCATGGAAATTGTACAATTTTTTTCACTAGATTTATCAACTTGGCCCTGTTAATGCACGTATTGCTTCCATCTGATTTACCGAGCATCATGATGTTTTTATGGATAATTTGAATCGCTGCTTTTATCTTTGAGATGACTCTTTAAAGATCTATATATAAAGCCTTGCATTTGTTTGATACGTGCCTAAAACTTTCTTGAAATGGTCTTACACCAAACTTTAAATGTAGTTAAAATATAGGCCATTATATATATTGCCCTCGTCTTATGTTTTCAAAACATTTCATCCTAAGAAAGGTCTGGAGCTGAGGATGTTGAGCTCGATTTCCTGGATCTCACTGAGGTGCATTTCCACCTTGGATTTCCTTTTGAAGATGGTGCCAAAATCTGACGGGTTCCATTCCTTAGGTTGCTTCTAGATTGATTTAAATTTCTGAAGTTAAACCAAACTGCCCATACCAACTCAAAGTTAAAGGGATATCCAACAGGCACGAGTCTTTAGAATTCAACTTTCAACTGCCATATAGGCTAGTGCTCTGGCCCGATATTGTGCAGAATGAAAGTTTCCAAAGTTGCCTTTGATTGGAGCCACTCAAAGACTGACTAGAAATACTTAGTCATTTAGTTACTTTAGCTATGCTCTAGACATACTTGGAAGTTATGGTTAGTAATAATGAAAAACATACAAACTCATTCATATATATTATTGTGATATTTTATGAGCATTTTTTTGGGTGAAAATTCGTGAGTATTTTAATAAATGACATGATCAAACTAGTTGACAGGGCCTTACACACAAGTTAACAAACTTCTAGTAATGATGTGAAGGGATGGAGGTGGGAGACTTAGTATGGCTCTAATACCATGTGAAATTTGAAGGCATTTTGATAAATCATAGGATCTTGTTGATCTGCATGACCTCACCTAAGCTAACAACATAATGAAGACTTGAAAACAAAGCTCGACTCAATATTGTTGTTGAATAAATATATCTCTATATTATACACACTAATATGATGTTAATAGTTGGTGTGTGGAGATCACAAAATATGGATGAGGATGACATATCATATCCTTATAATCAATTCCAATATGAAAAGATTCACTAAAACAAACTTAGAAACAAAGCAAAATATAATTTAGGAAATAAAGTTTGAATCTAACTAGTTTAGGTATTTGCAGGAATTAGTTTGACTACATCAGTTTATTATTCAACTTATAAATAAAACTAAACTAGCTTAGGAAAGCAAGTTAAAGACCAAGTTACAAAATTGTGTAAATGAGTATACAATAACAATTTGAACTACAATACTATGATTGTTTTTAGTGTAGGGCAAGTCCATCTAAACTGATATGCACACTAATTGAGACTTCAAGCAATTTAAGTGTAATAATGTGCATGATGTGTGTAGTGGAGATTTGCTAGAGAGAGATAGTGGTAGTAATTAAAAATGAATGTAGGATCTTCTATATGCAAAGATGAAACATAATTGTGTTAGAAAACAATAGTGTAACTTGGATTTGAGAAAAGGAAAAAGTTAAAAGGAATTGTGTCTCTAGAGATGTGAGGGCACTCTACCAATGTCAGGGCATTAGGCACTCTCTCGACAGAGGCGAGAGAAAAGTAAGTGTAGCAAATCACTTGTCCATCAAGTTGAGGCAAATCATCAATCAATAAAGGTTATGTAGACACAACCTTCAGGTTGAAGGCATTTATACTCTCGATGGAGGATTTACTCCCCTAGTGAAGAAAGGAGAGGGTTTCTAAGCACTCCCTTGACAATGGTAGGGAAGAATCTTGACCTTCAAGTCAAGGAAGGAGATAACCTTAAGGCATTCTCCCCATGAAGAACATTTTAGAAAATGGCCCTTAGGCTCTCAACCATCAAGAGAGGATGGACAAGCTTGGTAGAACAAGGACCTTTAGGCGAGTTGTGTTTATTTACTTATTGTTTTATTTTTATGTTATTGTGCATGAATCTATTTGAGGCCCTTAAAAGCCCTGCCTATTAGGTGGTATCAAAGTAGGGTAAGATTGTGGTTGGCATTAATAGAGGATTGGTTTTTGGATTAACTGTGGTATGCATCAATAGAGGATTTGTTTTTGGATGGATATAGAGGGTAGAAGAACACGATATTGTTTTTAAGATAAAAGAGATACTCTGAGAAAACATTGATTGGAAGAATCAAGAATCAAGAATCAATGTGATTTTGTATGAGAATTGTTAGATGAATTGCAAACTAAAATTGAAAGAGATCTTGAACTTGAAAGCAAAGAGGAAATTGAAAATGAAAGTGAAGGAGAAAAGGACGTGTGAAAGGGTAAATGGAATCAACAATCAAAGCATAAGCATAAAGACAAATATGATAAATTAAATATGGAGAATAGATTTGGTACCATAAAGATGACAAAAGATTTTCCATTCAAGTCCCATTATTGGCTTCAACCATATGATCCTTGCAACCATCATGCTTAATGTGATCGATTGCAACAAAAGAGAAGTGAGAATTAGAAGTATTCCCTTGAAGCGGCCAACAAATTTGCTAAATGATGATTCAACAATTGAAATTTTCACTTTTAATGCACAAATAATCAAGTGGATCACTTTTGAAGAACTATTTGACACGTGGAAGAAGAGAGAGAAAAAATAGATCTATACCAAAGATTGAATTAGGAGGTTCAAAGGTTTTAGACTAGGGGATTGATGCAAGAGCATGCTTCAGTCCAATCATATTCATCCAATTGTAGAAATTTTGGACAGGGTCCAAGATCATTAAAATTGAACACTAGATCACAATCAAATACATCAATTATATGAAACATTTAATCGTAATAATAAAATATATTAAATTTAAAGTTAAGACTATAACACAATAATAAGTCTAAGCTTTCTTGTTTCAATGTCAATATCTTACCCTTTATTTATAGCATTTTAAGGAAGGTGGGTGGGTCTACCTTTGAAAATGTGAAAATAACAACGCTGAAAAATGAATAGTACATGTCCATGAATAGCCAATTAAATAATACCTATGTGCTAAAAGACTTATCCACATTTAACCAAATGACTTGTCAAATTGGATGTGCATCTTAAATCTAATCATCCATATGCATACCACACTTGGGTTAAACCGATCTAGGTTAAACTTATCGAAGTCAAACTTATAATAATTAAGTTTTGTGAAACTAAGCTTATAAATACATTCACACCTAACACACCCTCTTAAGATTAACTTGGGGAGAAAAAAGTTTAAGAAACTGGTCCTGACAACAAAATACAATCAAGGAGGAACTGTAGACAATCCCCCTTTAGTGACAACTTCTTGTACTGCATAAAAATAGAAGGAATGAAAACCCAGATACCAATGTTGATGTTGATCCAAGGAGAAGCAAGAAATGGTTATTGTGAAAAAATATGTTGGAAACAAGAGGAGAGAACACAAACAAATCCTTGCATGACTAGCAACTGGATCAAACAAATTCATTTGAGGAGAAGAAAAAAATAAGGCCAAATTGACACAAAATGTGATCAAACTCCAATGAAGTGCTCCAATAAGAATATAGTGGTGACACCTATCCATTGCCACAAAAAAATCAAACTTCCAACTAAAACATGCTTGGAAAATGAGCATAAAAATGATAGTGGGCAAAATTCCAAAAAATATGTGGTGTTACAATAATTCTCATGTTTGTCAACTTTTCTGTAGAGAAGGAATTTATTACAGTATGCCCAAGTGAGCATATCCATTCTTGGTGTCTATGCCCATGTAGAATATGATGATGTCAATAAATGCCAAAAAGTTCAAATGTTCGTATGGATGCAATTTCATCTTCCCAAAATACATAAATAACCAATTGTTGTAACTACTAAACAAAAAATAAAATGGTGCTTAATAAAAAAGATCACTTTGAAACTATATGATCTCAAACATATCACAAGGAAGCATTACACAATATTCACCCATCCTCGTAATGTTGAACTCAGGGGACTTCTTAAAGGAATGGAGGATGATGTTGAAGTAATTTGACACAACTCGTAGAATACAACACCAATAAAGATGGTGCAAACTCCACACTAGAAAAATACTCTTTGCATGGGTGCCTAACCTACCACTTGGACGCAAATGTCACTTGTACAAAAAAGAGAAATTGTCGATAACTATCTATCGAACCAAATAAAAACATGCTCCAAAAAGTGTACAAATGGCCTAAGTATGTGAAGAACAAATACTCTGCACACCATCACCCAACAAGGTGCTCAAATTCTATGTGAAATACAAATACTTTCCACACACCAACATTCAAAAATTTATTCAAGAGAATGGCTTCACCCAAAAAAATGGATAAGGAAAAAGAGAAACCCACATGAACTTTAAAACGAAACACTACTTCACAATCAAATGCAACAATTAGAAGAACACTAAATTGTGATAACAACCTATATTAAAATGAAGGTTAAGACAAGTTCAATATGAAGACTACAACTTAATAGGATAGATAGATAACACCAAACTCTCTTGTTTCAATGCCTATACCATGCCCTCTATGTTAAAGTAGGTGTATGCACCTAAATCCACTTGCCTCACTAATCTCATTGAACTCATTAATTTAACCCATAATTATATTCTCTAGCCAGTTAATTAATATCTTAATTCCTACATAAAATCCCCTACATCCCATGAACCTTACCCCACCCTTAGAATCAATTAATCACCCTCATTAACTCATTAGCTAAGCCTACTTAGCTACTAATCTACCTATTAGCCTACTTGCCAATTTAAAAATCCCTTTTATTCACCTACCCATCTACCACACTACTAACCTAGCCTTTCATACACCCGTACTCCCTAATGGAGATTCTAGAATTGGAGGATTCTAGAATATCCTTTAATTTAGTCTTCTGCATCTAAAACCCTCTATTCTAGAGGTTTCCAAGGAATTAAAAATTCCTTGGAAATTCCCCAACCATTGATCTCAATAACTCAAGATTAAATATGAGCCATTGATTTTCCCTCTCATGGCTTATATAAACCAGCCACTCCTCCATTGAAGGTAACTCATGAATCCATAAAATCTTCATGTCCATATAATCAATTAGCAATTACACCCATTGAATCCATAGAGTCTTCATTGTCAACTAATTCATATAAATCCATAAATCAAGCCATCATAATAATGGAATTCTGAGTCCATTGCAATCTACGATCAACAAAGTCCATTGGAAAATCTTGGAAGGAAGCTGAAGAGAAGCGAGATCGTGGTAAGAGTCCATTATTATTTATGATTGCTCATTTATATTCTCTTCTATTAGTGATCTTTGTAAGGATTTGAGTTAGGGTTTATATCATTGTGCATATTGAAGTTTGTTTGCTCAAATTTTACAGGGATTTAGTAAAGCTTTATTATTTTCTCATATTTATTTATTATGTTTTTTTCTTTTTTTCTTTTTGAGTTTTCCTACTTTTATGGATACGCTTGCTTAGGTGTACTTAAAATTATAGTTTGACCAAAGGAATAGGAAGTAACTCCCTTGATCGACTATTTTGGTTACGTGAGTTACTCTTCTATTCTTGCCTCTTTGACCACTTTTTGTGGAGCTTTCTAGGGAAGAGTTACACATGCACTCCCCTATATGTACATCTCACATCTGTGAACTTTAGTAATGGAAGATTGGGATTTGACTCTTATTTTATTTTGTGTAATATTCTCATGTATGTGATTTCATTTTACTTGCAACTATTGTGTTGAGTACTAGCTTGTCTTGTGCCTATCACAAACCCATGCACTCACATGATCCAGAGATCCTGGCATCCACTCCGATATGGTATCAGAATGCCAAGCCAATATACGCTTTTTTGATTTTTAATTGTTTTTAGTTTACTTGAAATTCTAATTTTTATTGTATTGAGTTTATTTGCAGTGTACTATGAGTTTTTTTTAGGGTTTACAAAAAAAATCGGAGTGTTTTTTTTTTAATCTCAAAAACCCAAGGATTTGAAAAATTATAGAAGATTTTTTTACTAAAAATAAGTGTATTAGTATTTTTAGGAGGTGTTTTTTTGCAATCCTGGTCTTTCATTCTCACCTAAGGAGTGAAGGGTCTCACATTCTATTTATGTTGGTCACGACGTGGTTTGGGCAGGGTTAAACCTAAAACTACCACCATTGATGGCATTCTAGCTCAAAACAACCTACAATATGCTTCAAGATCAGTTCATGGCTTACACAGACTATTAAATCCTCCACACACCCCTAGTACAGTTCTACACAACTTGTTACACCATTAGAGAGTCTTTTACTACCTGCATCGCCATTCACCTTAGCTCACCATTCCTCCCACCTGGGTTGAGCTCTTTTCTATTGCCATGCATGTTGGTTTATTTTTTGCCCTGGTACTCAACATCCTATGGCGTTGTCACCTGGTCATGCCCTAAAACCATTATTCCAACTACATGTTAGTCTAATGATGTCTCCCATCTCCTTCCTTCACTTGTTATTGACCTGGTAGGTTTTTTAATTTGAAAACCACTAATTTGCATTCACGTGGTATCCAATCTCTTACATTTTGTGGTTTTCTTTTTGGGGGCAAAGTTTCTTTGAAAATAAAAACACTTTTACTTTAACCATCGTAATATCACATTGTAATATTTTAAAGTCAAATATTTCTTTGACACTAAATATTATAGCCTATGTTTGTAAAGGTGGATTTTTAAAAAAAATGTGATAGCATTGCTAACGGAGATTTTCTGATTGTTTTTTTTTTAATAAGGTGGGTTATTCATGAAAAGGCTTTTTTTGTCGAAGACTGGAGGGTGAGGTTCGATTTGGCAAGTGACCAAATCCCTTCGCATTTAAAACAATCATCTTTCTCTTGTGTGCCCACATTTTGTAAACTCTTCTTGGATACATTATTGGTTGAATCTAATGTCCTCTTGTTTGCTTCACAAATCATGTCTTTCTCCACTTATGCTCTAATTTCTCAATACGCATTCTAGGCTTTGCTCAAGTGCGCATTGTGTTTGTGACATTTGTGGGGTTCATCATTGATAGTTCAGGGGGGTGTACTATACTTGTGTCACTTTTTCATTTTGTTTGCACTTCTTTTTGCTACAACAAAAACTACTACTACTACCACAACAACTTTATTCATGCACAACGAATACAAATTCAATTAATCCTCTACTGTCATTTAACTATCATGAATGGAAAATTAAAATGCAAATTATTTTAAGAAGCAAAGATTTACATCACATTACAATGAGGTTAGAAACTGAACCAACTGCAAATGAAAAAAAAAGTGGTACAATTGTAGTGATGAAGCCTATGGATTGATGTGTCTTTATGTGTCTCATGATCTCTTTTTCATATAAAACCTACCAAAACACCCATTGAAGTGTGGACCATTTTGGAAAAGCTCTTTGGAAAGCAAAATGTGATGAGAGGTCATGAACTAGAAAATGAACTTATCTGCCTAAGTCCTAGAAAACTTTAACGCATTTTAGGATTTCTTCACCAAATTCAAGTTTTTGAGATTGCAATTGAAAGAATGCGGAATAGATAAGAAAGATGACCAACTTATTCTTTTTACACTCTCCAAGCTAAGTCATGATTATTTAGTATTTGTCTCTACTTTTCTTGCCACAAAAAGTGCTCTAGGCACTACATGGAAAATTCTCACTTTAGATGCCTTTGTTACTAACTTGACTTGGGAGAAAGACAAGTTAATACAGATGGACACATTGAAGTCCTCAAAACCTCAAGCTCTAATTGCTAGGAATGGGAAAACAAAGCTTCAAACAAAGAGAAGAAGAAAAAGAACAAGGATCAAGAGAAGAAGAAGAATCAACTTCTACTAAAACTACCACTAAAACTTCTTCTTCTAATGATAAACCTAAGAAATAGAATGTTAAATGTTCCTATTGCAATAAAAATGAGCATGATGAATATAAGTGCATGAAAAAATAGATTGACCACCTAACTCATCCTCTAGAAAAGAACGGCATAGGCGTTCCTTAGTCTATCAAACATAATTCATCAATTCAAGATTCTTCTAAAGTAAAAGGCAAAAGAAAAGAGAAATAAAAGGGCATGGCTCTTGTAGCAATTGCAGCTCCAACATCTTCATGGGTTATTGACTTGGGTGTTTCTCACCACATGGATTCTTCACAAGTTGACTTTTCTTTCTTAGAGCCTTGTAGCATGTTTTCAATCACTTTGGGTGATGAAACTACTATATCAATTTTAGGGAGATGGTTTGTTGAAATGGAATAAGGAACATTCAATAATGTTTGAAGTGTTTCATCCCTTTCAACTAATCTCCTATCAGTGTACCAAATCACTCATATCAGTAAAGACATGAGGGTGGAGTTTTTACCAGATTTAGTTATCATCAAAGAGTTGCATAATGATTATAAAGTAGTAGTGGGAAGGGTAGATCACTAGGCTAAGTTATATAGCTTCTCATATTTTATACCTGTTTCTTATCTGACTATATTGCTTACTCATTCAAATGGAGTTATCAAATTATGACATGAGCGATTTGGCCACCTCAACTAATGTTATCTAGAAAAACTCAGCAAAAATAGCATGGTCACAGGCTTACCTAGAGTCCATTTCTAAAAGGGTTTTTGTGAGGGTTGCACCCTTAGGAAACATCCCAAAGAGAAATTAGACAAAGGCAAAGTTTGGAGGACTTCACAAGCATTGGAGTTAGTACAAAGTGATATATCTAGGCCTTTTCCTAGTCTATCTTTCACAAGGGCTAAGTATGTTCTCACCTTTATTAATGATTTCTCGAGGTACACACGGGTCCAGTTAGGCAAAATTCTGAAGTTTTTGACAAGTTTTGAGACTTTAAAGTTATTGCAAAGAAATATTTTGAGAAATGCATCAAGGTTATTACAACTGATAATGGGTGTGAGTATGTCAATAATGAATTTGATCAATTTTTCACAATAGAGGGGATTGATTTGCAATGTACCGTTCCATACAATCTTCAACAAAATGAAATTGTAGAATGTAAGAACAAGTCCTTAAAAGAGATGACAAATTGTATGATTCATTCGAAGTCACTTGCACCATAGTAGTAGGCTAAAGTAATCAATTGTGCTTTCTACATTTAGAATAGAGTTCTCCATAAGGATTTAAAAGGCATAACTCCCTTTAAAACTCAGTATAGTAAGAAACCCATAGTTGAGCATTTCAGAGTCTTTAGATCTCCAGTTATGACTCATATACCTAATAAGAAACTCAAGGCTATGGAACCTTAGAGTAAGCCTTGTATCTTCATAGGTTATCTATATGGTGTCAAGGGGTAATACCTTCTTCATTTGACCACACATGAGTTATTCCTCGAGAGAAGTGTTCACTTTCAGTAGAGTCCCACAGACATAAAACTTGACACTTATCTCACTACATTGGACTCACTTGGATTCGATTCAGATGATTCAGATTAGCATAAACACATTATAGAGGTTGAGAACACTTCTTTCAATTTTGATAGCGAGAGGAGTGATGGGGACTCATTTCAATCCACATTTGGTCACACTTTAGAAGATGATGTTTCTCTGCCTAACTCATCCACTTTTGATCCTCTTTGGGCTAGACAGACACTACAGAGTGCAGGCACAAAGGTTAGGGATCCTTCAGATAACAGGTTGATACATTCAAAGTTTTAGAGTGGTCCACATCCTTTCTATACCTCTATCTTAGAAATGTAGACTGTTTGGGAGGCATCAAGTATTCTTGAGTGGGATTTTGCCATGCATGAGAAGTGTAACTCCTTAATCAAGAATCATACTTAGGATTTGACACTTTTTCTTAAGAGAAGAAAAATAGTTCGATGCAAATGGATATATCAAACCAAGTATGCAGCAGATAGGTCCATTGATAAGTTCAAGACACAATTGATCGCAAAATATTTCTCACAGGTGCCTGGCATCAACTACACTGAAACCTTTGCACTAGTCTCCAAAATCAACTTTGTGAGACCCACACTTGTTATTACCATAACCAATCATTAGGATGTTCATTAGATGGATGTGAAGAGTGCCTTTCTTCACGGTGACCTTGAGGAGAAGATTTACATGGAGCAAACATCTAGATTTGTTGAGGAATCTTCGTTTGTGTGTAGACTTCAAAAATCTATTCATGACCTCAAACAGGCCTCTTAGGCTTGGTATACCAGGATGGATTCCTTCCTTCTCTCAGTAGGGTTCACTTGGTGCGATTCAGATCCAAACGTCTATCTCTTGCAGCAGGATGATTCTCTTTTGATTATGGTTTTATATGTTGACAATCTTTCGATCACTGGGAGCTCTTCCTCATCCATTGCAGGTGTGAAATAGGATCTTCAGGACATATTTTACATGATAGACTTGGGCTTATTACATTACTTCCTTGGGATACATATTTCTTAGTCTAACTTGGGAATCACTCTTGCACAGTGTAAGTATGCTTTCGATCTACTTTCTCAATTTCACATGGTTGATTATAAATCTACCTCAATCTATTTTTATTTGAATTCATGCTTGAGGCATATTTTACTTCACCTTTATTCAATGTTACTGTTGACCATTTTTGGTCCTGCAGGCCAAAAATCAGTCTCCCTTTTCCTTCCTTACTATCCTAATTAGCCAGCCTCTAATGTCGTCACCTTACTACAATTATTGTTTTTCCCTTTATAATAGGCCTATTCTACAAAACAGCTCAGTGACTTGAGTCCTATAGGTTTTCAGGTTGATCTGGGGCTTATTTCTGCTTTGATCAGTTATCTTGGACAAGCCTTTTTGGCAAAGGAATGGGCTAGTTTCAAAAGGTGCAAGCCTTTCACAAAGCTCTGAAGGTCAAGTGCCCTTGTGGAGGGCAGGCAGGTTACAAATGGGACTATTCAAGCAGGCTCTGAAGGGCAACTTTGGACCCAAAGTGCCCTTGTGGAGGGCAGAGATCACTTTTAAAAGAGATCAAGAAAAGGCCGAAAGGGACTTTTTCCTTCGAAAAAATGACAGGGCAAAAAAGACAAAGGATTCCTTCAGACTTTTTATCTGAAGAAAATCCATGTAGAACCAAAGGTGAATTCATTTGGACAAAATGCACGAAGGAATTCCTTCAGACATTTTGTTCGAAGAAATTCACAAAGGAAGGCTGAGACATGAAGGCAAGATTTCCTTCAGGCAAAATGTTCGAAGGAATTGTTGACGCAGTGGATTGCACCCTTGATAGGAGGCTGAGCTCTTGTCTTCCACGCATCACAATGGAAACTCCTCTCTTGCCTATAGGTCTGGCAAAACTGAGAGGAGAGTCTCTAGATAAGAGCGAGCTCCTTTGATGCATTTGAGTTATTCCAGTAAGTTGCTAATATATATATATATATATATATATATAATGGGGGGGTGAAAAGAGAGAAGGATTACTGAAAGACAGAACCTAACCTAAGCTGGTGATGCACCAAAAAAGTTAATCTACTTAGCTTGAGCCGACACTTTACACCAAGAACAAGCTGGCATACACTTCATTTGATATGAGAAATTCTCCTGCATCAGTGAGCTAGGGGTCTTCTGGAGATACAGGAGGAAGAACTACCAGGGGTGTTCTAAGACACACTATGGCAGCCTATTCACATGCACCTATAATCTGTTGTAACTTCTAGCTAACTTGCAAAAGGAGAACTCACAATACACTAGACATGCTGGAATCATTTTGTGAAAGCATAAGGGAAAATGACTTAACACAAAACAAAGCCATAGACATATGCAAAAGTTCAAGCTCAAATAGAGGTAAAAATGCTATATCTTTGATTAAAGGTAAATTTCGGTAGGGCTCCCCCTTACAAGCTGAGAGATCCTTTCTCAAAATAAGAAGTTTACAATATATAGAGGAAGAAAAAGGCCTTTTGGTGCCCTTGTACAAGTGGCCCGTGTGCGTTCCGAGCATTGGGAAGAGGAAGTTGCTTGATAGATGATATTGTGTCGGCTCCTGTATTGATTTTAAGCATTTAAGATATATTAAACGTCATATGTGAAATTATGGGCCGCACCATTTGTCTACAAACAAGACCGCTCCTTCAAGGCATTCACGCAGTTTGTCTGCTCATCAATGCAAAGTGAAGAAAAATGGGTCGCACCATTCACTGTTCATGCCCCTTGATGATCACTTGGCAGATACTGTGTCAACCGCTAGAGTAACTCCTTGAGTTGACACCTTCTTTTGACACTTGGATTGTTTTGTCTGTTTCTGCACTTGGCTCTTTTGCCTCTTCCTGGCTTTGTCTTTTCTGGTTCCTTCATCCTTCGAGGGTTATCTTCTACTAATTCTTCAGCTCTTTGAACTCCCTCCTTGACAATTTCTTCCTTCTGGCTTTAAGCCTTTGAATTCCTTTGGGTTCATTCCTTTTATTTAAAGATCAACGGCTATTTCATTGCCATAAAGTTGACGTTCGCGTGCCCATCACCATTTGGTTGATTCCTTCGGCCTTTTCTTTTATCCCTTTGCAAGTGTTCCCTACCCTCCGCAAGGGCACTTGTCCTTTGGTCTTTGGGAGATTCCCTTGAACCTTTCGATTGAACCGACCAATTGGTTCAACGGTTCAATGGTTCAATACTGTGTTCTGCTCATTATTTTGACTGCTTGAACCCTTCTATTGAGTCGACTGATTGAACTAAGCACTTGAACCAACAATGGTTCAATGGTTTAATATTTCCAAGTTCCAAGCGATTGAACTGACTGATTAAACCAAGCGATGACTCAAAGTTCAAGTTCAAAGTTCATGTTGTTAAACGGGTTCATCCTCTTGCTGAAAGACTTGTGCAAACTAGAAATTAAACTGGCTCAAAATAACAGGGGAAGGAGACCGATTTTGCCCTGCAGGGCTAAAATGGTCAACAAAATGGCGATTCCCAAGGGAAGCATGCCTACTATGCTTAGAATCCAGTAGCCATAAAATCCATTGGACACGGAGTCAAGATGCAGCTTTGAAAGAGTTAGCAACAGCCTTGAGATATCCAAGAATCAATCATGAAGTTTTTACCCCCAAACACAAAGGAAAACACACACAAGGCTAAAAACACTACTTGTGCAAAATCACTTAGGGAAAATAGGGAACGAGAATTGAAAGCAAACTACTATATACATCTAACCAGGTATATTTGCCTCCCTCTTAGATCAAAGGAAAAATTTCTTAAGTTTCCTTCATGGCAAGGAAACTTATGGTGCCAGACAAGTGGCTGAAGGGAATGGAGACTTGGTGACCTACTCCTCTTGCCTGCCACCTTGATTGGCTTGTATCCGAGTGGATCAGAGTCAAACATGCTCCCAACATATATGTACTCTTCTTGTTCTTGGAAGCTTGTCGAATGTTGGCTCTTCATGCTGGCATGTTTTACCAAGAAATCGATGGTTGTTGGCTCATCACCAAAAGCCCTTTGATATGCAAAGCTCCCTTGACATGCATCATGGTTTGACCCATTCCCTTTTGCTTGATTGAAGACCCTATCAAACTCACTTTTTGCTCCTTCATGGCTTTCTTAAAGAAAGGTGACTGTTATGATGTCTGAAATGGAATCGCAGAGTGATTGCTCATCCCACAGAACATCACCTTCTTGTTCAAGGCTTTCTTCTTCAAAGTTGTTCTCAAGATAGATAGGCTTCTCCTTTTCCTGCTCAAGGATCAGAGTCTCTAGTTGTTCAAAGACATCCACCTGATCCTCCTCCAACTCAGGTTCCATGGCATGGTCATCTTCCTCATCAAAACAACAAGGAAGTTCATCAAACAAGGGAGGAGAGAGCTCACCGTGCTTACTTTCCTCTTCATATTGTTGGAACATCTGCATGTATGCATGACCTGTGTCTTCTCCATTGTTGATGATGTCTTCAAAAGGATCATCCATGATGATTTCTTCTTCATTGACATCCATGAGAGCTTCTTGATCAGTTGAAAATTCGATCCTCTCTTCTTCACTTGCCTCTTTCAAAATAGGTTCCTTCTTGATGACTTCAAAAATATTATCTTCAGATTCACCAACCTCTTGAAAGGATAAATCTAAAAGCTAGCAACCCCTTTGCATACTTATTTGAGTCCCAATGTTGCCTTCTTCACCCTTAGCTCATAGCCTCCTTGAAGAAGGGTGCAACCTGCCCCAATGACTTCAAACGAATCATTCAAAACATGAACAAGAGACTGTCCATGCTCCTCCATGACGTCTATGGTGATCTCCTTCTCATCTGCATTCATGGAGTCTCCCTGATCAGTCATGAACTGAGTATACTCCTCTTCACTCGCCTCTTTCAAAATAGGTTCCTCCTTGAGAAGGGATGAAGTAGAAAGCTAACGGACAGACTCATGTGGGAGAGGAGGCAGTCCTTGAGCTAGAATCGAATGATTTTCCTCCTTCCATTTGGCCAGCACTTCATCTATATCAGATGTGCCTTGATAGCTCTCTTGGAGGTGTGTAGATGGGGTGTGTTCAGACATGGAATCTGCTATTTGGTCTGAGCCGTCCATCACACATTGGCTGAGGAATCTCATTCTGGACTCCAACTCTGCAATTTGCCTGGCTAGATTTTCTTGAAAGAGTATTTCTTGGAGCTCATAGGAATCATCATAGAGATGGGGAGTGCATGAAGGCTGCCATGAAGTAAAAGAAGCTTCTTGAGGAAGGGTGGGAGGGACTTGAAAGGGACTAGCCTCATTTTGTACCTCACACTCTTGGATAATGTCTTTCTCCTCCTTGTTGTTCCATGACTCAACTACTTTATTCCAGCTCATGATATTAGGACGAGACATCTCCTTTTGGGGTGATGGGGCTACAATGTGAGAGGGTAGTGAGGGTTTAGATTCCACTTCCCTTGCTGCCAAAATAGACTATTGTATTTGAAGATTTGCCAATTCAATAAGATTGGCCTTAAAAACAAGATTTATTGTTTCAGGACTCTCCTCAACATGATTGGGGAAAGGACTTTGACAGGGTTGACTTCGCTCATGAGTAGGGGTTATGTATGATTGATATGAAACTTGGGGTAGATGGTATGCAGTTTGATAGACTTGGTAAGGTTGCCTCTCATGAATACTCAGCTTCCCTTCTAAAGATGTGATCAAACCACTCACATCCAGCATCTCATTTGTAAGCCTTTGCCAATTGGCTCTTTCAATGGGAGTCCATTCACTCTTAACCAGATCTAGTGCATTTCTCACTTGATGGACGACATGATTAGGGATTTATTGGCTACATCCCCTTCTAGTGTCAAGCTCTACTACATACTTTTCATATCCCAGCAGCTTGTTTGAAGGTGGAAATGGGTTGATTGACAAAGAGATTAGGTTGAGTAGGAGAAGTGACGCATTGAGAAGACTGGGCATAAGACTGATATAGTTCATGATAGGGATGAGACTAGTCATATTGGACCTGCAAAGGGAAAAACTCATAACCGTACACATCCTTGTTGCTTGAGGTGATTTCATGAACAACCTAAGCTTGATCAAAAATATATGAAGGAAAACAAGGTCCATGGTTCTAAGCAATGGAATTATACATACCAAAATATGATTTCTTGATGGCACCATGACTGCTTAACAATCTGATTTAACTCAGAGTCACCATTGGTGTTGATGAAAAAGCCTCCAAAGGCTGGTTGGTTGAAGAACACACCAAAATTCTTTAACTTTTTTGGACAAAACTTGTCCCATAATCGTCTGATTAAAGGTCAGATGTTGTATTAATGGTTTGTTCTATTGTAATACGACCAACACCAATCCTGGAACTTTTCTAAGTGTTAAAACATGGTCCCACCAGGTGTACCAAAAATTGTTGACGTAGTGGATTGCACCCTTGACAGGAGGCTAAGCTCTTGTCTTCCATGCATCACAATGGAAACTCCTCTCTTGGCTATGGGTCTGACAAAACTGAGAGGAGAGTCTCTAGATAAGGCCTAGCTCCCTTTGATGCCTCTGAGTTATTCCAGTAAGTTGCTTATATATATATATATATATATATATATATATATATATATATATATATATATATATATATATATATATATATATATATATATATATATATATATATATATATATATATATATATATGGGGGGTGAAAAGAGAGAAGGATTACTAAAAGATAGAACCTAACCTAAGCTGGTGATGCACCAAAAAAGTTGATCTACTTAGATTGAGCCTACACTTTCCACCAAGAACAAGTTGGCATACACTTCATTTGATATGAGAAATTCTCCTGCATCAGTGAGCTAGGGGCCTTCTAGAGATACAAGGAGGAAGAACTACTAGAGGTGTTCTAAGACACACTATGGCAACCTGTTCACATGCGCCTATACTTTGTTGTAGACACTTCTGGCTAACCTGCAAAAGGAGAACTCACAATACACTATACATGCTGGAATCATTATGTGAAAGCATAAGGGAAAATGACTTAACACAAAATAAAGCCATAGACATATGCAAAAGTGCAAGCTCAAATGGAGGTAAAAATATTGTCTTTGATTCAACATAAATTTTGGTAGGGCTCCCCTTACAAGCTGAGAGATCCTTTCTCAAAATGAGAAGTTTACAATATATAGAGAAAGAAAAAGGCCTTTTGGCACCCTTCTACAAGTGGCCCATGTGCATTTCGAGCATTGGGAAGAGGAAGCTACTTGATAGATGATATTGTGTTAGCTCCTGTATTGATTTTAGGTGTTTAAGATATATTAAACGTCATATGTGAAATTATGGGCCGCGTTGTTTGTCTGAAAACAAGACCTCTCCTTCAAGGCATTCACGCAGTTTGTCTGCTCATCAATGCAAAGTGAAGAAAAATGGGTCACGACATTCACTGTTTGCACTCCTTGATGACCACTTGGCAGATACTGTGTCAACCACTGGAGTAACTCCTTGAGTCGACACCTTCCTTTGACACTTGGACTATTTTGTCCATTTCTGCACTTGGCTCTTTTACCTCTTCCTGGATTTGTCTTTTTTGGTTCCTTCATCCTTCAGGGGCTATCTTTTGCTAATTCTTCAGCTCTTTGGACTCCCTCATCGACGATTTATTCCTTTTGGCTTTAAGCCTTTGAATTCCTTCAGGTTCACACCTTTTATTTAAAGATCAATGGCTATTTCATTGCCATAAAGTTGGCGTTCACGTGCCCGTTGCCATTTGGTCGATTCCTTTGGCCTTTTCTTTGATCCCTTTGCAAGTGTTCCCTACCCTCCACAAAGGGTACTTGTCCTTTGAGCTTCGGGAGACTCCCTTGAACCTTTCGATTGAACCGATTGATTGAACCAACAATTGGTTCAATGGTTCAATGGTTTTGTTGTTCCCAAAATTTGTCACTCATTTTTGGGACAACATATGAACTATTTTGGTCCTGCAGGCCAAAATTCTCTTTTCCCTTCTCAAAAAATTATTTTGAGTATTTAAATTCTCCATTATTCAAGATTTTTCAGCTAAAAGACTAGCAGGTTCAATAGGTTTAATGAATTCAATAGGCAAGCTCTCTCAAAGAAATAAGTTCCCAACACTTAGGCAATTTTAAGACAGGTTCAACGCCGAGGTTCAACCAAAAGGTCCATCGGCAAGCTTCAAACAAAGGATTGAACCATTGAACCCCGCTTCCAACAAGTTCAAAGGTTCAATGGGTTCAAAGGTTTAATGGCGTCGGCAGACTCAAAGAGTTAAGCACTTCAGCAAGTTCAAAGTTTAACGACTTCGAAAGACCTAGAAGAAAGATTGAACCCATTGAACCGTTGAACCTTGAACCAAAATGGTTCGAAGGTTCAAGGTTCAACGAGTTCAAATGGATGGTTCAAAGCGGTTGGTTCAAGTGGTCAATTGAATGAGCGAAACACATTATTGAACTGTTGAACCAAAGTCAGTTCAATCAGTTGGTTCAATTAAACGGTTTAAAGGATTCCCCCAAAGCCCAAAGGGTAAGTGCCCTTGAAGAGGGCAGTGAACAAAAGAGATCAAAGGCCTGATGGAAAGTGGCTAAGGCAAAGGAAATATTTCCTTTGGATAAAATATCCAAAGGAATTCCTTCAGACATTTTGTCTGAAGGATTTGAAAAAAGAGGTCGCCCGAAGGACCCCGAAGGGCAGGTACCCTTGCAGGGGGCTCTCGACGACTAGGAAATGGACCTTTCTCAAGGCCTGAAGGGACACCTTCCCTTTGGGAGGTTCCAAAGATATAAAGCTGAAGGAATGATCAAAGGCCTGTAGGCTGGTTTCTACAGACTCTACAGGCTGATTTCTATGAACTCTGCAGGCTTGTTTCTACGGACTCTGCAGGCTTATTTCTATAAAATCCTTAGGCTTGGTTCTATGGACTCTATAGGCCTATTTTTATGGACTCTATAGGCTTATTTATATGAACTCCTCAGGGTTGATTCTATGGACTCTATAGGCTTGTTTCTACAGACTCTGCAAGCCTATTTCTACGAACTCCTTAGGCTTGATTCTACGAACTCTGTAGGCTTGGTTCTATGAACTCTGAAAGATTTGAAGAAGGAGGCCACCTGAAGGGCAGGTACCCTTGCGAGGGGGCTCTCGATGACCAGGAAATGGACCTTCCTCAAGGCTCGAAGGGACACCTTCCCTTCAGGGGTCCCAAAGACATAAAGCTGAAGGAGTTTCAAAGCTTGAGAGACTTAGAGAAAACAAAGGCTTCTAAGAAAGAGGATGAACCATTGAACCTTGAACCAAAATGGTTCAAAGGTTCAACGGTTCAATGAAAGCTTCAAGCGAATGAACCAAAGAAGTGACAGAACCAAGGAGCTGAGAAGGCCACCCAAACCAATGAACCAATGAACAAATGACGTCCTTGTGGACATCAAATTCAGGGTAATGAAATATCTATTGATTTTCAAATGTGGCACGAAACTTGAAAACAAATACAGTGACCAACTAAAGAGGGAGCTGAAAGAGCCAGCAGAAAGGGAAAGATAGCCCGAGAGCTCAAATTGCAATAGGAAAGAGGGAAAGACCAGAAATATCTATGTAGGAGTTATTTCCAGTAGGTGGAATATCCACCAAGTAGACATCTAAGATCACAAGCATTAAAAGGTGCGGCCTATTTTTCTTCCTTGACAAGAAAATGATGGGACAACTGTGTATATATTTGGAGAAAGATTAGATGACCCATGCTAAGGAAAATATATTTGGGATGAATTGACACGCCACAGTTAAGGCAAATGCTCTGTTCCAGCATGGCCTCTTTGACTGAACTAAAAATGCATTCAAGGCATTGAATGCAACATGGGTCATTCCATGAAACAAAGCACCAAGCCTTTCTTGGATGCTATATATTGTAATATCCTATTTTATGCAAGAGAGATCTTTTGGTTATAGAATCAAAACTCTACCAAAATTGAGAGGCGATCACTGAGACTTTGAGCTCTGATTATTAATCATATTTCTTTATTTGAATGAGAAAGCAGGTTACTTTCAGACTTTGTGCTATAATAGCTTGTGTCATTTAAGAAATTGTTCTTATGGCTATTTCTTGAAAGTGCTCTTGTCTTTTGAATGAAATAAGCAAAATTAGTGGAAGTAATCAGGAAGGTGTCTTGAAGCCAACTGTGGGAAGACTTTGTGATGCCACCATTATCTTTAGTGTGTTTTTTGTTTGTTTCTGTGTAAAGAATCTTGGGATGACTTTGTGCCCCCATTATCTTTCGTATTTCACTCTTTGGCAGTTGAGAGAGAGACTTTGTGCTACACTTCATTCTGCTAGTTACTGCATCTAGTTACTTGTTACCTTTCAAAAAGAATTCCTGTTGTTTGTTGTAGACCACTTCTGAAAGAAGAGAAGTGCCTTCTGTCATTTCACCAGGATTTCTCCTTTGTCTATGAACATCATCTCTAAAAAAAGAGAGATGGATGGTGTTATCCTACCCATGAGTGTTATTTTCTGCATATATATAGTATATAACGCCTCATATTTATAGGGAACCTCCCCTTGATGAGAGGAGATATTTGTCCCCTTTTGATGTGGTAAACCTGCACATTTGGCCGACTAATCTCCCTATGTTGTGGTTGAAATAACCTATTTTGCCCATCAGTTAGCTGGTGACAAAATATTCACGCCAACAATTTTTGGTGACTCCACTGGAGAATGATGAGCATTTTTAGTCCTTTTCTAGTCTATTCAAATTGAACCATTTCATATTGTTGGGTAACGACGTGAAGCAGGAAAGAACATTGCCAGCTTCATGCCAACATTTTTTGGAAACTCTACTGGGGAAGAACGAGCAGCTTCAGTTCTTTTCCTTATCCATTTACTTTGCTAGGGAAAGAACGAGTAGTTTCAATTCTTTTTCTTATCCATTTGCTTCACTGAGGACAATAATTTTGTGTAATTTGAAGCCTCAAGCTTTAGATTGAAGCATCACTTGTGTCTTACCCATTATCATTATAGCCTTATCCATTTCCATTATATACTTTGAGCTGTAAAACCTGAGATGTTGGAGATCGAGCGTTTCATTTTAAAAGTTAATTCTCTGTCAGCTCCATGCCAACAGTTTTTGGTGACTCTGCTGGGGAAGAATGCGTAATTTGAAGCCTCAAGCTCAAATTAAGGTAGTGCTAGTTCTTTTCCATTTTTACTATTAAAATCTGGAAACTCCATAGTATACAAAAACTAGAGATCCAAAGGTGTTGTTCACCTTATTTTTGATTTGGTGAAGCAGAGCAATTTTGAGTTGTTTTCTCCACAACCTCACCTTCAACGAACTAGGAGTCTTCCTCCTACCAACACCAAGTCACCAATACAAGGCAGAGCTTCTTTTTCTTTTGCTAAAAAACTTTGCCTATACATCCTCCACTCAGATTTGTTATTCCCCCTTTTCATAGTCATACAATGGCAGTTCAGGGTCCCTACGGTAACTCTTTTAGCCCACTCAACTTAACTCCACCTCTACATGAGATATCACGTAATTCAAGAAAGAATTTTCTCAATTTTTTTGGTGATGGGAGAGATCATCTTGATAAACATATTACAGCCTTCAGCATAGCCTGTGGTGTGATAGGCATGGAGTATAAGGACATAGTAGTCAGGTTATTTGTGGAGACATTACAAGGTGCTACTACAGAATGGTTCTATCATCTACAGGCCCAAACTGTGACTGACTGGAACACCCTCAAAGCCAAATTTGAAGCCAGGTTCAAGCCTGCAAAAGATGCGCATGCCCTACTAGCCCAACTCACATAGATGAAGAAGGAGCCTCAGGAACCTATGAGGGACTTCATTGCCAAATTTGACAAGTTGAGAAATAGAATTCTTGCAATTGCTCAGCCAATAGCTGAGAACCTCAAATGTTTCTTCATCAACTCTCAGCTTCTTGAAGTGAGTTTTCTACTGAGACGTGCTAGCCACATAGACCTTGCTGTAGCTTAGGATTTGGCCACTGAGGTGGAGGATGATCTCATCTTGGAAAGGAAGATAAGAAGAGATCATAACATAGGCAAATATTCTTCATCTTCTGAGAATTTATCTACAGGCACCACTGATCTTATGGTGCAAAAGCTGGCAAATGAACTACTAGCCTTGAAAAAACAAATGACCCAAGGTATGTCGGCTCCTCCTTATCAAGATATGCTAAGGAGGACATTCCCCAATCACTCATATCAAGGCAATGCTGCCAAAAGTCAAGGGCATCCAAATCATCTTACTTCCCCTCAGGGGAAACTTATTATTGAAGCAGCACCAACCAACTTAGCAGTTGGATATCTGGAAACAGAACATGATTTATCTTTTCAACTTGAGTTTGATCAAAAAAATGATGTTGATCTCTTCACAAAAAACCAAGAAGAATTAGCTGGCGACTCCAACATTAGTTTACTAAATTACTAGGATAAACCCAGAAGTGAAGGTAAAGTAGTTGAGGGATCATACGTTGTGTTCACCCGATCTAAGAATCAATCAGCCTAACAAGCTGATAAAGAAAAATCAAAGGAGTGAGCTCAATCTATAATTTTAATTACCAAATGAGAAACTTCTCTACCTTTCCAGCCAAAGGACCCGGTGATTGCTAAAAAAGTAAGTACCCCAAACATTTTTGTACCTTCAACTTCAATTTCACAGATCAGTCCTTCCCCCCTAAAAACCAAAAGGATGAATTGCCTTTCTCTAATCCTAGTTCATTTCAGACATTTGACATAATCGACCATGTTAAGAAAATCAAAATTCAAATGTCTGAATTTGAATTCTTGCAATCCAACCCTGAGTAGTTATACAGATTGGTTGAGTGTGTGAAGAATAAAGTCGTCCCTGCAGGACAAGATGTTAAGAAGGTAACTCATGATCCCCCAAGGAACATGTCCATCCTAAACAATCGTGTCATTACTCCTCATGCTGCCCCTGGAAAAATAGAACCATTTTATGTTTCCCTGTTGATAAATGGACACCAGCTGAACAACTGCATCATAGACTCAGGTGCATCTGACAATGTCATACCTGCCAAAGTAGCAGAATCCCTTGGCCTCACACTGACCAAGACATTTGGGAGATGTTTCTCCATGGAGAACAAACAAGTGCCACTATTGAGACAAATCAAGGATGCCCAATTTGCATTTGCAGCATTTCCAAAAAAGAGGATTAAAATGACAGTCCTGGTGGTTGACGTCTCAGCATCATACGACGTCCTTCTTGGTCAAAAATTTTCCAAGGATGTTGGTGGTGAGTTGAGCATGGACCTGTTTGACGTGAGGATCCCTGTCAAAGGTGTCATGCAGAGGTTGTTCCCTGAAAAGGAGGCAAAATACATTATCACCCAAACGTCAGCCCCTGTAGCTCAAATTCTATTTAAGTTTTCAGGTAGGGGTAATTATTTTTTGACTATTGAAGACGTTCTTGTTATAGCAGATGAAAGTCTTGTAGATGGAGATCTAAAAATTGATTCAAATGACATCAAAAGAATTGGTAGGGTGCAGTATAGATGAAAAAGGATCTTCCCTCTCTAATGAAGAAAAATTTGATAGAAGATTAGTTTCTGATGATGTTTGGATCCTAGAATTTGATGGCAGTAATTCTTCTACCGGTGCTAGAGCCAGGATTATGTTGATATCTCCTCAAAGAGATATTTTTTATTCTTCATACAAGTTGCAGCTTAGCAACACCAACAACACTATTGAGTACGAATCTCTGTTACTTGAATTGAAGGCTGCTCAAGACTAGGGCATCAAACTCCTTCATACTAAAAGAGATGGTGAACTGATGGTTTGTCAAGTGAGGAACCTGTGTCAAACCAAGAACAAAAGATTGGACCATTACTGCAATCTGGTATGGGATCAAATTAAAATTTTTGAAGCTTTCAATATTTTTGCAGTGCCCAAAGAGCCTCACAATCGTGAAAATTCATTAGCTGGCCCTACAACCTTCATGGTTCCTCACCCCAATTTCAAAGATAATAGGTACACTATCAAACTGGTCTTTCAACCAAGTGTGCATGATGAAGCTAACCATTCGTAGGTGTTTGATGCTGAAAATTAAATCATGTGCTTCACTGAACCAGAAGAACAATGAGCTATGGTAGTGGACCATATTAATGCTCGCCAAAGTCAGGAAAAGAAACTCTTCACCAAGAGAGCAAGGATTTAGGGTTTTCAGATTGGAGACCACGTCTTGCCATGGGGCAAAAAGAGAGAACCAAAAGGAGTGCACAAAAAATGTGATTCTTAATGGAGAGTTCCATTCGCCCATCACCAATTTTGGGGAGAAAATGGTTTCTTGTTGGTTTATTAGGACATAATGCCATTTTTATTATCTCGCAATGGGCAGCATTTGAAGCACTTCAATTCTTGAAGTATCAGATAAGATCATATGTACATATGTATATTTGTATAGTTTTTAGTTCTATTTTGTGATTTTCATTTTCATTTTTGGCGCCTTTCTTTTTGGGTAACATGACTCTGTAGCCTAATGGCATACTTGAAGGCATTGGAGAATCTAGTTTCTACTCCCCTCAGCTGTTTCAAAATTTCAACTGAAATAAGTTCCCTAACTGGAGCCAACTGTTGTTCCCAAAATCTGTCACTCATTTTTGAGACAACATATGAACTATTTTGGTCCTGCAGGCCAAAATTCTCTTTTCCCTTCTCAAAAAATTATTCTGAGTATTTAAATTCTCCATTATTAAAGGTTTTTTAGCTAAGGGACTAGCAAGTTCAATAGGTTCAATGACTTCAACAGGCGAGCTCTCTCAAAGAAACAAGTTTCCAACACTTAGGCAATTTCAAGATAGGTTCAACACCAAGGTTCAACCAAAAGGTCCATCGACAAGCTTCAAACAAAAGATTGAACCATTGAACTCTGCTTCCAACACGTTCAAAGGTTCAACAGGTTCAAATGTTCAACGATGTCAGCAGACTCAAAGATTTAAGCGCTTCGGCAAGTTCAAAGTTCAACGGCTTTGAAAGACTTATAAGAAAAGAATAAAGATTGAACCCATTGAATCGTTGAACCTTGAACCAAAATGGTTCAAAGGTTCAAGGTTCAATGAGTTCAAATGGATGGTTCAAAGCGGTTGGTTCAAGCAGTCAATTGAATGAGCAGAACACAGTATTAAACCGTTGAACCATTGAACCAAAGTCAGTTCAATCGGTCGATTCAATCAAACAGTTCAAAGGAGTCCTCCAAAACCCAAAGGGCAAGTGCCCTTGCGGAGGGTAGTGAACAAAAGAGATCAAAGGCCCGATGAAAAGTGGCTGAGGTAAAGGAAAGATTTCCTTTGAACAAAATATCTGAAGGAATTCCTTCAGACATTTTGTCTGAAGGATTTGAAGAAGGAGGCTGCCCGAAGGACCTCAAAGGGTAGGTACCCTTGCGGGGGGCTCTTAGAGACCAGGAAATGGACCTTTCCCAAGGCTTGAAAGGACACCTTCCCTTCGAGAGGTTCCAAATATATAAAGCCAAAGGAATGATCAAAGCCTTGTAGGCTGGTTTCTATGGACTCTGCAGGCTAGTTTCTACGAACTCTGCAGGCTTGTTTCTATGGACTCTGTAGGCTTATTTCTATGAACTCCTCAGGATTGGTTCTATGAACTCTATAGGCTTATTTCTATAGACTCTATAAGCTTATTTCTATTAACTCCTCAGGATTGGTTCTACGGACTCTGCAAGCTTGTTTCTACGGACTCTGCAGGCCTATTTCTATGAACTCCTCAGGCTTGATTCTATAGACTCTACAGGCTTGGTTTTATGGATTCCATAGGATTTGAAGAAGGAGGCCACCTAAAGGACCCCAAAGGGTAGGTACCCTTGCAGGGGGGCTCTCGACGACTAAGAAATGAACCTTCCTCAAGGCCTGAAGGAACACCTTCCTTTCGGGGGGTCCTAAAGACATAAAGCCGAAGGAATTTCAAAGCTCGAGAGACTTAGAAAAAACAAAGGCTTCTAAGAAAGAGGATGAATCGTTGAACCTTGAACCAAAATGGTTCAAAGGTTTAATGGGTTCAACAGTTCAATGAAAGCTTCAAGCGAATGAACCAAAGCAATGATGGAACCAAGGAGCTGAGAAGGCCACCTGAACTGATGAACCAGTGAACAAATGACATCCCCACAGACATCAAATTTAGGGTAATGAAATATCTATTGATTTTTAAATGTGGTGCAGAACCTAAAAACAAACATAGTGACCAGCTGAAGAGGGAGCTGAAAGAGCCAGCAGAAAGGGAAAGATAGCCTAAGAGCTCAAATTGTAACAAGAAAGAGGGAAAGACTAGAAATATTTGCGTAGGAGTTATTTCTAGTAGGTGGAACAGTCCACCAAGTAGACATCTGATCTCAAAAGCATTAAAAAGTGTGACCTATTTTTCTTCCTTGATAGGAAAGCAATGGGACAACAATGTATATATTTGGAGAAAGATCAAATGACCCATGCTAAGGAAAAGATATTTGGGATGAATTGACACGCCATAGTTAAGGTAGACACTCTGTTCTAGCATGGCCTCTCTTACTGAACTAAAAATGCATTTAAGGCATTGAATGCAGCATGGGCCATTCCATGAAACAAAGCACCAAGCCTTTTTTGGTTGCTATATATTGTAATCTCCTATTTTATGCAAGAGATATCTTTTGGTTAGAGAAGAAAATCTCTGCCAAAATTGAGAGGTGATCACTAAGACTTTGAGCTCAGATTGTTAATCATATTCTTTATTTGAATGAGAAAATAGGTTACTTTCAGACTTTGTGCTGTAATAGCTTGTGTCATTTAGGAAATTGTTCTTATGTCTGTTTACTGAAGGTGTTCTTGTCCATTGAATGAAATAAGTAGAATTAGTGGAAGTAATTAGGAAGGTGTCCTGAAGCTAACTATGGGAAGACTTTGTGCTGCCACCATTGTCTTTAGTATGTTTTCTATTTATTTCTAAGTAAAAGATCTTGGGATGACTTTGTGCCTCCATTATCCTTCGTATTTCACTCTTTCGTAGTTGAGGGGGAGACTTTGTGCTACACCTCATTCTGTTGGTTACTGCATCCAGTTACTTGTTACCTTTCAAAAATAATTCTTATTATTTGTTGTAGACCACTTCTGAAAGAAGAGAAGTGCCTTCTGTCATTTCACCAGGATTTCTCCTTTGTCTATGAACATCATCTCTGAAAAAAGAGAGATGGATGGTGTTATCCTACCCCTAAGTGTTATTTTCTGCATATATATATAGTATATAGCATCTCATATTTATATGGAACCTCCCCTTGATGAGAGGAGAGATTTGTCCCCTTTTGATGTGGTAAACCTGCACATTTGGCCGACTAATCTCCCTATGCTATGGTTGAAATAACCTATTTTGCCCATCAATTAGCTGGTGATAAAATATTCACCCAACAGGTTCAGTACTATGTTTTGCTCATTATTTTGACCGCTTGAACCAACCGCTTGAACCCTTTGATTGAACTGACCAATTGAACCAGCACTTGAACCAATCACTTGAACCAACAATGGTTCAACAGTTCAATATTTCTAAGTTCAAAGTGATTGAACCAAGCGATGGCTCAAAGTTCAAGTTCAAAGTTCATGTTGTTGAACTGGTTCATCCTCTTGCTGAAATACTTGTGCAAACTAGAAATTAAACTGGCTCAGAACAGCAGGGGAAGGAGACCAATTTTGCCCTGCAAGGCCAAAATGGTCAACAGGAATCCTTTCAGACATTTTGTCCAAAGGAAATGGGAAGACAAAGGAGCTCGAAGGGAAAGTTCCCTTGCAGAGGGCTCTCGACTGTCAAAAGGGGGCCTTTTCCATTTTTTTGAAGGGGCACCTTCCCTTTGGGAAGGTTTATTTTATAAGGGCCGAAGGAATTACCAAAGATGATGACGGGCCTGAAGACATCAACTTCAGCATGATGAACTAGCTGTTGGCAGTTTAAACATCTGGTGACATCCCCATGGATGTCAAATTCAGGATAATGAAATAGCCATTAGTTTTCAAATGGGGACAGGCACACATATGTCAACCTTAACATGATGCATTAGCCATTGAGTAAAATCCAAAGAATAAACTCTTTCAGACAAGTGACCAAAATATTTCTTTCAGACATCTTGCCCGAAGGAACTCATGAGCGCAGGCCCGAAGGAATTCAAAGGGCATAAGACCTAAAGATAAACTCAGTGACCCACTAGGAAAGGAGCCAGAAGGAGATGAAAGATAGCCCAAAGAGCTGAGCTGCCAGGAAAAGACAAGAAGTAGCAAGGAAAGAGAGAAGAGAATAGTAAAAGCATGACCATGCACATATAAGCCAAGTGTAGGAATGAATAAAATAGTCTAGGTGGCACAGAAGGTGTCAACAGGAGAAGTTATTGTTGCAAATGAAATAGTTTCCACCAAGTGGTCATCAAAGGGAGCACAAGCATTCAATAGTGTGGCCTATTTTTTTCGTTTAGCATTGATAAGTAGACAGTTGCATAAGTTTCATAAAGAGGTGGCCTTATCATTCAGAAAACAAAGTGACCAATGCTTTAGAAGAAACATTTAATATGATTTGAGCAGCAAAGTCAATACCTATGACATCTTCATCATGGTTCTTTCAGGCCATTTATGGAAGAATGACAGCAGCATGAGTGGATTCCTCTTTTCCAAGTGTTTAGTACAATATGGGCCGCATGTTCTTTATGAAAGCACCAAAAGTCTTTCTCTTAATGCTATATATTGTAACCTCTTAGCTGAAAAATGTATCTCTCATTTGGTAAGGCAAAGCCCTACCAAATTTTACCTTGGGATCAAAAGAATGAGTTTTACCTCTATCTGACTGGATATACTTCTGAATATGTCTGTGTATCAACTTTGTGTTTAGTCATTTCATCTTGATTCTTTCATAGGTTGACACCAACATATCTAGTATATCCAAAACCATTTCTGAAGGTTAACAGGAAGTGCCCAAGTTGGAGCATAGAGACAGAAGAGCCATTATCTAACAGTGTGCTTCTACAACACCTATGGTAGGTTCTTTTTCCTTGTATCTCCATTAAGCCCCTTGTTGAAGTGCCATGCAGTCTAGGCTTTTTTCTCAGATAAAGTGTATGTTTGCTCTTTTGGTGTAAAGTGTCAAAATAAGCTGAGTAGATCAGATCATTTGGTACATCACTATTTTAGATAGGTTCTACTTTTGTCATATCCTTCTCCCTTTTCACCCCCCCATTATTAACAGTGGTAGCTAAGGACCTCAAAGATGCATCAAAGGGAGTTAGCCCTTATCTAGAGATTGTTTCCTTAGTCTTGCCAAACCCACAGTAAGAGGAAAGTCTCCATTGTGCCACATAGAAGAGAGAAGTTGAGCCTTCTTTCTAAGGGTGCAATCCACTGCATCAATATTTTTTGGCATGCCTAATGGGACTTAATTTTGAGGCTCTGAGAATTTTCAAGATTGGTACTGGTCCTGTTATTGCAAGAGTGAGCAAACTAACCTAGAATCTAGTGACTTCATTTTTAAGAACTCAGTCTTTGGTCAAAGATCATCCTAGCATCCCATGCCTAAGGTCACCACAAGATATTTTTCCAAGGGTGCCCCTTTTGAATTCATTGATCTGCCCTTAAAATCAACAAGGCAGCTGAGGTTTGCAAGGACTCGTCCCTATACAAAAAATCAATTTCTTCGACCTGCCATAAAAAATACCTACATGAGAAGACCCCAATTGAACCCCATCATCGCCTTAGCTTTACCTTTTGTAGCCTTCCATGGTTAGAGCCCTTTAAACCTTTTACAATATGACCCAATCCCAAGGGTAGCCCTTAAAAGTGTTCCTCCTTTTAATGTAGAGGGGCCTATTACCACTATTGAGCACATCAAAAATATTGCCAACCTCTATAACATTCATAATGTCATTGAAGAGAACATATCCATCAGGCTACTGGCATTGTCTTTTAAGGATAAAGTTTTAGACTGGTATGGGACCTTGCCTATGAATTTAGTCGGCTCATGGAATGAATTAGGCACCCTCTTGACAAATAGATTCGGGGAGAAGAGTAACCATCTTTCTCTTGCTAAACAATTGACCATTATGAAAAGAGCTCCACATGAATTTATGCAAGATTTTAATACCAGGTTCCAAAATACTTTGGATAGAATCCCCATTTTAGTGAGTCTGACCCCAACCTACGCCTTCCTTTACTACTTAAAGGCTTTGAACAATGACATTGTTGTCATGATATAATCCATGAGAGGATAAGTGTTGCTTGTTGCTTATGAAATATCCATAGCCATTGAAAATTTCCTGGTGCAAGCAAAAAAGATACCCCTTAGACCTCATATGTCACTCTTTCTCGAATTACCACCCCTATTCAGAGTGCTGTACCCACTTTAGCTCCTCTACCTGGTATATAAAATCTGACTCCTACCTCACCAAATGACCTCCATGAAGTTAAGAGCTTGTTACAAAGTGTAACCAATGAATTAGTGGCTCTTAAGAGGCAACAAGCTCAAAACTATCGGTCAAATTAAGGATACCAATAGTTCAAACAAATGAATAGACCTCCTTTTCAAAATTATAACCAAAGACAGGGTCAAATTACCCAAGTTAGAACATATCAAGGTTATAATCTATATGCCCCTTCATCATCCAAAGCTCTTGTCCCCACTCAAAATAACTTGATACAAGAACAACCTAATTACCCACCCTTGGGGTATGGTCAAGAACAGGTTGCGTACACTAATGAGTTACCAAGTCAATATGTGAACATGCAAGACAATCAAATAGCCTAATTCCCAAGTTTTGAGGTGTCAGTACAACTTGGGATGGACAACAGGGAGGCTTAGTCTAATTCCACTCTCATGAACCACCTAGAAGGAGAATTCTATGCAGTAAATTATGTGGGCAGTCTAAATAACCAAGACAATTATGTTGCATCCAATACCAGGTCTAAAAAGAGAGCAATGGAAGAAACTCAAGAAGCCACTCAAGCATCTGTAGCATTTTTTCCCAAATTACAAGCCGTTAGTTGTACCCTTAGCTCCTTGGCTTGCACCTCAGGTTGTAAATACCCACAGATAAAATTCAAAAAGAAGCAACCCTCAAATCAATGTGGTGGACCAAATGAATAATATGCACATGAATATCTCATTTTGGGATTCCTTAGCATTATCAAGACAAATATATATACTCCAGAAGGAATTACAAGGGATAAATGAACAAGTTATCCTAATAAAGGCTGATAATGTGTTAATTATGAATGGGCACCCTTCCATGCCAGGTCAAGCAAACAAGGATGAGAAGGTTCCTCCTTTCTATCTATCCTTAGTCATTGGAGATTTCTTGGTTCATAATTTCATCATTGACAATGGAGAAAGCACCTCAGTAATGCCCAAATGCATAGTAGACAAGCTGGGACTCAAGTATGAGGCAATGACCAAGGGGGTCCTATAGTTAGATGGATCACTAGCTAAAATATTAGGAGTGGTAAGAGGCTTGAATTTAATGTTGCATGCCTATCTAACTTTCTCTGTACCCCACGATGTGGTAGTGGTGGATGTTCCTCCGTACTTTGCTCTCTGCTTATCCATGCATTTCACATCCAAGATAGGTGGGTACTTAGCAACAAACTAGTCTTACATGGTTTTTAGCACCAAATATAGAACTAAAGTCAAGATTGAGTCAGAGCCCATCGATAGAGATCATCTAGAGCCATACTCACTCAAGGTGGCAAATGTCAGCTATGCCATCATTAACAAAGAAGAATTCTAAATGGACCAATCTTCACCCTCTTCCCTTGAAGGAGTTGCTGACCTACTCTTGGATGAGTGGGGAAGTGAAAATTTTGAACATGACCCATACAAATTCATAGATTTGGCAGGTTTCAGAGTTTATCGCATGCATGAAGAAGGTACTTTCATGCCAAATTTGATGAAGTCAAACCAAGAGAACTCAAGTCTATGGCAACTCTTCTTCGATGGCTCAAGAAGCAAATTAGGAGTTGGTGGTGGAGTACTATTGATTTCTCCCTCAAAGGAGAGATACTTATTAACTTTCAGGTTCCAATTCCCCTACACTTGCAATGTTGTAGAATATGAGTCTCTCATTCATGGTTTAGAGTGGGTAAGGAAAAGGGGAATAAAACAATTGCAAGTTTTTGGGGACAGTGAGTTAATTGTAAACCAGATGAGAGGTCAAAACTTGACCAAGAACTCCTTACTTAAGTCTTACAAGCACAGGGTGTGGGACCTAGTAGAGATTTTCTTTGCTTCCAAGAAAACAAAACAAGCAAGCAGATAGACTAGTAACGGTTGGTGCTTAGTTTGACATTCCCAAGGAAATAGGTTAGGATAGCAGTCCATGCCTTTTAAAGGTGATAATAAGACCCTATGTACCTGATAATGTCACCAATTGGTAGATGTTTGATAGTGATCAACCAAATAGCACTCTTCTTACAAGAGGAGGCTGAGTTTGCTTCTAGGAATCAGTCTAAGCTACAATAGTAGTATAATGACCAGATTGTTCAGTTGAAGAATTAAAAACTTCTCAAAGGTTTGGTCACTCTCGAGAGCATCTTCAATGAGGATGACTAACTAAAAAATGATAAAGCAAGCATCACGACTAAGAAATAAAACTATGAAATAGTCAAAATATTCAAAGACAGGCTGCTTACACTTGGGAAGGTATGTACAGATGATGAGAGGCATTCCTTCATTTTGTTATGCCAAGAGTTTGCTAATGTTTTTTCTTGGGAGTATAGCAACCTAAAGGGTTTTGACCCAAGTTTTGCCCAACACACCATTGAGCTAGAGGAAAGTGCCAAATCCATCAAACAAAAACAAAGGCTTATCAATCTAAGTATTGAGCCTCTCATGCGGAAGGAACTCACCAAGCTGATTGAGTTCAGGATCATTTTTCTATCAAACACTCTTCTTGGCTCCCCAATCCGGTTCCTGTTAGGAAGAAGAATGAGGAGATCAGACTATGCATTAATTTTAGAGACCTCAATAGTCTCACTAAAAGACCACTATCCCCTCCCAAGTATGGAGCAGATCTTCCAAATGGTGACAAGGAGCAAATGTTTCTCCCTCCTAGATGGGTATTCAGGGTACAATCAAATTCTAGTGAAAGACTGCGATCAGTATAAGACAACCTTCACTACCAAGTGGGGAACTTTTGCCTACAAGAAGATACCATTCAGACTATCAAATGTTGGAGCCACCTTTTAGCGAGCCATGGACATGGCTTTCCAGGGTCTAATAAAAAATATTGTATTCGTCTATCTTGACGATGTGACAATTTTATTTAAGGACGTAAGACAACATCTGAAACACCAGAGACAAATCTTTGAGAGGTGTAGAGAGTTTGGTATCTCTCTCAACCCAAAGAAATGTGTGTTTGTTGTCCATGAAGGCAAACTCTTTGGCCATGTTGTTTCGAAATGGGGCTTGACCATTGGTCTAAAAAGAGTACACGCCATCCTAATGTTATCCTTACCTAAGAACAAGAAGGGTCTGCAAAGCTTTTTTGACAGAATAAATTTTATTAGGAGATTTATCCTTAATTTTTCCAAGATAGTGAAGCCACTAACTTCCATGCTGAAGAAAGATGAGAAGTTTGCATGGACAGCACAAAGGAAGGACAATTTTGAAAGGATTAAGCAAGTTATTACCCACGCTCCCACCTTGATTAGTCCTAACTTCTCCAAGGATTTCAACCTTTACACCTTTGGGAATGAATAGGTAATCTCTGCCATGGTTACTCAAGCAAATGATGAAAACCTTAAACAACCTCTCGCATTCTTTAGCCAAGGTCTAGAGGGTTTTTAAATTAGGTACCCATATGTTGAAAAGAAAGTGCTTGCAGTCATATGAAGCCTAAATAAATTTAGACATATGTTGTCAAACAACAAGGTTCATGTCATGGTGCCACATCCTAGTGTCAAAGATTTCTTGATTAACCATGATTTAAATGAGAAGAGAGCAGGGTGGATCACCATGGTAATGGAATATGATGTGGATATCAAAACCACCAAGCTGGCAAGAGGAAGAGGGTTGTGTGAAAACCTTGCTATAGACCTTAAACAATAGAAAGAGAGCATTTTGCTACTCCATGATGAAGCTACAGCAGAGGAACCTACAATCATAAAGGACTGGGCACAAGACATGACTCATTTCCTTCTCACTGGTGAGTGCCCACAAGGCCTTGATAGGACTAAAAGGAGGTATTTTAGGCTCCAGTCACTTCCTTATGTCTTGATTGATGGGGCGTTATTTAGAAGGGATTTTTTAGGGGTACTCTTGAGATGCATAGACTCAAATCCGGTCAATAGGGTACAATCTGAGTTTCATGACAGACCAGCTGGTGGTCACTTTACTTCTAAGCCTATAGTTACAAGGATTATGAGGGTTGGTTACTTTTGGCCCACTTTATTTAGAGATACTCATGCCTGGATACAAAAGTGCCAGAAATGTGCCCTCTTTGATGGAAAGCAATGGCTAACTGTAATGCCTCTGCAACCTATTCAAGTAGTGCAGCCATTCATGAAATGGGGCCTGAACTTCATAGGAATGATCAACCCTCCTTCTAGTGCTACCCATAAGTGGGTCTTGATTGCTATAGATTACCCACAAGGAAATGGGTTGGCTGAGTCCACTAATAAGAATTTGATCAGGATCATTAAAAGGACAATGGAGAAAAATCAGAGAACTTGGCAGGCTAAGCTAAAAATAGCCCTATGGATAGATAAGGTTACTCCAAAGAGAGTAGTTGGTAATTCACCATACACACTTGTGTATGGAAGGAAAGCTAGACTTCCTATTTTGCTTGAACTACCAGCCTTGGATCTTGCCCACTAGCTGCAATTGGAGGAAAGTGATAGCATGGAGGTTAGACTTAATGAGTTAATAGAGCTTCAAGAGGCAAGAGACCAAGCCATGGTTTCCATGACCAACTGTCAGTAGTAAATGAAGAAGCATTTTGATAAGAAATCCTCATCAAAAGGCTTCGTAGAAGGTGACATTGTCTTAAAGTGGGATGAATATCAAGCCAAACTTGGAAAATACACAAATTTTGATGCCTTATGGAGTGGTCCATACGTCATCACTTAGTGTAGGCAGCATAACACATTTCAAATCTCCAGGTTGGATGGTGGGGAACTGCATATTCCAGTTAATGGGATATATCTTAAGCATTGTCACTAAGCCTTCTCTTGTTATGTACATATTTTCCCTATTTTTTATCTATTTTCCTAAAGTGTTTTTGTGCATGTTCATAGTTTGTTTTAGCCTTGTGTGTATTGTTTACCATTTGGGGTAAAAGCTTCATGTTTATTCTTTAGTCTCTCAAGCTTATTGTCAACCTTTTAGGCTATATTTTGACTCTGTACCCAAAAGACTTATAAGCCACTGGTTCTCCTAAAGCATGGTATGCATGCTTCCCCTAGGAATCATCAAATATGTTGACCATTTTTGGTCCTATAGGCCAAAAATCGATATCCCTTTTATTTCCTTGTTGTCTTGATTATCCAACCTCTAATGTCTTCACCTTACTGCAATTGTCATTTTCCCCTTTATAATAGCCCTGTTCTACAAAATAACTGAGTGATTTGAGTCATGTAGGTTTTCAGGTTGATCTGGGGCTTATTTTTGCTTTAAGCAATTACCTTGGAAAAGCATTTTTAGCAAAGTAATGGGCTAGTTTCAAAAGGTGCAAGCCTTTCACAAAGCTCTAAAGGTCAAGTACCCTTGCAGAGGGCAGGCAGGTTACAAATGGGACCGTTCAAGCAGGCTCTGAAGGGAAACTTTGGACCCAAAGTGTCCTTGCAGAGGGTAGAGAGCACTTTTAAAAGAGATTAAGAAAAGGCCAAAAGGGAAGTTTTCTTTCAAAAAAATGACAAGGCAAAAAAGACAAAGGATTCCTTGGGACTTTTTGTTTGAAGAAAATCCATGTAGAACCAAAAGGTGAATTCCTTCAAACAAAGTGCTTGAAGGAATTCCTTCAGACATTTTGTCTGAATAAATTCACAAAGGAAGGCTAAGACATGAAGGCAAGATTTCCTTTGGGTAAAATCTCCAAAGGAATTCCTTCGAACATTTTATCTGAAGAAAATGGGAAGACAAAGGAGCCTGAAGGGCAAGTGCCCCTGTGGAGGGCTCTTGACTGTCAAAAGGGGACCTTTTCTATTTTTTTGAAGGGGCACCTTCCCTTTGAGAAGCTTCATTTTGTAAAGGCCGAAGGAATTACCAAAGATGATGGCGGGCTTGAAGATGTCAACTTTAGCATGATGAACTAGTCATTGGTAGTTTAAACATATGGTGATGCCCCTATGGACGTCAAATTCAGGACAATGAAATAGCTCTTGGTTTTCAAATGGGGATAGGCCCGCATACATCAACTTTAACAAGATGCATTAGTCATTGAGGAAAAGCTAGAGAAGAAACTCTTTTAGACAAGCAACTAAAAGATTTATTTAAAACATATTGCCTGAAGGAGCTCATGAGTGCAGGCTCGAAGGAATTCACAGGGCATAAGATCCAAATATAGACTCAGTGACCCACTAGGAAAGGAGTCAGGAGGAGACGAAAGATAGCCCAAAGAGCTAAGCTACTAGGAAAAGACAAGAAGTAGTAAGGAAAGAGAGAAGATAATAGTGAAAGCGTAGCCACGCACATAAAATCCATGCGCAAGAACAAATGAAATAGTCCCGGTGGCACAGAAGACATTAACAGGATAAGTTATTGTTGTGGATCAAATAGTCCCCACTAATTGGTCATCAAAGGGAGTGAAAGCATTCAATAGTGTGGCCTATTTTTCTTCATTTAGCATTGATAAGCAGACAATTGCATAAGTTTCATAAAGAGGCAGCCTTGTCATTCAGAAAATAAAGTGACCCATGCTTTAGCAGGAACATTTTATATGGTTTGAGCAGCAAAGTCAATACCCGTGACATCTTCAACATGGTTCTTTTAGGCCATTTATGAAAGGATGACAACAACATGAGCAGATTCCTTTTCCCCAAGTGTTTAGTATAGTATGGGCTATCTGTTCTTTGTGAAAGCACCAAAAGTCTTTCTCTTAATGTTATATATTGTAACCTCTCAGCTGAGAAATGTATCTCTCATTTGTGTATGGCGAAGCCCTGCCAAATTTTATGTTGGAATCAAAAGAATGAGTTTTACCTCTATCTGACTGGCTATACTTCTAAATATGTTTGTGTATCAACTTTGTGTTTAGTCATTTCATCTTGATGTTTTCATAGGTTAACACCAACATATCTAGTATATCCAAGACCATTTCTACAGGTTAACATGAAGTGCCCAAGTTGGAGCATAGAGACAGAAGAGCCATTATTTGACAGTGTGCTTCTGTAGCACCCATGGTAGGTTCTTTTTCCTTGTATCTCCATTAAGCCCCTTATTGAAGTGTCATGCAGTCTGGTCTTTTTTACTTAGATAAATTTTTTGTTTTCTCTTTTGGTGTAAAGTGTCAAAATAAGTTGAGTAGATCAGATCATTTGGTGCATCACCATTTTAGATAGGTTCTACTTTTGTCATATCCTTTTTCCTTTTCACCTCCCCATTATTAACAGTGGTAGCTAAGGACCTCAAAGATGCATCAAAGGGAGCTAGCCCTTATCTAGAGATTCTTTCCTCAGTCTTGCCAAGCCCACAACAAGAGGAAAGTCTCCATTGTGCCATGTGGAAGAGAGAAGCTGAGCCTTCTTTCTAAGAGTGCAATCCACTGTGTCAATAGTTACCTTGTATAGACAACTTGACAATAGTTTTATCTACTTGATACATACCAAACTTGGTATTATATGCGGTGGGCCTGGTCTATAGATTCATTCAGGAACCCATGAATTACATTAAAAAATAGCTAAGAGGATCATGCACTACATTCAGGGCACATAGATTTGGGATTCACTACAAAATTGACATTAACATTGACTTGATTAGCTCTACTGACTCAGACTCAGCTGACGATATTCAGAATCTCAAGTCTACTTTAGGATACAATTTCTCCATTGGTTTAAGTATGATTAGTTGGTTAAGCAAGGATTAGAATGTTATTTATTTATCATCTATAGAGATAGAATACAGAGGGGATGTCAATGTTTCCATTGAGGCTATCTAGCTTCAGGGGATCTTCATAAAGTTCAATATCTAGTTTAGATGGCCTATAGTCATCTACTGTGACTAGAGTACTATTCAGATTTACAAGAATTTGGTTCTGGCATTAGTAGAATAAACACATAGAGATTCACATGCACTTCATCAAAGACCTTATCTATGTGCAAATCATTAATCTAAGACATTGTCAAATGACAAATTAGATATTAGACATTTTCACCAAATGTTTCACAAAGAGAAAGTACCTTCACTTGCAGGCTCTTCTTGAGGTTTGAGATACTGCAACATCATCTTTTGGGGGGCTTTTAGCCTCTTATTTATGTCTCTCTTTGGGGGAGGGGGATGGTTCCTACGGGTTTTCTCATTTTCTCTACTTTATGAGAGATTGATTTGTACATGGATACCTCATCAAGCCATGTTATCGGAACCCTTTTTTTTACCCACATAATATATGTTTATGAGGGGGTGTTAGACTAGGGGTTTTTTATTTTTCCATATTTATTTATTATGAGATTTTTTTTCCTCACTTGGAGTTTTCTTAATTTCATGAATAATCTTGTTTAGGTGTACTTGGAGTTACAATTTGACCAGAGGAATAGGAAGTAACTCTCTTGACCAGATATCCTGGGTATGGGAGTTAATCTTATATTCTTTCCTCTTTGACTACTTTTCATAGAGCTTTCTAAGGAGGTGTTATACATGCAGTCCCCTAAATGTACATTTCAAATTTGTGAGTTTTAATAACAGAAAATTAGGATTTGGATCTTATTTTGTTTTTTGAAATATTATCATGTATATAATTTCATTTTGCTTGTAACTATTGTGTTGAGTACTAACTTGTCTTGTGCCTATCATAATCCCATACACTCATTTGATCCAGATATCTTGGCATCCACTCTAATACTCTATATATAATATTTGAGGGGATGTGAGTGGATTTACATTTAGAAATGTGAAAATGATTAAATTGAAAAATTAATAGTACTTATCAGTGTGAAAAATGGTCACATGAGTTGTAGTCATCTAAAATGTTACTTGAGTGCTAAGAGTGGGACTTAAGACCACCTATCAATAGCTTAGCCCTAGACCTCTCTTAGGGCATATATGGACACGTATTTATCTTTTGTAAGGACCACATATGTCCCTAAACATCCCTAAATCAGTATCAAACCCTCATTTTAACATTCTAGACCCTAGCACCTCAGGTTTAACCACTTGAACATTATCTCCATAACTTGGACAGTAGCGCTAATGGTGCTAGTGTCCTAGTTTGCGCACTATTATATTTTTTTTGCCTTTTGTCATCAATAGATATATTTTTGAATCAACAACCACCGAGGGTTGGCTTGGACCTCTTTCAAGACCCCCACAAACACTATAATAATATATATACATTAATTTTAGCCCTTTATTCACTAGATGGAAATTAGATGCAAATAACACAAACTAGCATACAACAAGTTGTGCACAATCAAGGTTATCGATTCATATTCTACCCTAATTTTGTATACAGTCATACCAAGATTAGAATACATAGATTTTTAGCCTCCAACATCACTCAAATCACTCAAACAGACATTCATAATAACTTCACTTACACTTGCATCAACACTTAGGTGAGAAGAACTACATCAGGCTTGATCCCTCCTCAAAGTATTAGTATGTAGGAAACTCTCATCATAGTGAGGTGTTGAGGATGTCCAATATACCCCATAAAATCACACTTTTCTACTTGTATCAATCAAATGCCCTAAAAACATGGAGGTCTTGGGTTTACATGCAAAATCATTCAAAATAGGTCATCAATAGGGAATCAAAACTTGTGCACATAGGAATAGTCTTGGCAGACTCTTAACACAAGTGCATCGAGAATCTCAGAGCAATTCTACACATAAAACACTAGCACCACTAGCGCTATTGTCCAATTAGGGAACTATTATCTAGGAGGGGTTTTGACACATAGATCATATTTATAACACCCTAATCAACTCCTATCTCATTTTACAACCTCTTGATCATCTTTCTCAGTCAGTTTTTAACTAATTATTTGTTTGCATAATTTATTTTTATTTTTAAAAAAGTCAAACTAGATTGATTCTATTATAAATCAGTGAATGTATTCATTGCATATTTATATCTTGATTTATTATACTCAATCCTTTTAACAACCTAGGGCTTACACTCCATAACTCTAAAAAGTCAATTCATTTCATGAACCGGACTTACTTTGAATAATGGTTTAAAACCCTAGTTCTATCCTAGAGTTTTCCTTCTTCATTTTTGTGTAATAAATTAGGGTTTATTAAATTATATTTTTTTCCTAATTTTTGCATAACCTAACTGATCCATATTAGTCCTATATTATGGTTTCATTGATTAAATATTTTAAAAAAAATTCAAAAACCCTCCAAACCCTATATTTGTATACTAGGTCCTCATACACTCAAAAATTAGCTATTAGGACTTCAAATAAATTTTTTATTTTTCCTACACATTAGGTTGAATATTTAGCATAGTTTCAAATATATTTATGTTGGATTATATTCTCCCTATTATTTGTTTATCGTTCATTGTTCACATTCTCTTTTTTGGCAAGTTTAAAATGACTTTCAACAAACCTCTTTCCCCTCACATAGTTGATCAATACCTAAACTTTTAACATAATTATACAAATTAATGGACAAATTTTCAAGATTGCACACTAGCACATGATAATGAGCATGATTTCATTTATAATGATGATGATGATTGTTGTAATGATGGATATGATGATTAATATGAGCATGATAATGAAAGTATTGATGAGGATAGATTAGATGCATCTTCTTCTCTTTCTCCTCTCTTTACACCTACTTCTCAAAATAAAACTAATAATATAAGGCCTAAAGAACACCTTGTTGGTAGTGCTTTGTTTCAATGTGATCCTAGCTTTTCAACCACTTTTGCTACATCCTTATTCAAATTAAAGAAATACAAGAACAATATAATTACTTTTCCTTTGCATAGTTCAAGTAACATTATACATGGTATTCCTAGCATAGAGAATCAAAATGCACATTCTTTACCCTTCTCAATTCAATTTGAAAAAACATGTAAAAATGACATTGCACCTTTTATTGATGCACAAACTAAAGTGGATGATATTATTTTATCACCTTCTTTTACATTTGAAGCTCAACACAATGATTCTATGCAGAATGTAGATAATTCAAATATCTCTAACTCTTATATTACATGTCATAATGTGCCAAATGAAAACATGATTGTTGATTATTTTACCCTTGACTCCAAAATTGAAAATAAAGATAATACATGCATTCCACTCATAGCTAGTGAAGACATGCATTGCATTACACCTACACATGATGATATATTGCATAGTAGTAAAAAATTAAAATATTCTTCTACTCTCTCTCTTAGTGAGCATGTGAATGATAATTCTTCTACTCTTACTTCTACAAGTGAATTAAACTATGATTTTGATGAACCTTGAAATACCAATGATTACTATGATTTTGGTGAAGAAGACATTGAGTGTAAACCTTATAGTTCTCTCCCTACTTCACCCATATCTCATGTTCAAATTGATTTCTTATCAAATGCTTGTCCAAATGATAATATGGATTTAGATAAGCACAAACTTATGCTTATGTTCATCATTTACATAATATACATTTGCATGATAATAATGTATATTCTAATCCATTAGCATATGATACTTCTTTGAAAATTAATAAAATAAAAGATATCAATGAATCTCCCACTACCCCCCTTACTAAAATAGAACACATTTCTCATCCTAACCTCCATGAGGGTGATATCCCATTTCCTTCTCACCAAGTCCAAGCTATCACCCCTCCAAAGATTACGTTGAGTAAAACCAAAGACCCCCAATGTAGTGTACCAATGGATAAAATTAATAAAAAGATTATAGAATTAAATGATCCTCTTGATGATGTTAATATACTTTCACAAGAGGTAATCTCCTTGATGCATGTTGTGAGTGATTTACAATAATGAGTACACCAGGTCACTTTAGAAAGTAAAGCATACTACTAGTAGGTTGATTCTAATGCCATCCATGGCAATCCTATCCTGCATAGAGTATTTAATACAAATTTACTGCCAAACTTCCAGATACCAACATTACCAAAGTTTAATGGACATGGAGATCCATACTTGTACCTTCAAGTTTATAGAAAGGCTATGGCACATGTTACTCATAGTTTGATTCTCTTACAATTATTTCCATAGACTCTAGAGGGTGAGGCATTAACTTGGTTTCATCATTCACTCCCTAGTGGTTCACTACACACATATGATGAGATAGAGGAATTCTTTCTCATGCATTATATTCATAATAAGGGACCTCAAATCAGAGATGAAAGGTTTCCTTCACTATACCAAGGTAAGTCAAAAATAGTAAATGATTACATTATACAAATCAAATCATGTATGTAATAGTTGATATACTAATCGCTAGATTTAGAGGTATAATACATCTTTGCTAGAGGCCTCATTTTTCCTCTTAAGAAAAAATTGTAATAGGAGACATCCAAATCATTATAGAATTTATGTTACATAGATATGACATTAGAGAAGAAGTTGGGACTAGTTGAGACACGTTCATAGACACATTTGGATTTAGATCTCTCCTAGTCACAATCATCCAATATGGTACAAGCACATAATCCACCTATGATTAAGAAAAAAATGGAATAGAAACCACCAATCAAGATACTCAACAAAGGCAAAGAGCCACTTTATAGCGCATCTCCTACAGTGGGTAGATCACAAAACACCAACAATGGGGCCATAGAGTTTTCAGACAGAGATAGGCCTCATGACATTTTATTCACATAACTAAATAGGGGGATGATCACCCTTCCTCATACTCAACATCATCCAACACATCATTGGCAAATAATAAGAAACAAACCACATTGCAATTATCATAGAATTGTTGGACATTGGGACAATAACTGTTGTGCACTCATAAATCATATTGACCAATGTGTTGATAGAGGCATTATAGCATTCACATAGGGGACATCAAAATCTCCTTGTCCACACTCTTCTAGATCACACTTCCCTATGAGGGAGTTTTTCCAAGATGTTCTTTTTAAGGAGCCCTTGGTTACTCATCGTATGAGCCATGTGGTTTCTAGGGCACCCTCTTATGTGAGATCTCATGCACCATATATTCAACATAGATGGCATCTAGTTCATAGAGATCAACCTAATTATAGCAGCATGGTAAAATAATGGAAAACAACTCCACCACCAATTTTAGTTCAACCAATGATTAATATATTTGACAACAATCATAGAGATTAGAACACAATTTTAGTTTGACCACTGATTAAGATATTTGGCAATAATCACAAAGATCAGAGCATAATTTTAGTTCAAGAACCAAATAATATATTTAGCAACAATCACAGAGTTCAGAGCACATGATTAGTATGACACTTATTAATATATTTGGTAGAGATCATAAAGATCATAGCACAATATCAATTTGACAACTAATTAAGGTATTTACAAGACATAATGCACAATAGAACATAGTTTCTAAATGATAACTTATTAATATATTTACTACAAAGTCTACAAATATATCTACTAGTAGTACACCACGAGTATTATTAGTTATAGAAGTTATTCCTACACCTACACAACATGAATAATATGGTCAATTTTTTACTCTTCCATCAAGATTTAGATAATGCATGCCATAGTTCACAGGCCAGTTGAGCCATCTTCATAGATTCCTATCCCTACTCCACAAGTACTGTCAGCTACAAATCACTCATTATATTTGGTTCCTAGACCTCAAATAACTTTTCACACAACATGCATGATTACTCTTCCTCTATTTGATATAGGACACCTTGATATTGAGTCTCTTTCAATACTCATCGATAAGTATGTTCCTCACTACTTGTATATAGCTTCCTTTATTCTTGTTCCTTGTATATAGTTTCATTTTCATGTTGTTTATTCATAGCTTATATCCAAAAATTACAAAAACTATATAATATGTTGAAACACAAAAAAATTCAAATATTTACTCAGCAAATACAAATTATATATTATATGCATTACCATGTTTATATTTCTGATATTTGTTAGGCACTACATATGCTAGCTATCTTAGTATAATCAGTTTTTATCATACATACATGCTTCACTTATTCTTGTCAAGTGTTTTCATATTGCTACAAGACTTAGGTCCATCACACATGTCCAAATTTGTTACTATCTACCCATTGGGGGCACTTACATAGATTCCTTATTTGACACATTCACCTATTTGGGGGCATCTTATACATAGTTTTGATTACCAGATTATATCATTCTACACTACACTATTTTTTTTCAACTACTACTACTTTAAACTTAGTTTATATACATCTTTTCTCTTATATAGACTTGTACCACATGTTTATGCAGACTTTAATTTTTTGTCTTTCCTAATTTAGAGTTAATTTTGACTCTTTGCTTCTTCTATTCAAGGGCATTTACATATGCCATTGTTCTATGGCTCTACACCAATTCCTTTCATTGTATGTATGCTTTGGACATATGTCCATGTCCTTGTGTGTGCCTTCTTGATTGTGTATGTGAACATTTGCACATGACCTTCCATGTAGCTCTACACTAACCTTCTTATTGTTTACATATGTGGACATTTGAACATGTCCTTGTATGTCTTGCTTTCTAGAATTTAGTGGCATGTGCCCATGTCCCTTATATTTTTTCCCCTTCGCCTACTTTACATGCCTCATGTGTTTTGTATGTATAATTTCATCTACGTGTCATGTCCATGACACTTGTCTTGCTTGTTACACACTCCAATTTTAGATGCTATGAGGGACCTCATGCATCTTGTTGGGTGAATATTTTATCAACCAGCTAACTGGTGAGCAAAATAGATCTTATCATCCATAGTAAAGGAGATTGGTCAGCCTAGTGTGTAGGTTTACTACATCAGAGGTGGACAAATCTCTCCTCTCATCAAGGGGAGGTTCCCTATAAATATGCAGGAGCTATATACTATAGATATAAATAAAAAATAACACTCAGGGGCAGGATACACCATCCATCTCTCTTTTTTCAGAGATGATGTTCACAAACAAAGGAGAAAATCTAGGTGGAAACACTGAAGGTACTTTTCTTCTTTCAGAAGTGGTCTTACAGTAAATAGCTGGAGTTCTTTCTGGTGGGTAACAAGTAACTAGTAACCAAAAAGGGCACAGTAACCAGCAGGCTGAGATGTAGCACAAAGTCTCCACCTTGACTACCCAAGAGTGAAATACGAAGGACAATGAGGGAAAAAATTCAGCCCAAGGTCCTTTACACATGAACAAAAAACAAACACACACTGAAGAACACTGTGACAGCACAAAGTCTGAAAGTAACTGACTTTAGAACATCTTTCTTCTCATTTCCACTAGCTCTGCTTGTTAATTTGAATAAATAAGAATACATTTAGGAAATAGACGTAAGAAAAATCTCCTAGAATGACATAAGCTATAACAGCTCAAAGTCTGAAAGTAACTTGCTTTCTGATTCAAAAAAAAAATATGATGAACAATCTGAGCTCAAAGTCTCAGTAATGTCTTTTCAATTTGGGCAGAGTTTTGCTCCTGTGATTAAAAAGATCTCCCTCCTTAAAATGATACAAGAGATTACAATATATAGTATCCAAGAAAGGCTTGGCACTTTGTTTCATGGAATGGCCCATGCTGCACTCAATGCATTAAATGCATTTTCAATTTTGTCAAAGAGGGCCATGCTAAAATAGGGCAGTCACTTTAACTGTGGCGTGTTGATTCATCTTGAATGTCTTCTCTTGGGCTTGAGTCATCTAGTCTGTCACCTGATGTCTGTGTAGCTATCTACCTCGTCTTTACCCCAAAAGAGATAAACAGGCCACACCTTCAATGTTTACAGGCTCAAATATCTACCTAGTGAATTGTTCCACCTACTGGAAATAACTCTTGCAAATATTTCCAGTCTTCCCTTTTTTCTGCCATAATTTGAGCCCTTGAGCTATATTTTCCCTTTTCTGGTTCTTTTGGTTCTTCCTCTCACCCTGAAGGTCTTTGAATGCATTTGGGTCTGCACTTAAGCTTACAAAGATCAATAGTTATCTTATTGCCACAAATTTGACGTCTTTGAGCCCGTCATCATTTGAAAGCCAACAGCTAGTTAGTTGTCTTGAATTTGATGGATACAAGCCCATCATCCTCCTTAGCAATTCCTTCATGTCTTTCCCACTTACTTTGGCCACTTTCTGCTTATCTCAGCAAGTGACACGTGGTGTGTTATGTTGTGAAACATGCGGGGACACTTGGTAGCTTCCACTTACTTATAGAAGTTTTAGACACCTTTTGAGAGTCTTGTGAAAGATGACACATGGTAGTTTCTACTGAGCTTTAGAAATAATATAGAAACATTCGAGACTCATTTGGATTCATGCAAATAATGACACTTGGTGCACTCCACTTACTTTAGCAACTTACCTGGGGCCTACCACAGTCTTTACAAAACAAAAGGAAGAAACTATGGATGTCGACACTTGTTGTGCTCTGCTGAGTTATAATGAGACACAAGGAGGAAACTATGGATGTTGACACTTGGCAGCTTTTGTTGAGCTTTACAAGGGACACGTGGCATGTTCTGTTGTTTTTAGAAACAAATTATAATGTGTTCTGATAGATGACACTTGGCAGCTTCCGCTCTCAGGCTTTTTCTTTCGAGCACTCCTTTGAACCATTGAACCATGAAGCAGTTGAACTTGATGAACTTTGAAAAAGCGCTTGACTCTTTGAAGCTTACCGACGACGTTGAACCTTGAACCCATTGAACCCTTTTTGGTGGAACCAAGGCATTGAATCAACCCTAAAAATGCTTAAGTGTTAGAAACATGCTCCTTTGAGAGAATTTACTTGCGAAAACCATTGAGCCTATTGGACCTGCTAATTTCAAGCATGTTGAGTCTACAGAAACATACCTACAGAGTTCGTATATTTAAGCCTATAGTTTTCTCTGAGTTTTCTCTAACCTTGAAAGAGTCCGTAAAAATCATCTGTAGGGTGCCTTAGTTGAAAAAGTGTGAAAAATAGAGAATTTGAAGGCTCATAAGAATATTTTTAGAAAAAAAGAGAGAATTCTTTGGCTTGTAAGACCAAAATAGTTCATAAGTTGTCCCAAAAATGAGAAAGTTATTTTTGGGGACAACAACTGGCTCCAGTTGGAAAACTTCTTTAGATGAAAACTTGGAACAACTGAGGGGAGTAGAAACTAGAATATCCAGTGCCTTGAAGTAAGCCATTGGGCTATGGAGTCATGCTACCCAAAAAGAAAGACTCCACAAAATGAAAACAAATAGCACACAATAGAAACAAAGGTTATATAAATATACATATGTACAGGTGAACTTATCTGATACTTCAAGAATTGAAGTGCTTCAGATGCTGCCCATTGTGAGGTAGAGAAAAAGATGTGCCATCTTGATACCTCAACAGGAAACTATTTTCACCATTGAGATGATGAATAGTAAAAGGGCCCCTCCACAGGGAGTCAAACTTTCCATGCATTCCCTTTGGTTCTCTCCTCTTATCCCACAAGAGGACTTGATCTCCAATCTGGAAATCATGCTTTGCTTTCTAGTCAAAGAGCTTCTTCACTAGACTTTGATGGGTAGCAATTTGGTCCACCACCATAGTTCTTTGCTCATCTAGTTCAGTCAGGCACATGATCCTCTTATCAATGGAGCTTTCATATGTCTGATCTTCAATTGCCTTAGCCAATTTCAATGCTGGTAATTCTAAGGTGATTGGTATCTCAGCATTGAGCCCATAAAAAAGTTGGAAGGGAGACATACTAATTACCCTTTTTGATGTGATCCTATCTTTCCATAGAGCATCAACCAATGCTTTATGCCATGTCCTTTGGTTGTCAGCTACCAATTTCTTAATGATAGTTACCAAGTTCTTATTGCTTGATTCAGCTTGTCTATTCCCTTGCAAAAAGTAATCAAAAGAGTGGGAGAGGGTGATCCCATAGTAAAAATAAAACTGAGTAATATCTTGGGAAGTGAAACAAGCTGCATTGTCAGTGACAATCTTGGTCGAAACCCCAAATCTGGAAATGATGTTCTCTTTGAGGAAGTTGCATATTACTTCAGAAGTACCCTGCTTGGTTGGAATTGCTTCAACCCACTTGGTGAAGTAATCTATGGTTGTAAAGACATAATCATGTCCAACACTAGAAGATCAGTTTACAGCATCAACGAAATCAATTTCCCACTATTGGAATGGCTCTTCTATCACCACTGGCTTAAGAGGTAAGGCAGCTAACTTGGGTCTTCCAACAAACTGCTGACATAGTTCACATTTTCTTACCCATTTGTATGCATCTTGAAAGAGAGTTGGCCAGTAATACCTAGCCTGCAGAATTTTATGGGCAGTCACCGAGGCAAAAAAATATCCTCCACAAGCTAGATTGTGGAAGGATTTTAACAACTAGTTTTACTGCTCTTTGTCTATGCAATGAAGGAACACTCCATCAAGGCTCCTCTTGTATAGGTCGTTGTCCCAGAGGATAAAATTGGCAACTTTTAACTTGACAGTCCTTCTTTATTTATAAGATAGGTGAGTAGGGCACTCACCATAGGCAAGGAAATGAGCAATATCTGAATACCACTCATTTGTGGTAGAGATAAAGAGGATTGTTGGTGTGTCTTTTTCTTTTGATTTTTCATACTCTATTTGTTCTAGCTTATTATCAGCAATCAATTGGCATAGGCCTTTTCCACACACCAACTTCGTTG